>JAAWXA010000016.1:10058526-10076098 GCA_038090715.1 Florisuga fusca | reverse complement strand
GGGGGGGAGGGGTAGAGTTGTCATCTCTTAATTATAGTAATTAGCAGAAGGGATTCTCAGGAGAACTAGGGATAGTAGGGCAGACAAGTTAGAAGGACTGTATTTAAAGAAAAATAAGTTTTCTAACCAGCTAATGGGATAAATTTTCTTCTGTCCCCAACTCTTCTCTCACAGTGAGATTTACTTCCCTCCATGATGAATTACTTGCTTCTGGTTAGAGAGATCTCGGTCTCTCTCAGCCTTACTGAAATCTGCTGCCTCTTCATCCAGACTGACAGTAAATCTGCAGTTCTAATACCATCTTCAACCCAAGCATTAATGAAATGAAGCACCTGGTAAAGGCTGTATACATAAGGAGCTTAATGCTGAGCAGCCCCTGCCTGAGCTCAGCTCCTGGGATGCCTCTTGTTTATGCCCTGGTTTGGTGTACACTGACCCGTTAGGTGATGTGTCCTGGGACAAGCCATCTCAACCAAGACATAGCTGGCAGAGACTGACCTGGAAAAAGAGGGTCTCTCTGTGTGTAGTGTTATTCTGGTGCAGCTGTCCCTGACTGCCTCCATGTTTGGCTGAATGTGGCTCATTCTAGCCTTACTGCAGCTTGTACAGTGAGCAGGAAAAAGCTGTGGGGCTGTTTGGGAACAGCTGTAGCACTTGGTGCCCAGTCTTTACCTGAATCAAATTCCAGGCATAATGAGACCTAACCATTTTCCTACCTTGAGTCTCTTTTTTAACTAGGATCTCTTGTGTGTATGGACCTGTCTTGGAATTACAGACAGTAACTTCTAGTTCTTCTGGAAGATGAGGATATCAGCCCAAACTGGCTCAGCTCCAGCACCAGTAATTGCATTTTGCCTCCTTGAAATCCCCCTGCAGTTTCAATCAGATGGAGTATGCCTTTTTGCAGTAAGCTTTGCTGCTCTACCCTGCAAAGTGGCAGACAGCAAGCAGATAACCACCTTAGGCCTGGCTGCATGTTAAACAGTGAGT
Source organism: Florisuga fusca (assembly GCA_038090715.1). Taxonomy (NCBI): domain Eukaryota; kingdom Metazoa; phylum Chordata; class Aves; order Apodiformes; family Trochilidae; genus Florisuga; species Florisuga fusca. The sequence continues at coordinate 10,075,108 of JAAWXA010000016.1, read as the reverse complement.
AGAATGCACCTTGCACTTGGTGAAGTTGGCAGGTGCTGTAGTGTGAATGGTGCTGGGGTGTTGTGGAAGCACAGGAACATTCTTGTCATTATTACAGTGCCTTCTAGTTATCAGTGATTCAATCACTAGTTAACATGATCTTCCTGTTTAATCCCATAAAGACCTTATGGTCAGGTTATGTGTACTAAAAACAATGAGGCTCAGCCTTTTGCTGAGCTGTCACAGTTGCTTTGAACAGCTCATAGTGGCAGATGTGGGGTAGAGAGCCTTGTAGGGCAGTGACTGAAACCAACTCTTCTGAATGAAGGAGACAGAAATCTAATGAATTAAATGCCTGTCTGGGGAATTGTGCTGTGGCACAGTGCCAAGTGTTGGTCCCTCTGATGTCAGGGAAGTTTTGGGATTAATTGCAGAGTTAGCAGGACATAACCTCTGCAAGAACTTCCATTTAGGCTTGGAGCTCATGTTCATCTCTTGCAGGGCAAATAATCTCCCTGGGCAAAGGACATGAATCTGTGTGATCCTGACCTAGGTCTGCTGGGAGATGCAAAGGACAGGACTTGGAGTGACAGGAGGGATGTAGGAGATGGGTTCTTTAGAAAATTTTCCTGGTTTGTTTTTCTGCTGTGCCCATTTGCCAGTTCTTGCTCTCTTGCAGGTGAGAAGAGGACAGGGAAAAGAGGAAGTGCAGGGGAGTTGAGAATAGCTGGGTGTGTCTTTAGGCAAAGGAGATGGCAGATTGTATCACTGTGCCTTGAGAATATTTCATCTGACAGGGCCTGGTTTTGAGGGGTGAAACCCTCACTTCCCACCAACAGTATGTCAGGGCAGGCAGGGTTCCAGCTGAGGTTAGTGATTTTGGTGCAAACCCTGAATATCCCTGCAGCAGAGGTCTAGGAGATGCACTAAACCATCACCATCTGCCTGAGGAGGGTCCTGACCTCATGTCCTCAGTCCTGTGCTCTGTGATTGTTCCAGCCATTGACCACCATCCATCTAGCAAGGCAGTGACTGTGTCTGCAGATACTGGGATGTGTAGATGTTGGTGAGAGCCTTTGGGAAGACCAGTGCCAGGCAGTGGAGGGAAGATGTTTTTTGTTTTTCTGTGTGCTACTGATTGCTCTTAGCAGCCTCCTTGGCCTCTGAGGGAGCATCACCAGGTAGGCTGTTGGGTAGCAGTAATCTTTCAACCCTCACTCTCTTTGGGTAGAGCCTCAGTCAGGATGGGTGCTCCCTGTAGAAACACTGCAGCAAAACAGACGTTGCCTCTGCTGCAGTGGTCAGTAGATCTCAGTGGCCTGTTTGCAGCCAGAGCTGGGTGACTGTCACCACATGATGACCCCAGAGATCAGCAGCTGGGTCATGTTTATCTTTGGGCAGCACCTGGAGGGAGCTGCTGACAGCATGAAGGGAATGAGCTGTGAGTTAGGGAAGTCACTTGCCAACTGAACAGGAGCATCTTTGCACCTCCTGCTCAGGGTGGAGGGAGCAGCATGGGCTCAGGAGGGATGGGGAGGAGCAGCACGGACAGACCTGGTTGCAAGGGAATACTGGAGACAATAGATGTGTTTACTGCCATGGGCCTCCCTGCCAGGGAGCTCACACCCACTCTAGCAGCAGTGAGTGGTGGATTGGAGTCAGGGATGTGTGGAGATTCCTTGTACAGATCTCCTCTGTAAGGCATCCAGACAGCTGCTTTCCACTGTGCTTGGTGAAGCATCTGCTTTGGCAGGCAGGGGAAGAGTTGGGGGCCTTGGGGGACTTCAGACAGTCACTTTATTAGTAACAGTAACCATAGACAGGGCAGGGCTCTCATTCCTGGCTGTGGACGGATCCTCTTTCTCCCCTTTCCCAGTTAGGATATGTACTGTATTCTTCTTGGGGAGGAAGAAAGCTAATTGGGATGCAGCCTTCAGAAACATTGCTCTTTGGCTGCAGGCAATTTCCCAAGAAAGATGAAGGTTGGTCTATGCCTGCTATGCTTGCTACTCTGAGCTCAACATGTCTGATCTTACACGTACTCCCCTTATCCTGGGATCATTGGTCCTTGCTGGATTTCCAGAAACAGCCACTACCTGCTTTGACCTTACATTTGTGAGGTGCATCTTTCTCCTTCAGCATCTCCATTTGTCTAGCAGCATTACATGCAGTCATGGTCAGAGCCACAGAGCAACTGGGGACTGAAGTTGGAGGGAAAGGAGTTAGATTTGGCTCCTGTTTCTGCCTTTGGTTTCCCTGCAGCAAAACTGTTCTATAATGACACAGAGAATACCTAATGCAGATGTTTGCAGGATAACTTTTCTGCTGTGAAGTGCTGTACAAACTCAAGTTGTGTGTTGGGGGTTTGCTGGGATGGGACAAGGAGCTGGGAAAGTGTAGGAGGTTGCACTGCACTTGTCAGAGTGAATTGTTCTTGTTGGTGGCAAGCTGCCTGCCCATAGAGACTCTCTGCCATTTGACCCCATCTATGGGTAGACTCAGAGGCCAGCTTTCTACCCTTCAGAGTTCACAGTTCTCAGGATGTGACATGAAGTCTTTTGGATCTCTTTTTAGATTACAGCTTTCCTTCTGCGTCTCAGAAGTCCCTGCTGAAAGGGAATGGGACACAGGTGAAGGACAACTGGGAAACAGCCACTGTCCAGACGCCAGCAGAGTTTGTTGAGCCTGACTTGCACACGTCTTTCTCCAGCACACTGGAGGAAGAGGAGGGACTGCTCCCTATAGACCACTCAAGAGGAGGAGTGGAGAGCCTCCAGACCTCTGAGCCAGAGGTTGCATCTTCCGAACCAGTGGGACAAGAGGACTACTTCTCTCTTCTGTTTTCCACAGCTTCTGCCAAGCCAGGTGTTGTGACTGAGGCAGCCACAGGAGGGCAAGAAGAAGACTCAGTTCCTCCAGGCTTAGACCTTGGGAGCAGCATGGGACCAGGTCTTCTGCCCGTGTCCTCTATTTTTTCTACTACTAGTGCTGTGAAGTCTCCCAGTATTTCAGAAGAGCCCTTTGAGGCGACAGCTGGGAACACATGGGCTGCTGGGGGAGCAGATTCAGAGTTGACTGTGACCACCACAAGAACAGAGCTTTTGGAGACCACGATGGAAGCTGGTGGGGAAGAGCATTCAGCCAGAGAGGAATTCTTGGAGACCACAATGGGGTGGGAGATGCTGGAGCCCACAGTGCTAACTGAAAGGGAGCAGACAGCAGAAATGCCTATGGGGACACCCTCTCCTGAAGGCAGCTTCCCAGGCAGCCAGACTCTTCCTGGCAGTGAGCAGCAACCCACTTCTTCTGTGTCTCAGTGGGACAGACCTGAGAAGCCTGCACTGGATTCCATTTGGAATGACACTGAATCAGCCACTGAGACTGTGGTGACAGAGAGGAGCTTGTCACCCCAGGCTGGGGATGCCCGCATGGCCATGCTGCCAACAGAGATGCCCTGGGACTCAGCACAGGTAGCACTGGGAGCAGGGAGTGGGTGAGAGGTTGCAGTGGAGATATTTGGGTACTTCTCTCTGGGGGAAAGTGTTTCAGCCCTTAACCTTACCCATGTCTCTAAATGTGGCTGGTGGAATTTTCTTTTCATGTTCACCCAAGCCAAAACTGAATTTTGGGGGGATCTTTTTCACAGCACTTCTGAATTGTATGCATCATCCTTGGTGAAAGCCCTGCGCTCTTTTATCTTCTCCAGCAAACTGCTGCTCAGAATCCTGTTTCTAACAAACACCTGCCCTTGGGGGCATGCACAGTAGTGAAAGCTCCTTGTTTCCTCAGCCTGCATTATTGGAAGTGTCAGGACAAAATTGGCCCCAAGGATCTCTGGAAAGGGAGTGAGAAGGAAGTGCTATTTTTACTTCTGCTGCTGCCTGCAGGGACCAGATGCAGAGCAGGTGGAGCAGCATACAGTGATCTGTGAGGATGTTGGTGTAGGGGAGCTCACGGGAGAGGAGGTGTGAGGTGAACTGCAGTTCCTGAGTCGAGCAGCTGGCAGCTGGTTAAGGGAAGAAAGTTGCAGGAACTGGCTAGTGAGAAGGTACTGGGGAAAGCTTGTAACTTTGCTTTCTATCCCACGGTACTCAGGACCCTAAGCAAGGGACTTTGTCTCTCTGTGCTTCCCATCCTGCATGCAAAACGCTGCCCTGTATCTCCAGTTTGTTTAAGGACCACAGAGGCTCCTGGTTGGGTTTTGTGTTCAGTCCTGGCCACATACAGAATAAGGCTGCAAGCTAGAGAGTTTTCCACTGACTACCTGACTCATCCTGGAGTCTATCTAGAGGTGGGAGGTATGTTGGGCTGTTGCAAGCTGGGTCACTACCTTCTCCCTGCCCCGTGTGCTAGCATGGAAATAGTATTTCCTTGAGTGAAAAGACTTCAGAGGAGTTACTTCCTTTAAGAAGCACTTCCCAAGGGTATGGCACAGCTCCTTGCTCCTGTCCCTTGTGTACCCTGTACTCCTGCTTCCAGCAGGAGATCTGCATTTGCTACCCAAACCCATCTGTCTGTGTCTTGTCTTTCCAGGTGATCTGCAAAGACTGGAGCAACCTGGCGGGGAAAAACTACATCATCCTGAACATGTCGGATAACATTGACTGTGTAAGTCAGTCCAAAGAGATCTGATGGCACGGGGGGAAGAGTGTTTAGAGATGTGAGAGCTGGCACAGCTCTTGCTGTTTGCTTTTACTGAAAAACCTTTTAAAAGCACCAAATCTCAAAATCCCTAAAGAGGCATTGGAGAGAACAGGCGTAGGACAGGAATATTCCTATTGTCCAAATGAGGAAAGAGTGAGTGGAGAAGATTTTGCTTACAGTCTAGCACATCAGTCCCATATTGGATTTTGACTAACTTCTGGCTGCTAGTCTGTGCCAGTCAGTACCTGGATTGTGGAGCTTTTAACATTGCACCTCTTACTGGCTGGAAATGTGTCAGAATTGAGGTGTGACTCTCGTTCCCTCTCTGCCTTTTCTTTCCTCTCCTTCCAGGGTATAGCAACTGATGGCTCAGAGGAATAGGGACTCCCCATTTGCAGTGTGAATGGTTCAGTGTCAAGCAGCTGTCACTAAATCTTCCTTAAGTGCCTCTTCTCCCCACCCTGTTATCTTGTGTGTTATCTGGGTCTGTTAACCAGCCACGCTCTGCTAATCCAGTGCCTACCCATCCATCCCCATAAAGCTGCAGTTAATTCATGAGGCCAGAGCCCCTTGTGGATCCCTGCTAAAAGGGCTCATTCACCTCTGCTGGGCCTTTTATCAGGCACTTTAAAACCCGTTGTGAAAGGCCTGGGGTCAAGGTGCCTTTCATAATTCTAAGAAATTATTATGAGCCTGACAGCCTGAGACCAAAATGTTTCATCAGGGAACTGTGTCCTGGCCTCACGTGTCAGCACTCTCACTTGCTGTGGCTCCTGCTATCAGCAGAGCCAGATGGTTTTCTTAGTGCAGATTGGTTCTGTGGCCTATTCCACTGCTGGTGAGTTGTTGAGGGGAAGAGGTTGTGTGGAGTGACCTTAAGGTGAACTTTCTGGGGACAGGGAAAAACAGGGGGATTCTGATACACAGTAAAGCATGCTGATTGGTTTAAAGGTAGCTGAAAAGTCAGTCTCTTTTCCTTCTGACCTGAGGCACACCAGTTTGCCTTTTGGATGGTTTTAAATATCTCTGCTACAGTTGACAATTGCAACTCAGAAAATGAGTCCTGACAAAACAGTCTGGCTGCTCTGTTTCCTCCATGTTCTAGTCTCCATTGCTCTTTTGTCTATCTCTATGGAGTTTAAATGATGGTTAATTTTGTATTGTGTAGTAGCTTCCTTCCTGTTGTCATTTGCACATGGGTTGTTTAAACCACTGGAAAGGCAAGAACTGAAAAGCAGATGTGCAGATGTCTCTTGACCAAATAATGTGTCTACTGTTGCATTCTCCATTATGCCTTGCTGAAAGAAGACAGTGCCCTGGGATAGGCAGGACTGAACTGTTTTTCTACTTGATTTCATGTTTCAGAACATATTTCCCAGTGAACGATTTGCATAGTCCTCCCCCTTATTCAAAGGGACACTTGTCAACATACATATTTAACATGAACATTGCTTCATTCCCTGCCTTCCATTACCACTTTGCACGGCTGAAGCTGAAATCAAGCTCTTTGCCAGTGCTGATGCAGTTTCTTTCCTACCCGTGTTAATTTGCTCAGTTTGGGCAACTTGCCTGCCCTCTTGCCTGTCCCTTTTGTCTTCTGATTTCTGTATCTGAGCCTCATGGTGTTTGGATTTTCAGGGGCTTTGAGGGAGAATCTGCATTGCAAGTGCAGTAGTTTAAATCAGTGCAAATGGGGATTTCTCACCTATTTTCTATGCTTTTATGCCCTGTCCTGGTGTGGTACCAAGTCCCACTGAAAAGTCAAGGGGCTTGGAGGATGCTTAGTCCCTTGCAGAGGGTTGCACCCTGAGCTTTTCATGTTCTCCATAGCACTGGGCTTTTACTTGCTGCTGGGATGATGTCTGTATTGCTGGGTTAAGCTGGCAGCCTATTTATCTTCCTAATGGGCTTTGGGCAAGGCAGTCACTTCAGTCTCTCTCTGGGCACGTCTCCCACTAAATATACCTGGGAATTTTGCCCATGTGAGGACTGCAGGATCTGACCTGATAGGGGTACTTGCCTACACATCATGAGGTGAACTCTATCTCTGCTCCTGTTCATTCAGGCTCCTTCTCAGCTCCCTTTTCCCCACCACAGAGAATTTATCAGTACTCTGCAAACCTCTGCTTTCCCTGTCAATAGAAACATCTTACCTCTGTCTTCCTCCTGCTCTTGGGCTCAGCTGCTCCCCCTTCATCTGTATCCCCTAAACAGAGCAGCAGGCTGGCAGTGGGGTGGTGAGCCAGAGCCAGGCCATGCAGTGCTGCATCCCAGGGCTGCTCCTCGTGCCTCCCTGTGCCAGCACTCATAACCTGATGAGACAGGGCACTGGCAGGCCCTTCTGATTCAGGCTACAGTCATTGGTGTCTCTTCCAATTAGGCTGTTTTTGACACAGGCCTGTGCCTGCCCTGAGCGCTTTGAATTGCCATGGCAACAAGAGCTCTCCATTTTATTAATCATCTATGTGGCCTTCATGTTGGCATGGAAACCAGAGATAAGAATAGAAACACAGCAGTGAGAAAGCAGCAAAGGAGCCCGCTGAGGGATGGCTGGAGCATGTCAGGCTGAGCAGCACTGGCTGACCCAGCGCTGGCTGCGGGGAAGAGCCTGACTGCTTCCATCCTGCCTGACACAATAATGTCTCTTCAGGATCCCTGTGTGCTGGGAGAGCTGGGCTTGACACAGTGTGGGCAGTATGGCAGCTGTAGGAGCTGAGGAGGAGGGTTGGTGTGTTGGGAGATATATGGGAGTCCAGCCTGGGGCACTGGGGATGTTGCACCAGGTTGATCATTGCTGGCTTTTGGGCATGCCTGGATCAGGGGTCTCAGCTGTGCCAGCCCTGCAGTTCTGTGTCTGCTCTCTTCTCAACATGTGCTCACCAAAGTCCCTTTCCCATGGCAGGAGGAGTTTCGGCTGGAGAGGGGTCCCCAGCTGTTGGCACTGGTGGAAGATGCCTTCTCCAGACAGGCGGATGGACTGCAGGACCGCTGGGTGATCTCTCTGAGCAAACCCAGTGAGAACGACAAGCACTTGCTCATGACACTTGCAGGGGAACAGGGTAAGTGCTGGGAGAAGGAGCCTTCCCCTGGGATATTTAAGGGTCTCTCAAATGGAGCTGCTCAGCCATGCTGGAAGGAGCTTTTTCTCTCCAGTCTGTTTCAATCCCACCAGTTCCCACTGTTAACTGGACTTGAAGGCTGGAGGGGAACTGAGGACATAAGACCCTTTTTCTTCACATCTGCATTCTCCCTTCTCTCACAGCTTGCAGGAAGCTCAGTCTTCTGCACTCTGCCTCCTGCTTTGCTCCCTCCCTGAATTGCTTTCGCTCAAGGATCCGTCAGCTTTATCCCAGTGTTTGTATGCCCTCCCCCACGAGCAGGTCACTCTGGTGGCAGGACGTGACAGCCTGCTTTTAATTCACTTTGTAACACTTCTTATGTCTTGTCCAAACTGGGTCAGTCTTGGCAGTGCTTCCCCTGCGTTCCCAAAGAAGCAAAAGCTGACAGTGAAGGGTGGGCTGGAACATTTTAACCATCATCTTCTGGCAGAGGGGAGGGGTTTGCTTTTCCTGTACTGCTTCTGCTGCCTGCTTGGTGACAGGGGCCTCTAATGTTGACATTACAGCCTGTATGGAAAAAAAAAAAAAAAGCATTATTCTAACAAGCCCCACAGTGACAGGAAAAAAGAGCTAACATTTAAGTGATATTTGCTTCATTGGTGCCTTAAATAATTGCATCTCTCCCAAGCCCTTGGGTTAGAGCACATGCCAATGAAAAGGCTTTGGTGAGCATTTGGTCTTTTAAACTAAAACCTTCCTGCCACCATGAGAGGGCATGTCTGCCTTCCTGATGAAGAAAACAGGTTTGAACTCCAGTGGCATAGCCAGGCTGGGAGATATCCCTGAGTTTAGAAACCTCAGGAACCAAAGTGTTTTCTGCTCAGGCTTTTGTTCAGTTCCTCTTTTTACTTCTGTGCAAGTGAAGGGAGAAAGAGGCTTCAACCTCTAAATCCTCCCTGAGTGGAGAGCATCCTGGGAGCTACAAAATGTGTATTTCCCTGCCTCTATCCCATTGGGGATTTCAGAGTGATGAGCACATCTCTCTGAGCTAATCTGAACTGAGCACAGTGCTGATCTCTCACTCTCCATCTTTACAGGTGTCATCCCTACAAAAGATGTTCTGATGGCACTGGGGGATGTTAAGATGAGCTTAGCTGAGGTAAGAGCCTATCTGTCTGCATCCGTTTGTTAAGACTGGCTGTACAAATAAAATAAGCAACTTGAAAACTGGGAGCATATCTCAGTCTTACTGAGTGCTGAACCCACAGAAGGCAAACAAATGAGTCAGACACTTGGCAAACTCCCTTCTCCCCTCTCTGGTAGTTGCCAGCCCATCAAATGTCTGCTCCCATTAAGGGAGTAACTGTGGGTTATTCCCTCCCCACTTTTCTGGCTTGATTGTGAAGCTGCTTTTCTCACATTTATTTTGTTGGGGTACTTGGTCTCATCCCTTCTACACTATTGCCTGCAGCAGTGTGGGTGCTGCAGAGCCCCACATTTGGCCCTGAACACCCTACAGCTGTTTTACATACATTGGCTGCTCTGAGGAACTCAGGGTTTGCTGAAGGAGGTGGGGAAGATGCCTGTACTAGATGGGATGCATTCACACACCTTCTTCCTGCAGTCCCAGGGTCTGCATTTCACTCTTTTAGAGCACTGCCTACACAAGGGCAGACAGAGTACCAGAGGTGGTGGATGTCAGAGTCCACTGCCCCCTGCCCCTGGCCCTCACATGTTCCCCTCTAGCTGTGGTCAGCTTGGAAGAGGGCAGAGATGAGGACAACTTAGTCCCATAATCTCTGACTTTGCCCCTTAGGCCTACAGGATATGTAGGCACTGAGGGCCTGTTTCCACTTGGGTTTTTTACACTACTGGAGTAATTCTGCTGACTTCAGCAGCAGGCTTGGGTCATTGCCTTGCTGTCTGTCTCTTCTCAGGTGTTCCCCTGACCTAACGAAGTGGTGCAGTTAGACAAAGCAAATTAAGTGCTCAGTGCTATATTGATTGGCTTATGCCAGAGAAAGTGTGAAAAGCCAAGTCTCTAGAAATTGTGTGACTGAAGTATCAGTGGCAAGAACTGGCTGTCCAGAAAGAAGGATTGGTGTTGATGCAAGGTTTGACTTCTTTGTGCAGCTGTGCCCCTACACTGACATGTGTCCTACAACAGCAGCCTCATTACCTGCCTCCAGCTCTATCAATAATGAAACTCTGCTCACTGCACTGACCTTGTGCTAGCACGAGCCTGGAAGGAGGATGGGGGGGATATTCTCTTACACCTGTCATAGTTACTATTGAACTGATACGTAGCCTGCTTGAAATCTGCCAGGTCACTGGGACTGACGTTGGTCTTTGCTGACTAACACAGGGGGACCATTCCTAGGGAGCTTTCTGAATCAGCAGACAGCTGTCCACTCTCAAGACCTTGGAAAGACCACTATGCCACAGCTTTAAAGTAAGCTTGTGGTTTCATTCTCTGACATGCAGTCACCAAAGCCTCAGCACACATCAGTGATCCATAGTTTGTTTTGGGTACTCTTAGTCTTGGGCAGTTTCTCCCATGAAAACCTCATTATTTTGCACATAGGTGAGATCTTTGTGCAGGTGATTGAGGTAAGATTGTACCTCCTGTCATTTGCTTGTGTGCCAGATGTCATGGAAGATGTTGTTAAACTTAGTCATGTGCCTTCTGGTCATGTAAGACAGTCTATGTCCTGACCCCCCAGGCCTGGTTTTTAGTTCCTCTGCCCACAGAGATGGTTCTGTACTTGGACCCTGGAAAGTCTGAACAGGATCCCAACTGACGGTAGGCCAGAGGATTTAGGGTACCCCTTTCTTCCTTCCAGATTGGCATCCAGAATTACTCAACCACGACAAGCTGCCAGTCACACCCCAACCAGACACGCAGTGATTATGGGAAGCTCTTTGTGGTACTGGTCATCATTGGCTCCATCTGTGCCATCATCATTGTACTGGGGCTCATATACAACTGCTGGCAGAGACGCCTACCCAAGATGAAGAACATGGTGAGTGAGCACTGGACAGGTGGGGAAGGTGGCTGGAAGACCTGGTCTCCAGGCCCTTGGAGACTGGAAAGCCAAGAGGGAGATTGTTAAGCCTGAACAGGCCCCCTTGCTGCTCTAGTGTATCCAGCTATGCCCAGTTAAGTGGACACAAGAAAACAAGGGTGCAAACCTGTCTCTTGCTGCACTCAGGACAGTTGATTTCCACAGGGAGGGTTGGGCTAGGAGTAAATTTACCTTTTCCCACCGATCCTGCAGTGTTCTTGGTGACCCTCATAGCCTGGTCTGACTGCTCTTCTCTGCAGTGGTGGGAACTGTCTTCCTTTGTCTCATTTGTGTTCCTCTCATCCTTTGCAGTCACACGGTGAGGAGCTGCGCTTTGTTGAGAATGGCTGCCATGACAACCCCACCTTGGATGTGGCCAGTGACAGCCAGTCAGAAATGCAGGAGAAGAAGCCAAGCGTGAATGGTGGCAACACCATCAATGGCCCTGACAGCTGGGATGTCCTGATCAGTAAGCAGGCAAGCGAGGATGTGGATGTGTTTGAGGAAGACACACATCTTTAGAAAAAGGAGGGAGGCAATCACCCCCTTAAATACATTTGTCTTTCTCCTATCTTGACTGATGGACCCATGGGATCAGGTGGCTTCTCAGGAACTTCTTAAAGGTTTGGGACAGGACAAGTCTTTGGGAAATTTTTTCCAGAAGTCCTGAGCACGCATCTGAGGCTTGGAGCCAGGAGGATCACTGAACAGAGGGAAGTAGGGAGGGGTGGGCATGTGGGTCTCTGTGTGTGTGTTCCTATCAGTAGCACCAATGCTTTCATCACCTTTAAATGCACTTACTGTGTAGCTCTCTGGTAGTGGCTGGGCTTGAAAAGCAAGGTGGTGAGGCTAAGTCTGCCACCAAGAGTCCAGCTTTGGGGGGAGTAAATTCTCTTTGGGAGTGCAGCTAGAGCTATGTCAGCCAGATCCTGACCTTGAGATCATGTTCAGTCCTTGCAGGTGCAGTAGACCTGTGCATTCTGGATGGAGGGGAGCCAATACTCAGTCAATGTGCTGGGCAGAATTTGCATTCCATGTGTGAAAAGGTTTTTTTTTAGTTGTGGGGTTTTTTTTTTATTTTTGGCGGTTGGTTTTGGGTTTTTTTGTTTTGTGGTTTTTTAGCAGCATTCAGCTGGGCTGATGTTTACATCTGTGAAAAACATCCTGTTGTCATCTAATTTCTCCCCTTGCACCACAAACAGCCCCACTTTCTTTTTCAGTTCCACGTCCCCAAGCTGAGTTTGCAGATTTTTAGTGCTTTACCCTTGCTTGACTGATTGCAGCAGATTTGGTGCTAGGGTGCAGCATCTCAGTTGGAAATTCACTTTTGTTTGGATAGCTGCTCAATAAGGAAATTTACCTGCCTCTTTCATGCACCAGCAGCAAAGTATCCCTCGTCTGAACCTCAGTTTTTGACTGGCAGGCCTTCTCCAGTCCTGGAGTTTTCCAGGATGGTTTGGCGTCAGTTGGTCTTTTCTTAGATCAATGTAAAGACTATGTGAGACACTTAAACAGGAAGAGAAGTAAAAACTCAGATAATTTTCTGGTCCTTGGATTTCTTTTCATCATCCTGCCCTGAGGTAGGGGGAGGTGATTAATGTCCCATAGGTGTAAATTGTGTAGTATCTTTAAAATCACTGCATTTAAGCAAGCTAAAAGCCAGTTCAGAAGAGATGAGAATCAGATCTAAGAGGTCCCCAGTGAAAGTGTCTCAGGCATGCCTCGGGCAACTTTGAGGTTCCAGCTCCCTGAAGACCTGTGATAAAAGGCACGTGAATGTGCATAATTGTCCTCTGCGTCCTGCCTAAACCCAGACTCAGAACTACTGTCAAGCCTGAAATGCCAGAACATTTGTTTCTTCTGTCATCAGGGGACTGAGGGACCTGCTTTGGTCAGAGGCAGCAGTATTCCTGTCTCTTGCAGTAAGCAAACATGCAGATCACTGTAAGCTGCATCTTTGCATTTGGTCTGTAAGGGAACCTTTGTACAGAAAGACTCCAGATACATGGCGTGATGCTGAGCCTGTACATCTATCCCTGTATGTATAGATATTTTTAGCATGTACATCCCTGATGTGAGTGCCTGAAGTCAAAGGTACAAGAGTCTGTTGTTTCATTTTGCATAGTGCTTTGCACCCAAACTGAATCACAGGTCACCTCAGTGTAGGACTGCATGGGTAACACTCTATTAGGGATTCAAGAAGGGTGATAGCCTTTGCCTTCCAATCCAGATTCCAGTTTTCAGTGTTTTCATCCTGCCTCCACACCTTTCCTTGTGTTACCTAGGAGAATGGTGACCATCAGCTTCATTTGGACCTTGTTGGTAGGGCTGCAGAGATGCTCAGACAAGTTTCCTCTCCTGTCCCAGCAGTTCATAAAATGGAGAACAGTCCTTGTCTGTGTACAGCCACCTGTGGTCCTTCTCTGACCACCCCTCACTGATGGCTCCTGCTGAGTTGGATGGGGCTGGGCAGTTAAACCACACGAGTTTGGTGGCTCTGTTCACAGCACGTTGGGACTCGCAGGATTAAACGCAAGTTGTTGTTATGATATGGTGAGTAAATTAAAGCATGGAGTTAAAATTTGAGTTTGTATAGCACTTAGCATAACAGGGCCTGGCGTGGCTGTGGCCTTTAGGCAGTTTTCACCGTATAAATGTTTCTTAGTCCAATAAGTTTCAATAAACATGTTTTTAATGCCCAGTGGTTATTAAAAAGGTAACCCCACCAATCCAGTGTGAATTGATTCACCCAGCAAAGACTTCATTGTTGCACTTCATTGCTAGGAGCTGCTTTCCTGCCCTGCTTTCTCTTCACTAATTCAGAGAAACAACAAGGTTCTGATGAAGCAGTGCTTCTGGCTGGGCTCAGCACCTGCTGATCTAGTGTGAAGTTTTCAAACTTTAGGAAATCCAAGGGGGGCTGTGCAGACTTTTTAATATAGCAAGTTCTCCTGATTTGCTCTGCTTATGGTCTGAAGGTTTTCCAGAGACTACAGAGCTCTCTTCTGCCTCTGGAGCATCCAGGCAACACTGAGAGTGTTTAAGGGTGGCCATCATGAGGCTGAGGACAATTTTCTGCTGTCTCTGACAAGGTGTACCTGACTGTATGATCTCAGTTTAGTTTCAGAAATCTACTGGTTAATTGCATTTCACTTTAGTCTGGTGGTACTTTTTATACCTTTACCATTTGCTTTTTCTCTGTGTAACTTTTTTGCACTAGGCCAATCTTGTTAAGTCGATTGCACTGTTATCCCTCTCCTGCCAGCTTTGCAGAGATGGATCATCTCTGTGGACCTGCTGGCTGGGGAGCACTGTAGAGAGATTGTTGAGAGCCCACTTATTCTGTTGGTCGGTGCCTGGGTTTCCAGCTCTGTCCAGAAAGGATTTAAAGAGGAAGAGAAACTTTGTCTTAGCATTTGTAACAGGAAGCTTTTCTATCACCTTAATGTAGTTAAAGTTCTTTTTAACAAAACTGTCAAAGCTGGACTTCTCAGAGCAGTGTGCCAGGCAACACAGCAGATGCAGGAGACAAAGTGATTGCTGAAAAACTATTTTCCACCTATTCTCCGGACTTCACTGTGGTCTCATCTGCCAAACGTTTGGTTGCGCTGACACCTGGTGGCTGTTGGGAGTTGGAGACCAGAAAGAAATTTTTACAAAGGACATTTTTTCCCCCGTCTGAGCTCTGGGTATCTGTTTCCTGTGACCTGGACACCCACCTGCTTCATTCATGGGGGGCTGCTGGACTCGCTGGTGAGCAGAGGGGCTCACACCAGGCATGTAAGAGACAGTTGGTTTGAGGCAGCCCCCTACTGCAAAGCTGTGAGATGGGACTTTCCCTGGAGTTACCAGTCCTGAGGCCCTGGGCAGCTACACAGGGTCTAGCTCTATCTCCTCCTTTCTCCTCCACTTGCCCCCTTTCCTCCCAGGGAGCTTGGCCAGAAGGCAAAGGCTCAGGGGTGAAACAGAGGTGGTTCTTCAGAGAGAGCATCACGTGCTGGTGTGAGATCTGCGCCCCAGGGAACGCCTGTGGTGGCACCAGCTGGCATGGAGAAGATGAGAGTGGCTGTCCAGCTCTGTGGGGTGGTAATCAGATGTGGTCTGTGGTGGCCAAGCTGCAGATGACTCCCAAATGTTGCCCTGATGTCTAGAACAGCATCTCTAATATGGAGTCCAACATCTGACAGAACTTTGCATCCTGCCAGCAGCTTCGTGGTACGTGGGGTGTAGAGAAACAATGAGAAGTGACCTGGTAACTGTGCTCTGGAGTGTGGAATTCAAGTTGAGAATACAGTTCAAGATACTACCATAAGGATTCCTCTGGGCAAAGGATGCAGTGTGAAAGAGAGGTACTTTATCACGTGGATTATTACAGTATTACTTTGGAGCTTTGCAGCAGGATCCCACTGCAGCCACTGCCATCAGCAGCTCATCTCTTCCCATCCATCTTGGCAGCTATGCAGAAGCACATCCTGTTCCTCTCAGAAGGTTTGGGGCAGCTTGAAAAGAGACCACAACCACCTTCATCTGTGATGGCTCCCAAAAGCCTGATGGGCTTGTCTCAGCTGTTAGCCAGGCTCCCAGCTGTTCTTCTCAACACTCTTGTTCCTGCTGGACCTAAACTGCAAGCCCTGGCCACTGCTCTGTGTTGCTGCCAGAGAACACTTAGAAACACTTGTGTCTGGCCCTGGGAGCAACAGGGTTGTGGTTTTGTTTTCTTTGCAATAAAATGCACCTCCTGGGTGTCTGAACACTGACCTGAGCAGAGTCCTTTGCTTGGTTGTTTGTAGCTGCTGCATCTGTTAATGTGGTGTGGGCCAGGGTCCCTCTGCAAGATGGAGGGTGGACAGCCACACCCCCCAGCCCCACAGAATCGTAATTTTGGTTGGGAAAATCCTTTAGGACCATCAAGTCCAACCATTAACCCAGCGCAGCCAAGTTCACCACTACCCTGTGTCCCTCAGCACCACCTCTACATGTCTTTGAAATACCTGTAGGG
Organism: Florisuga fusca; assembly: GCA_038090715.1. Lineage (NCBI taxonomy): Eukaryota > Metazoa > Chordata > Aves > Apodiformes > Trochilidae > Florisuga > Florisuga fusca. The sequence goes on along the minus strand of JAAWXA010000016.1, from coordinate 10,059,362 downwards.
ATGGTGGCTCCACTGGCAGCCTGGGATGGTGCCTGACAATGCTTTTGGTAAAGAAAGTTTTCATACTACCCAATCTAAACCTCCCCTGACCCAGCTTGAGGCCATTTCCTCTTGTTCTATCATTTATTCCTTGGAAGAAGAGACCAAAACCCCCGTAGCTCCCCCCTCCTCGCAGGGAGTGTGAAGTCCTCCCCTCAGCCTCCTTTTCTCCAGACAGAACACCCCCGGTTCCCTCAGCACCTTCTTGTAAGTCTTGTTCTCCAGCCCCTTCCTCAGCTTCCCCACCCTTCTCAGGACACTCTCCAGCACCTCAAGGTCCTTCTTGTCCTGAGGGGCCCAAACCTGAACACAGCACTGGAGCTGCGGCCTCACCACAGCCCCGCAGCGCTCCTCAACCCTCCCCTCCAGCGGCCCTGAGCCGCACCGGCTGCCTGGGTCCGGGACTCCTGGCCCCTTGGGGATGCCCATCCCCAGAGCACCAGCCCAGGACCCGCATCCCTCTCCCGGACCCCTCCGTCCCCTCCCCTCCCCGCTCCCGCACAGGCGGTGGTTGCTCCTCCAGCCCACAGGGGGGCGCAGTGCCGGTGCCGCTGGGTCAGGTGGCCCCGCCCCGTGTTTACATCCGCCGCCGCTTCCGCCCCGCCACCGTCGCTCTTCCAGCGCCGTTTCCCCGGCTCGGCCCGGTCCGGTCCGGTCCGTTGCGGCTGCCCTCCGTTCTCCGCGTCAATGCGGCGCCGCCGCCCCGCGGCCTGCCCTGGCCATGGACACCAGCGACCTGTTCACCAGCTGCAAGAAGGGGGACGTCAGCCGCGTCCGGTGAGCCGGGTCGGGGGGGG
>JAAWXA010000016.1:9557273-10058513 GCA_038090715.1 Florisuga fusca | reverse complement strand
GGGGGGGGGAGGGGGGCGGTCCCGGCGTTTCCCCGCCTGAGCCGCTGCACGGAGCCGCTCCGGTCCCCCGGAGGAAGTAGGGCGGGCCTGGCGGGGATCCCATTGCAGGATCCTTACGGCCTCCCCGGGTGGTGTTTAGGAGCAGCCCGGCCCCGGCCGCTAAACCTGCGGCTCCCGCAGCCCTGGGCCTCCCCGGGACACCGGCCCAGCCCGGAGAAGTGAAGAAGAGGAGCGTGTGTTTCACTATAAATAAACGCGTTTTGGTTTCCCCTCACCCCGTGAAGCTGGGTGTTTCCTGTGGCGATTGCCTGCTTTCTAAAAACCCAGGGCTCCGAGTCCGGGGCCGTTGCTGGGGACTCCATTGTTCCAGGTGCTGAGTGTGGCAGATGTCCCCGGAAAAGTCTTTTCTCTTCAGTTACTCTTTCTCTACCAGCGGGAGCTCTTAATTGCATTCATAGGAAGCCACTTGTCTGGAAATAAATAACCATGGAAATACTTAGATGCCTTGTGCTGCGGGCTGCAGGGGTATCTCTGAGGCACACAGGGCTCCCAGGCTCCAGGTCAGGCTTCCCGCTCCTGGTGAAGCAGTTGGACTCAGCTGCAGTGAGCAGAGGGAGTCAGATGGGCTCATTGTCTGCAGGGTGAATGGGTGGTGTAATGCAAAAGCCCAGCGTCTCCAACAGGCTCCTCTGCCTCATGATTTGAGCCTTAAGAATGCTCTTCACCTTCTGATCCTCTAGTTGCCAACATGTGGGTCTTGCCAGATAATCAGAAAGAGCCTCTCTGTTTCACAGTACTTCACTGTCAAGAAATAAGCAGGTATTTGAGGTCTGGGGAGCATTGTTACAAGTTGTGTATTCACATTTGATTGTTATTGCAAGCAGGAAATTGTAACTTTCTGGTAAAAGGAGGGGCCTTGCAGAAGTTTAAGATAACTGGCATAGAAGCCACAGTGGAGAAATGATGGGTCTGGGAAAGCTGTCAAAGCAGAAGGGACAGGTTGGCCACATGGAGATGTTTGCTTGTGATTTCCACTGTGGTCAGTGGAACCTGAAGTTTGAGACTGGAAGGGTGGAGGAAGTGAAGAGAGAGCCTGGTGTGGTGGATGAGAAGAACAGCTTGAGAATCTTGATGAAGGCTGAGAGGGACGTTTACATGTGATGAGGAGAGGTGGTTGTTGCAGTAGTTGGGGACTGAGAGCCAACCTGTGTAGGAGATTTGTGTGCAAGGCAAAAGCTGGAGGTGCCAAGGAGGGAGTGTTAGCAGCAGTGATATATCCTGAATGTGCAGGACAAGGAAGCAGCAGGAATTAAGAGCAGTCTGGGGTGATACTGATGTTCTTACTTGTGGCAAGAAAATCCACAAGCAGGATGGGAGTCCAGCCTTGGCTTTGTAAGCTGAACCACATACTTGTGCATTGTAGGAGAATGCAGAAGTACTGCTGAAGTCCTTGGGCTTCTGTTGTGATTGCTGCCCTGTTAGGAGTCAGCAGGAGGTGGGTTTGGTTCCTTCTTTCCCCACCTGCACCACTTAAGGTTGCATTAAAGCTGTCTGGCTGTGCTGCAGCATGCTGTTCTTTGGGTTGAAGATTTGGCTGATGCTTCTTCAGCCAAAGCAGACAACTCCCTTTGGAACTTACTGTTTAAATTCAAAATCAGATCTTTTGGAAGAAGAGAATGTGACTGGGTGAATAGCTGTATTCAGTTATAACTTTGCTCTTCTTTTTCTTCCAGATACCTTCTTGAACAGCGAGATGTGGAAATTAATGTCCGTGATAAATGGGACAGTACACCCCTGTGAGTCCTGCAGCCTGGGGTGCTGGCTGGGTGGGAGGAGAGCTCTTTCAGAGCTTTTTCTTTTCCTCTCTCTGCATCCACAGCTAGGACCACTCTTACAAAAAGTCTTGGGGAGACTTGGCTACATATTTCTGCTTCTCTGTGGGTGCTGTGCTAAATATGTCTTTGTCTCCCCATCTGACTGACTCTAGTGCGCAGAAGGTTGCTTAATTTTGTGACCAAATTAACTGGATTAATCAGTCTGTTCTTGGCTTGATTAGGCTTTTTCTAAGCATTTGAGCACATCTACTTTGGATGAAGGTTTGGCTTGAGTAAATGTGAAGTGTCTGGCAGGGCTGTGAGCATGAAGTAGATAGTGAAGAATCCCCATGCTGGTGCTGAGGAGGGTGGTGTGAGCTTTTTACCTCCCCACACACCAATTCTAAAGTGCCCTTGCACATCTGCAATAAGAATACAGAATAACTTCACAATGTAAAGGTACATTAACATTCTCCTTTTTAGGACAATTTGAGGTTCTTGTGAAAAAGAACCATGAAAGGCTTAGGCTGTGAAAGAGGAAATGAAACTCAACTTAAGACTCTGAGGAGTGAATTTATTGTACATCCAGTGTGGGCCCTCTTCCTTGGTTATCATAGGGTGTACAGTCTGACTGGCAGCAGAGCAGAGAGTGTTTTTTCAGAATCCAGTGGAATTGCTGAGTGTCCATGGAATAAACGCCATTAAAATGAGGAGAGATTTGGTGCAACAAAAGATACTGAACCCCGATTGGGACCTTGAGATCTCCTTGCTGGATGGCAGTGCCTAGGAGTGCTGGGAGCAGATCCTGCTTAGTCTATTGCTGAGTTTAGACTTCTATGCTATTAGGGTAGCAGTTCCTCACTTCTGTAATCTTTTAAGCTTATTGCAGATAGCTCAGTGCTGAGATCTGAATGCTCTGGTCTGCCCAGACACTGAGTTTTGCTTCGTATTGTACCTCTAATTTTCTTTCTTTTGTTATTGTCAGGTATTATGCTTGCCTCTGTGGACATGAGGAGCTTGTACGCTATCTTCTAGCCAATGGTGAGCAAAACCATGCTGGTCAGGGGTGCAATACATTTCTCCATGCTGGTATGTAGGGACTGTGTACCCTTCTAGCTATCCCTTGTGGAAACTGCTTCTGTTAGAACCAGTCATCTGATCAGCAATCTCAGGCTGCAGTGGGAGCCCTGGGCACACTCTTATGGTCTTTTTACAGCTTCTTTGCTGCTTGAATTTGCTACAGGGAAGCTTTTGGTAGAATCTTGCTCATGGCAGTGAGATTCTGAACTCACACGTGTTGTTTTGTGAGGGTGCATTGCTGTGGGGAGTATGCTGGTCCTTATCTGAAGACTTGTCCTTATCTGAGGAACTGTCTCTGTGAAACTGTCTTGAGTTCTTCTGACAGTCCTGCTTGGCAAACAAGACTTAGAGGTGAAATGCAAGGGCTTTTACTAATCTCAGACAAAGTCTCCAGGCAGAGTGCCTGCACATTTGGCTCCCAGCACCCAAATTCCCTTGGGTGGTGATGATGATCTGTATTCTGGTGGAGGAATCAAGAGTGCAGAGTCAGATCTCAAAAGGTTTGTCTCCTCCACTGCATTCAGAGCATCTTCATCAACCACTTGTGTAATTCAAAAATAGCAAAATCCAAATTTCTAGCAGACTCTGAACTAAAGAAGGATCTCTTGCCTTGTGCAAGGCAGAAATGCCTTTTAGGAGGAGCAGTTAAAAGGCCAATAAATTATCATACTCTTTGTACAGTGACATTCTTCTTCCCAGAACACTGCTGGAGCCATGCTGAGAGGCTTATTGCCAGGGTCACTTTAAATGACTCATGACTTCAGAACGGGATTTTGCTGTGGGAGAACAGCTTTAAGTTGTGCACGTGGAAGGGGAGTTTCTGTTTTGTAAATATGCTGATTAGCATAAGGGGGCACAGTGCAACGTCACCAGCCAAGAGCCAAGTCGTGGACATTTAGTGACCCTCCTGGGACACTTGAGAAAGATGTAACTCTGCCTGCTAGCATCTGCCTGTGATTGCTTTGCAGGAGCAAAATGTGAGGCAAACACTTTTGATGGGGAACGTTGTTTGTATGGAGCTTTGAGTGATGCCATCCGGCGCCTGCTGAAGGAGTACAAGCAGATCACAGCAAAGTGCATGAAGAGAGACTACTATGATGTCTTCCTCCAGAGGTAAGCAGATGAGGCAGCTCCATGTGCAGCACATTCTGTCTGTCATCCTTCCTTAGCTGTTAAGCTGGATATTCAACTTCTCTGTCAAGGGCAGATTTGAAAGGTGACTGACCAGAAGCTTCTCTCATTCCTCGATCGTAGAGTTTCCTAAGGGTTGTTCCTTTGTACCCTAAGGGATGACTTCCAACTGTGTGTGCATTTAAAATATAGTCTCCCATGACTTGGTTACAGACTCTGGAGCCAACAGAAAGCTGCTCTTTCTAGTGCAGAAGCATTAGACTCACATCCTTGACTATCAAACTAAAATCAGATCACTCAAACCACATTAGCAACTTTGGATGTCACCTGAAATTAATTTTCTGGCCTGAATTGCTCTAGTCCTTGAGTTGAGTTTTCTAGTGGTGAGAACAAGTGTCTCCTTTCTGAGATGAAGCACCTTAAAAACCCTCAAACACAGTGCTCAGTTATTTTTGTTCTTTAAAATGTGTTGTATTTAAAGATGTTTCTCAAAGTTGCCTATCATATCTTGTAGTCTTATCCTAAGACTTGAGAAGAAGGCTGACTTGCTCTGAGAGCAGAGGAATAGTGTCTGTCTTTTTTCTGCTTGCTGTTTTTCTGTCTGGTAATTTTCATGTTATTACAGAGACCTGGGTTTGTTTTTTTCTTTCCCTTCCCATTGGGCTGACTTTTAAAAAAACCCACAGACAACAAGGTTTCAGCTTCTGGGTCTTCAAAATAGGAGAGCACATAAGTGCTAGCAAGATCTGACAATCTTCCCATTACTATAGAATCCTAATTTCTGAAGCTATGGGGAAAGAGGGGAGGAAGGAAACTCATTTGTGTACAATCAGATTCTGCCTTGCAGGGAAGCAGGTTTTTGCAGGGTGATTTATCACTCCCCTGCTGAGTTTTTGGCTTAGCTGATGCAGGGTTGAGTGCACATGAAAAACAAAATGTGTTTCTGCTTCTCATTCCAAGAAGACTGCTAAAACTGAAACAGGGCAACAGTAGGGGGCAAACACCTAACTGCCTCACTTGAAACAATATAGAAGGACTAGCAGGAAGGTTGTTCTAGTGGCAGGAGATTGAGATGTAAACATTCAAGACCCTGCTTGTGACCCCACACCTTTCTGTGCCCCAGTCCTGCTTTCTAGAAGAGGTCTGATGCCTGCTGTCTACCTGATTTAACCTCTTGGGGATGTTTGTGGGGATATATATACAAGGGGTGATGTGCATTAGGAAGCACTGGAGATAGTTTCAGTAAACTCTGGAAGCAGCAGTCCTGTTTTGGTTTTTTTTTTTTTCATTTAAAGAATGAGGGTGTGGGCATGCAGTCATAAACAAGGCTTTATCTCAGATGTGGCAATTGCTTGCAATTCGTGCCTGTAACATCCTTCCTTCTTCTGTGGTGTGTGACATCAAGCCCACTCCTCTTTGCTGTGTGGTTAAAGCATGCACACTGCCAATGCTCAGAGAGCAGGAAAGTTGCACCCTACTGTGTGGTGAAAAATTTTTGAAAATGTGTATTTCTGTAGGGCTTTTTGTCATCTGCCAATTTCAAAACAGGGTCAACCTTTACAGGTGTGCTTGGGGGCAGCTAGTTTGCCTTTACAAATATGTTCCTTGTGTTCAGGGGCTCACCTGTGGCAGGAAGGTTTTGTTCTCCAGCCTGTCTCTTGCACTAAGGAAACTTTGTGGAGGGAGTGAGAGATTCCAGACTAGTATATGGAGTACAAGCCCCTGTGCTGGCCTTCTAAGCAGGCAGGGAGAGACTGCAATATCCAGAGGTATTGCATTTAGACCTAATTGTGCCGTGTGTCCCCCACTAGCTTCACTCCATTCTTTTCTTTCTCATTCTGCAATAAATTTCCCCTCTCTTTGTTCTTCACAGGTTGCTGGAGCAGGGTTACCAAAGTGACATTGTTTTCATTGTCCATGGCAAATCCTTCTGTGCCCACCGCTGCATTCTCAGCGCTCGCAGCGCCTACTTTGGGGAGATGTTTGAGACCAAATGGAAGGGGAAGAACATGATAGTGTTGAAGCACCCACTGGTGAGTAAGGCTGTGCTTCCAGCTCTTCTTTTCCCCTGTTTCAGCTGGGTGAGAAGTGAGTAGGAAGGACGGTCTGAGGATTAACTTCCACAGTGAATACTGCCTGAAGCTCAGAATGACCCTAGTCAAGGAGAGGTGCTTCTGGAGGCACTTAATGCAGTCAAATAGCATCTTACTCAGATAACAAAAGGCTGCAGACTGCATCCTTCCCCTTTGTTCCCTCTGTCGTGGCCTCAAACATATCTTAATTAATTACAGTAGCAGGTAGAAGTTACCATCTGCCAGCTGGGGCACAGCTTCTCTGTGAGATGAGTTGAGTCTGTCTAATTCCTGGTGGACAGGTGGTCTGTTTTGAAGACATCACCTCCATAATTGTTACTAATTGAGTCCCTTTTGTTGCCTTTGCAGTAAGAACTAAAGTGCATTCCATCCATTAATCACCAATACTCCAGCATATGTTTCTATAGGTTGATTGCAGCTGTGCAGAGCCTCTCATCACAAACATACTTCCAGTTTCTCAGCACATTACTTCATGTCTCTCCTTTCTCTTTGTACAAGAACACATCTTTCCTCTCAAATTAAGAAGAGGTGGAAACATTTGTGACCAGTGGAAGACTGGGTTTTACAGAGCTTGTATTATATCAGTGTTATTGGAGCACCTCTATTAGTCAGGTCCTGTCCCCCTAGGCATGCAGATTAGTAGCAGTTGATATTTTTAGAGAGCTGTGTAAACCAGGAGGAGTGGCAGTGTTAGTTATGTAGGGAATTGGGAAACTGGATTCAGTGTCTGAGGTGCTGTATAAGTGGGGGTTTTTTTGGTTTGTGTTATTATTTTTCCTGAATGGTTCAGGGCAGTGTTTTTATCCAACTGAATTTCAAGCTTGTTACTAAGTTCCTGGGTATTCTAAAGGTAACTTTCTCATGTTTTATTTTAGATCAATCCTGCAGCCTTTGGTGCTCTTCTACAGTATCTGTACACAGGTAAATGTCTTACTGTGTAGTGAATGTACACAAGGCTGGTGGCAGCTGTCAGTGCCTCTGCCATAGCACTGCCTGGGAGGCACAGGCTTGCAGACAGCCATGTTTGGCTTCATGAGTTGCCAGTGTGTCCTCTCTGCTGGCAGAAGGGAAGACTGTGAGCAATCCCCAGCTCTTCCAAGTTGTTTGTACCTTTTGCCAGTTGTTGTCCTGCCAATAACTATACAGTATACAGTCAACTAAAAAAAAAAAAAAAAAGAAAAGCTTATGTTGATTGTTGAATGGATGTAGAAAATGTGGTTTTAACTGAAGGAGGGTAAATCTGTCACCTGGGTTTAGCAATCCCCTAATGTGATGAAAAGCCAAATTCCCACGTAGGACATTTTCAGTCTGCCAGACCTGAGCAGTGTGTGCTGAATGATTTGACTACTTTTTAATATTCTTTCTGAACAGAAGTTGATGCTAAGTCTTCTATGAAAATGCCAAATGTTGCACTGTAGGCATGCTAACTGCTGAACTATTTTAGGCCAGGAGGTGGTGCCAGAAAATAACATTATCTTTGAGGCTTGCCTTCTTCAGTTCTCTGTTTTCAGGAATGCCACGTTTTCAGTGATGGTAAAACATTCCGGGATGACAGCTTATGTGCCTAAAGTCTTTTCTTACCCAAACCAGGTCGCCAGTGGTGCCTTTCATATATGCTGCTGTTGTGCTGGTATTTTTTATTTTCTGAGGGAATTGGATGTGAATAAGCCTGTTTGGCCTTTTGTTTCTGCAATGAAACTGTTAGGCTGGGCACTTGAAAGTCGGAATGTGGGTTAGATGCTAAACTGAGATGCACCAGAGTGGTAGGGGACCAAGTCTTAGCTTCTTGAACTGAGTTGTAACTGAATGCTGAAAAGTAAGGCCAGGTGTATCCTTCGTGAACTTATGCCATCAAGCTTTCAGCCCATAATTTTTTCTGGTTTTACACCTGTGTGGTATGGGGTAAAAGAGCTGGCTGCTTTTCTTCTTGGCAGGTCGTCTTGACATCGACGTAGAATATGTAAGTGATTGCAAGAGGTTGGCCAAGCAGTGTCGGCTGCAGGACCTCATAGATGATTTGGAGACCAAATGTAAAAAAGTCTATGAATTTGGTAAGCATTCTACTTGTTGTCTCTGCTGTGCCTGTGTGTTCTTTCAGGGAGAAAAGAGAAAGTGTGGTGGTGGGTATGTTGTGGTGCTCTTGGGGCTATCAGAAAATTATTCTGTTGTGGAATTCCCATGTTTGCATGATGGCTTTCCCTCATGGGCTGTCCGTGGGCCACCTGTAGGGGTTTTGTACATACACATGTTTATGTTGAGTGTTTTCATTCTAGCAGAGCACACACAGCAGCAGGACTTCATTGTGGTTGCCAGACATTCAGTGAAGCACTGTGGGGTGTACTGTAAAGAGCCTGTCAGCAGAGAGCTTGTTTAAACCCCTGGGGTGATATAATATGTACCATTAAAAGTCCTTTTCTCCATTTATTGGACCCCTAACCAAAGTAAAACATTTGATAACTAGCTTAAAATGAATGCAGAGAGAGAAACCCAACAGTTTGAGTTTATAATTCATCTCCTTAATTCAAGCTAAAGCAGAAGTGAAGAATCGGCACAAGTAGGACAAATCATTAGTGTTAGTCATAAACTTAGAAAAAAGTATCAGGTAACAAAACCTTCAGGCTGAAAATGTCTGATTCTCATTTCATGCTCCGAGTTCTTTACTTCAGTCAAGTTAATTTTGATCTGAGAACAGATTAAGCCATAATCCTTCCTTTAAAACTGGAGGTATTTGAAAATGAATGTTCTGCAGTTATTTCTACAACTTCTAGTGCAAAAAGGTTAAGAACAAGGTTTGTGATGCTTGCCTTGGTAGCAGGGGCACTGCATGTAGAGAATCTCTGGTTATAGCTACTCATGGCTTTGAGAGGAGGATGTGTAAGGCAGGTATCTGAGTGGGGCATGATTTTGGAAAGGTTTGGGAGTTGGTGGGATTTTAATTTTTTTTTTTCTTTTTGTGGTGCATTGGCTCAATGAAATCAAAAGACTACAAAGAAATACTGAGCAGTGGAAACAAAGCTGCTGAATTGGTGGGTGCTGTTCAGTGCTATACAGCTGAGCTAGATTGGGAAGAAAGACAAAATCCTTCATTCTCAACCATAGTTGGTTTTATGCTCTCCAGCTTCTTGCACAGTTGCTCCTTTCTGAAAACCCTTCATTCCTGTTTCTTGCAAGAAAGCAATGGTCCCTGCTGCTTGCTTGAATCAAACAACTTTTTTCTCTCAGTTTCATTTTTTGTTTCTGTTAGGAGAGAGTTCCTTGTGACACCAAATGATGCGCTCTTGGATTTGAGAGGTGGAGTGTCTGAAATGTCTCATGATAGGTGTGCTTTTTAGACAGATGATTGTTCATTCACTGTGTAACTATCAAAGTGCACGGATCTGCAAGAACTCTTCTCCTTGACTATGGTTTAAAACTTGCTGGGTCCATCAGTGCTTATGGAGCCTGATTGTTTTGGCAAATGTTATCATAGGCAATATGCAAATACAAGTTATTCTCTCTACCACAAAGAATTTCTAGTTTCACAGTGAGAAATTTCCTTCTCTTGCACTGGTCTGGGCAGGGTTCTTCAAGAAAATGCACTCAGCCTTGCTTGTGTTGGTGCCAGGTCTCCTATGGGCTTATTTACTGTGCAAGTCATCTGTCTGAAGGTAGTGTTTAGTGTTACCAGAGCAGCCTGTCTCCTTGGTGGTGTAGCTCTGTGTGTGCTAACGGTAGTACCTGACTGTCTTGTATTTGTAGAGTATCCTTCCCTTTCCAGCATCTTTCTGGGGTGTTCAGCCTATCTGAGGTACATGGTGGCCTATCTGAAAGGTGCAGCAGTAACATGGAGGAGGGGGTGGAGAACTTATTTTGTGGGACATTGTGGTCTTGTTTCACCCACAGCCTGATGGAATCATCTGATGGAGCTCATGTAATAATGCTGTGCAAAATGTCAGGAAAATTGAGGTCTCGAGGTGGCATGATTCACCTGCAAGGGGTTTTAATGCAGTGAATCATGCCTGTCAGAAATTCTGAATGCTTCAGCATGCTGTCACTTCACTCTTTTGTCCTTGAGAGTTAATTCTGCATCTCTCAGCAGAGAGCCTTCTCAAGCCTTCCACACCACAACTTCACATTTTCCAGTGGTGCTCTGTGTTTTTTCCCATGCTTCCTTCTATTCCAGGGACTCTTGCAAAGTCTGACACACTTCAGTCCTCATCCCAAAGCATGCTGAGCTGAAAATAAGCCTGGGGTAGTGAACTGTGAGAGGGAGGTGGCCAGAAAGAGGAAGGCTGTGGTGGCAGCAGTGTTGCGACCTAATAGTTGTGCTCACTTTAGGCTGCTGCTCCTTGAAGTTAGGTACATTGGCTACAGTGAGCCCCATGGCAACTTTGGTCGTAGCAAGACCACAGAAGTAGGATTGTGTGTTTGCTTCCCCTTTAACAGGCTGTTTAGTTGCATTGGCTGGTAGGGCGAGACAGAAAGACTCACTAGGTCTGAAAAAGGCAAATGATGTTGCCATCTCTGTATGGTTTATATTATCTCTTTGGTGGTAGTGATGCTAATTTAATGGCTGTGGAGAACACAGGTGATCTAGTCTGACTAGAGGACAGACTTGGGTAAAGAGAACTTACTACCTAAACAAGAATAGATCCCTTTGTTCCCTGGTGTGAAGTTAGGATGGCACAGGTGATGTGAGACCCATGAGAGCATGTGGCTGGGCAGAGAGCCATGGAAGCAGCTTTATTTAAACCAAATACTTCTTGGCAGGGGTTTCACCCTAGGTGGCAATGACAGTAGTAAGGGTGGTTGGCTGGGTGTGTGAGTGGCTTCTATAGAGATTAGGGCCAGCCTGATCAGCAGTCCTCACTGCAGATGATGATGATTGCAGAGCACAAGCTGGGCTTGATGGATGCCTGTGGCAACTTTGGGTTTGCCATGGTTGATATTCTAGCACCAGGAATTAAGTGGAGGAAGCAATCCATGCATCCCCTTCCAGCCCTGCTCAGAGCAGCTGGGGGTGCTGTGTGTGTGTGTGTGTGTGTGTGGCAGTCTTTTCATGGAGTGTCTGTCATTTCTCTAAATGGGAGAGAATGTTTGTAGTGGAATTTAGGCACCTCTGCTATTTTTTTTTTGTTTGTTTTTGTTTTCTTTTTTGCTTCCAGTCTCTTCCAAGCCAGGGACCTGTGTGAAAGTGCTGACAATTGAGCCCACAGGTAACTGCCAGCTGCAGGAAGATCTGGCTCTCCTAGCAGACTGCGCCTTGCCAGCCGAACTGCGGGTAGGGAGCGTTTATATTACTCTGGGTCTCTGTGGGTCTGTGATATGTGTTCAGTTGTGCTCTCTCCATTTGAATTTAGTGATTGCTTGCTTGGGGGTGGCTCCAAATGCTGAAAGCCTTTTACTGCTTGGAAATGCTGTAGAATTGTTTAATGAGGCTGTCAGTGCTGGTCCTTTCCCTTGGATTTTTCCCTCAGCAGGGACCTCGGTGAACAAAACCCTTGCCAGGTGGTTGGTGGGGATTTCCCTGTTGACTCCAGTGGGACAAGAGTTGGCCTCCACCTTTTTTCCTTCTCTCTGCTTCTGTAGTATCAGAAATGTTTTATCAGCAGGCATTGATACTCAGAGGCATATAAATGGAAGATGTCTTGCTGGGCTTCCTTGCTAGAACTGGCACTATGTAGTGAAAAGGTGCTTTCAAACCATGAAAATATTCCAGCAGAAATGTAGGTCCCTTTGAAGTGAATATAACATGGCTTGTTGACCCTTAGAAATTACCCACAGACCACAGGCTGATGATCACTATGTTAAAATACCATCAGTATTATTAGTTAGGCTCAGATATGTGGATCTTTACTCCAAATTGTAGCACAGGGTAAATATTAGTGGTCTTCACTTTCCCAGCATGTGTTGTCTCTGTAATATCAGCAGATTCACTTTGCTTTTATGTCTGTCCTTTTTTTTTTCCTTCTTTCTCTCATACCAAGTGCTGAATTTAATAACATGAAGTCATTTTAGGTGGCTGCTTTTCCCAGAGGTTGTATGACTGAGTGATGTAGCAAAGTTTATTGCCTTTTCTTTTTGTCCCCTGCTGGATAGGGCTGCCTTGTGCAGAGAGTGTGTGTGTGCCTGTGTGAGAGTGTGACTGACCTGCTGGATAAGGTTTCTTACCTTTAATCCAGTATATTCTGTGCTGGCTTTTGGCAGACATATTTCTCTGAGTACTGAGCATTTTATAGTGGAAGTTTTTCCTCCAAGTTTCCACCTTGCAATGTTGAAATCTTTATTGTGTAACCTACTTTCCCCAAATAACTCTGTATTTATTTGTGTCCTTTAATGTGCTTTTCCGTGTGTTTTCAGGCTTTAAAGGGAGGTGATACTATAAATAAGTGACAGATTTACCTCCCCAAGAATTAAAAAAAGGATTGTGGCTCTCAAAACAGTGAGATTTACACAAATTTTAAGAAAATGAATAAAAAGAGTACTTTGTTTGCTTATTCCTAGACCTTGATGTCATGCTGCAGTTGCGCTAAGCTCTTCTCAAGGGTTAGAAACACTTCCATTTAAATTCAGATATATTCATTAAAATTATAATATTACTATAATAATATATTATAATCATTCAGAATAAGAGCTGGATGTAAAACTTGAAGCTAGGGATAATATTATCTGACAGCACTGTAAATGCCTTTGAGCTGTGGTTTTCTTGCTATGTTCATACACCAGAACGAAGTCAATTAAATTTGTTATGCTGTAAAAATAAAGATGGCACAGGCACCCTCCTGTTCACTGGAGAATTTGTGCACCACATACAAATATGGATGCTTTGTTTAAGCCGGATAAATTCTGAACAATTTCTCTAGATTCTTTTTTTTTTCTCACTTACAAAGAATATATAAACAAAGCTCTTCATTCCATTGCCATTTATACTTCCTCCTAATGTTTGCACATTGTAAACTCCTGTCAATTAGGCACCTTTCTTCTAGGTCAGAGGAATCACACATTCTCATTCTTCACAGGGTTTGCCATGCAAGGAGTAGTATACAAACTATGTAACCTAAAATGTCAGGGACGAATGTACTGTCACAAAGAAACATCTGCATTCTTGAGAGAAACACACATTTTTTTCCAGCCTATGCAGAACAAAAATGTTATCTGACTTGTGGATAAAAGCCAGCATTTCTTGAGGCATTTCAGGTAACAATCTGAATTTGGCAGGAGACATTCTGAGCCACTGCATGTGGTGTAATGCTGTATTGCATGGAATTGGGATGTATGCAACTATCTTTCACTATAAACAAATAATTCGTGTGATGTCTTCGATATTTGATTGTTGTGGAACACTGTATGGATCCCTATTTCATAGCTCAGTTAAATGCTATATGACTAAAGGAATAATTAACACTTGAAATCCAGTCCCAGTTCATGATTAGCTTTTAGAACTGTCTATTCTTTGAACTCTTAAACATGCTATAATCTTGGTATTGTTTCTCATTCCTGCTTAGACTTGAAAGCTTTTTAGCTTTCAGCATTTGTTTTTAAAAGTATGATTGTTGTGTGTTTTGTTGTAAACTAGTCACGGACAGAATTTTTCTGACCACAACAGATGCTTCTTTGGTTTGTTGCAATAAAATTTAGCAGTGACAGATTTAAACAAAGTATCCATCAAAATCCGGGGAACTGTCAAAAACCATGTGGCTTTTCACTGGCTGTCTGGCTTGGTTTTCATCTCATATCTGCCAGGTGACCCCTGAGCTAGAGGTGCCAGGGCTTCCAGTATAAGAGACTGCAGGCACATCATTTCCTTGTAGCTGGTTTTTCATTACTTTTTAAACTGAAATCTTATTTTCCAATCCAAGAAGAAATCCGACTTAAAAGGATCAGAGTTTGCCATGAAATAAATACTGCTCTCTGTGTCTGTATTGACATTTGGTGTGGCTGCAAAAAAAAAGTGACCATTTGTCACTTCTGGGGTGAAGCTCAATGTTGTAATAGAACAGTTGGAAACAAGTGGATGGATTCCATCTTGCTTGTCTCCCCACCTGTGTAATTGTTGTAGTGGTTGTCCATGGCAGTTACTCCTGTGCTTTGTGCACTTGGCAGAGGCAGATTACCTGAACTATTTGCAACAGGCTTCCAATTTAATTTTTTTTTTTTTCAATCCAATCCACTTGCATTTTGTTATGGAGTGGCAGTTTTCTCTTGGATCACGAGCCCCTGTATTTTGTGTTGTAATTTATTGACAAAATTATTGCTGAGATGATCTGGCCAAAATACAAATTGCTGCCACTGATTTTTTTGGTATGTTTTTGCCTCCAGCAACATTTCTGTTTAAACATTAATAGCAAATTTGTAGCAGGAAAGACTTTGTCCTCCACATGTGACAGCTGGAAGATTCTGTGCATGTTCAGGCTTATGCTATAGAGTTGTTGAGAATACTTGTGTATGGTGGATGAGTTATTGTGAACTCATAGGCCAGACTGTTTTGTGCTCCTGGGCAACACACTTAACTTTGGCAGCTGTGACTTGGACAGAGGTTTGCTGAGGAGGTTGCCTGAATGGAGGAGTGGGAGGAGTAAGCCAGTTTTCTGTGGGGAGACCTTGAAAGGGAGTTTAAATTCAAGTGTGACAAAGGAGGAGAGTAGAAGTAGTAGAGACTTAAAGGGGAGTAAAAGGGAAAATTCTGCAAAGCCACTTGATGCTGAATAGGAGAGACAAAGACATGAACCTGCTTTTGTAGTAGGAATTGGAAATGACCTTGTAAACCTGAACATCAGGGACCAGGCAAGGCTAGAAGCAAGAAACTGAGCCTGGAGGAGTTTGTAATTCAGGAGAAAAACTCTGAAACAAATAAAACTCCCATGTCCATTTCAGAGGGACAGATTCCTTTTAAAGACTTAACTTTGGAAAATGAAAGGGGAACAAAGAAGGCGTGCACATAGTTGTGGAGTTTGTCTCAACTAAAATTCTTGTGCTGCAAGGAGTGGCATTTTATCAAAACCCATTTAGGTTTGGTTTACCCATAATGTGCCTAAAGCCTGTAGCCTTCAGAATAAAGTCAGAATTTCTAGGAGGGGGTATGGAAGCTGTGGGGGTAGCAGCAAGGCAAAGGGAGCAGGCAGCTGGATGATGACTCCAAGCATTTGTAAAGGAGGGCCACAGAGTGGGGCTGCAGGTCTCAGACCTCAGATCTCATTGCCTTGAAACGTGAGACAGATAACAACAAAATAGCAGCCTTGGAAATGGGACAGTGTGATCTTTTGTACTGGAGCTGTCCTTTGTGTTACAGCTATATGAAAGGCAGGTAATAGATCAGGTGAGGAATGGGCCTTGAATTTATGCTCCTCCTCTGGGACAGGAGTTACTGATGGGGAAGAAGGCCTAGGGAAGAGGTGCCATGGAGAGGCAGCATTTCCATGACAGCCATGTGCACAGTTTGAATGTCACTGGGCTCACGCTCCCATGGTTAGGAATCAGAAGCTGCCAAATGTTGCTTTGGGCAGACAAAAAGCCTGGCAAATGGGGCCAGGTTGCCATGTTCAGTGCTGGTGTGAGCTTTTGCCAGCTTGGGGCCTTGCCACATCCCAGAACCTCTTTTGAGAGAAACCTCACAGCATGCACACTGAGCTTGGCTGAGAGCACCCACCCAGTGTATTGCAGGCTGTGTCTTTGTTCAGCTCAGGAGAGAAGAGGGGTCCTCTGGCTCTTCAGTTAAGCTGAAAGTCAGTTGCTTCAGTTAGGATGGAGGCAGGGGTGTTGAAAATAGGACTTAGGAAGTCTGCAATTAGAAGACTGATCTTTACAATCAGCCCAGGGTTTTCCCAGGTGCAAACTTGGGGTGTAACTTCCCTGGATGAGAAACAGCAGTATTAAACTCCTTGGCTTAGGCAGCTCAGGGGCATGCATTTGGAAAGCAAGAACCACTGGGAAACTTGTCTTTCTGGAGATTAATTGTCTTGGCTACATGACCGTGAATATAAACTTTTGTTTTACAGTTGAATTACCCTTTATATAGGATTGGGTGTAAGTGAAGATATTTGGAAGTGTCACTTTAAAATAACATAGGGCCAACAGGGTGTTTTTGTGTGTGTCTTCTGTCTTTGGCATGCGGGACTGGGAGGAGGTGTGTTGGTGTTAAAATAATTCACTAGAGTATTAATACTGCAACAACACTATCTTTGGCTGCAAAACAAATGAGGAATTTGCTCTAGAAATGCTGGATTATTCAAGTGAAGCAGTAATTGTAGCCAGACCATTTAAAACTGGTGTGTATGTCTGTGTAATCTGTATGGTACTACATCTGCCTCTACATCTACACAGTAGAGGGTTATTCCTAAACTCTAGTATGCTTATGATGCTCACTACACCAAGTAAACTTCACCCCCACCTGGTTATTTGCCTTGTTAGGTGGCACAGAAATGTGTGGAGCATCAGGGCTTTTCCATGAAAGGAAGGAGGGCAGCTGTAACTTGTCCCAAGAATATCTTTTATCAGGAGTTCTGTTCCTCACATTGAAATCTGTGTTCAGAGACTCTCTAGGGCTCTGCACTGTGCTAAGGGAATGAGTGGATGATTGCTGCTGGGAAGACCAGGAAATCCAAACTTGGGACTCTGAATGTGCTTAAAGCACTAATGTTAATGGGGTGATTTTCTGATTTATCTTCCTAGGTTGGCTTTGGGGAGTTGCCATTTGACAGCACTGACAACTTTAATAGTTGTCCTGATGTGTGTTTCCGGGTGGCAGATTACAACTTTTTGTGCCATAAGGTATGTGACTTCATTCTCCTTCCTTTTTGCCATGAGTCTGCTCTGCCTGCCTCCCCCAGTCATCCAGTGCTGGATACACTCTACAGAACCAGCATTGCCTCATCAGCTGGAAAACTGGAAACTATAGCTGGAAACTGTATTAAAGCATTTAACCAAAGAGCAAACCCTGCCTTTCTTGCAGAGGTGAGGAAATAAACTTATGGCTTCAGCTGCAGCATTCACAGAATCTCCTATAGCTCAGTGTCTGGAGAGGGGAATGTAACAAGTAAACAGAAGAATAGATTTTGAGATACAACATCAACTCAAACTCCTGCCCTAATACCATGCTACTTTGTAATACCTTAAGTTTACAAATTGTTGTTTTGCTTCTGAAGGTAGGCATGAATAGAAATAAGGTATGAAAAAAGGTTAGGAGATGCAGCTTTACAACACAGGAGTATCAAAGTTACTGTCTGAACTTCTGAAATAACTCTGAGCTGCTCTGACAGCTGCTTGGTTGGGTTGTTTGGTTTGGTGCCTTGGGAAAGATGTGAATGTTTTGGTCTTTATTTCCTCTCAGGCATTTTTCTGTGGTCGCAGTGATTATTTCAAGGCCCTTCTTGAAGACCATTTCAGTGAGAGTGAGGAACTGCAGACACAGCCCAGCATCCCTGTGGTGACTCTTCACAACATCTCAGAAGACATCTTCATCCGGGTCCTTTACTACATCTACAGTGATGATACAGAGGTGAGGCAAACCATGGAGCCCCTTTTCCTGTGCTCATTAATTCTGGGGGTGTTCACAGTGGTGTTTTCCTACAGGAGGGGGGAATGTGTGTGCTTACTTTAGTTCCGCTGCCTTTCTTGACTACCTCACTTCTGTCTCAGGAACCCACAGACTGGGACTTGCTGTTAACCAGTTAGACAGATCTAGTTTCTGCATGACATTCAGGAAGCAAATCCATAGTCTTTTCAACCTGTAACAAAAATTTGGAAATCGGGTGTCACAGTGTATGCTGGCAAGATGAGCACAGGGCTTTGCAGATTTCTCTCTTGGGCTCTGTGGAAGGGTTTGGTGAGCAGCTGCCAGTAGATGGCATGTTGGACACATTTGGAGATAGGGAAAGGTTGAGAGGTTCTGGTGGTTTGCTCTTGGCATCATAGCCCACTTTTCCATTAGTAGCAAGTCATTATTTCCACTGTGATGAATTGCTGGGGTGGGCAAAGTCTCTGCTGGGAGACCAACGTCTTGCTGAGCTCAGTACCACAAGCAGGTAGAAAATGGCCCCAATCTTCCTAATGGGAGATGCATCAAATCTCAGCATTTAAGCAGCTTCCTGCTTTGGTTTTGTGGAAAATGCTTTCAGCAGGTCTAGCTACAAGATGCCAGAACACATTCTGGCATTAAGGCAGTGATCAGAAACACTGCTGCACCTGCCAGTGTCACTTCTCCCAGGCAATATTCATGCCCTGGGTTAGGTGCCACATACAGGGAGTGTGCGCAGCTGCGACCTTGTTTCTGCTGATCTGTTCACCTCTGGGTAGCAGCAGGGAATGTATGGCAGGGAGAGATGTATTTAGCAGGCAGCAAGGGCAGGATTGCTGTTGCTGTGCCAGAGAGCAGATGCTTCACTCAGCTGCACTCTTCCCCCAGCCACACGCTGAAAGGTCAGGCAGAGAGGGAAAGGTGCAGGCTGTGTGATCCTGTTCCCTTGCACCTCTCCAGCCTGCCTGCCCTTCCCATGATGGCTCGCAGGAGGGATGTTTTGAATGCAGCCATCCCTTTCCAAGAGTTGCCTCAGCTGCCCTCTTTGGACTTGGAGCAGGAGAAAAGTATCAATGTGTAGGTGTTCAGAGGATCTTGCTCATATTTTTTCTATGCAGAATGGTGTCATCACTGAAACTAGCTTGGATTTCAAAGTGAGGAGCCAAGATAACAAGCTTCTGCAGAGAGTTCATGTGTCATGAATAACTACCAGGAAACATGGTCAGGAAAACAAGAACATATCTCAAGTTTTCCACTTACGTGTGGAGTATTCTCCCTGCTCTGCTTCTCTAGCCAAATGTCAGCACTCCCATAGTTTTTTTCCAATCAATTTATATGTCTCTGTCTTGTAGTAGTGACCATGTTTGCAGTTGGAGGGATGAGTGTGTGCAGAGCACAGAAAGGGTTCCAGGCAGAAGGAGAAGTTGCTGATCAGCATACTTGTGTGGGCTCAAGGGGAAGTTGTGGAGGAACATTTGCAAGGTTTGTCCTTGATCAAGTGTTTGGAGCTGCTGCCATCAATACTACTGACTCAGACTCCTCCAACTTGCGAGGTTCCTGGAGCTTATGAGAGGACAGAACAGCACTTGATTAGTAACCCTGAGAGTTTCCTTACACCATTTTGCACTGTAGCACTCCTGGCATGCCTCTGATACATGTTGCATCCTTCTGCACAGCTGTTGCAGGGTGTTACACAGCTGAGACATTTGCTGTGACTAGTATCCTCCAAACACTAGTGTGGACAGCTGTAGGGGAAGAAATAATCAGCCTTTCACAGTTGTCAGAGTAGGCAACCACATGTGTAGGATGTGGACAGCAGTGTTTTTGCTGCTGACAAGTTATCAGGGCAGTGGACCATGATGCACCAGAGTTACTGTTCCTCAATCCAGACCAGGCTTGGTCTTTGGATGCAAGTGATCTTGCCTTCTCCTCCCCCAGGGTATTCTGCACCTTGCAGATAGGCTGTTAAAATGGATGGAGGTAACTGTGCTCTTTGCACTTCACATTAGCAGGAACAGAACTGTGCAGAGAGAGGCTCTATTTCCAGGTTAGTGACGCATATGGCTGATTTAAAATAGGATTTGTCCAGCCAGGGGAAAGAGACTGAATGAAGCTGGAAGTGGTGTCTTCAACGTTATCTACAGAATTTTTATCCTCAGCTGACTTGCAAAGAACAGAAGTACCCAAGAGGGAAATGGAAAGGTGGTTCTCTAGCTCAAAAGCCTGAAAATGTTGAAGGCTGTTCACAACAGTGTAAGTGTGAGCATCAAGCTCATGTTTAGTTCAGTTTGAATGCCTGTTAAAGCTTCAATAGTATTTGATGTGTTGAGCCTAACCTCACCTAGAGTTTCTTTGGGGTGCAATTTTCTGTCCTTGGGTGTATCCCTGTGCTAGGCAGGTTGTGCTGGCTGAGTTAGCAGAGCCAGTTTGAGGAAGGAACTTAAGAGAACTTTGCACGTTTTTTACAAAATGGAAGTCCAGCAGTACAAAATAGGAAGAAAAATCTTAGTGGGGACAAGTTGCACTGTTCTGCTAGGATGTTCCTTTTGTCTCTTTGAAGAGTTTTTGGTAGGTCTGATAAAACCTTCCTCCTTCCACCATCAAGTTTGAACATTTCTTAGCAGCCAGCTTTCAGCAGCACTTTGGTGTTTCAGCATTGCTTTGTGCTTGTCTGGAGGAGTTAGCTGCAGTGTGTCAAGCTTCTTGCTTTGTGCTGAGCAAGCTGCCACTGCCCCATTTTTAACTCCTTTGTGGTAACTTGACTGTAAGACCAAAACCTGAAAGATTGAGCTCCTATCTCTCCATAGTTCTGTTAACTTGTAACTTTTACTTGTCCAGTTACAGACCAAACAGCACTTGAAGGAATCTCGCTAAGACACAAGAGAAAGCAGTTTGCCAGAGACAAGTGAAGGGGTAGGACTGGACACTAATTCCCCTCTCTCCATTTCCAGCTGTCCCCAGAAAATGCCTACGATGTGCTGTGTGTGGCAGACATGTACCTCCTGCCTGGGCTCAAGCGCCTCTGCGGGAGAACATTGGCCCAGATCCTTGATGAGGACAACATTGTCAGCATCTGGAGGATTGCAAAGCTGTTCCAGCTGACCCGACTGGAGGACCAGTGCACAGAGTACATGGCAAAGATCATTGAGAAGGTAGCAGAAGCATTCCCCATGGCACTTCCCACACAAATCTAACTGCACAGTGAGCTGTAGATACAACAGGTTAAATGGTTGTACTTTGATCTGTAATAAATGGTTGTCCTCTCTCGCTTAACGCTTCCTGAAAATGAGCAGTGGTTAAGTAGCAGAGCACATGGTGAGTTAGGAGGGAGGATGAGGAGAGTGGCAGTACCTGATGTTGCTGCTGTAAGCCACATGCTGGTGGCTGCCTAGCACATCCCTGTGGAGTGTGGGCTGAAAAACATGCCCCAAAAGATTTGAGACAGGTGGCTTTCATGGAGCTTTCACCTACTGTGTCCAGAGCAACAATGGTGCTGAATGCACCAGCTGCAGCCTGGAGAATCCAGTGGGGTGTGCATGGGAGCTCTGTGTGTGTGAAATGTTTTCCAGTCTTTGGTGCAGGGAGTCCTTCCTGACATGATGCTGTAGGAAGGCATTACTGATGTGATCTCCACTCCTCTCCAGGATGACAAATCTGACAGTGGGGGTTTCCACAAGGGAAATTTGGCCAGTGAACTGCCAGAAGTAATGAATCTAACACTGAAGTTTTCTTTATGGAGTTCCATTTAAGTGTCATCCTGAGCGATTATAGCTGATAATTTCAGGACTATTGGAGAAAGTTGCCTTATGTAAGGGTAAGCTAGAATCTATGGGGTCTTCTCCTGAGACAGATCTATATAAATGGCTTGCAGAGTTCACATGGGAATGTTAAATTTTTCACCTGCAGCTTTAAAGTTGTGAAATTCTTTTTGGCATGTGAAAACAGTGAAGGCAAGGTTGTTACTTTGTCCAGTTTATAGCTTGGGGATGATAGACACATCAGCATGCACCCACATTCTGGTTTTTGAAAAAGGAGTTTGGTTTGAAAGCTGAATGAATATACCAGGTAATAATCAGGGCTTTGCTTCTATGTTCCCCTTGCATTCCCTTTCTCTAGCTTGAGTGGGAGTCCTCAGACCCAGCACTGGCAATGTGCCTTCCTAAGGGTGTTGGCACAAATGGAACCACCCCAGCTGTTCAAACATCAGCAGCTGCCAGCATCTTGTGGAGATGCTCTGATGAGGGCTACAGGGAGAGATTTTGGCAGTGTGCATAGCATAGAGCAGGGCTCAGCAACCTGCTGTGCCCAGGCACAGTTTGGTAGCACAGACAGACAGAAGCTGCCTCTCGCCCTTCGGAACACCACATGTTCCTGAGGAACTTGATACAAAATCATTCATGGGTGACCTGATTCTGTCAGGTTGGGCACAGAACATAGCAGCTGCCTCGCTGTGATCTGCTGCTTGGCTGTTGGTGGTGGGGCTGAGTGCCATGGGTGGGGATAATCATCTGTGGTTCCTGGTTCTGAACAGGGCCACAAGTAGCCACTGTCTTGCAAGACATTTCCCAGAAGTGTCTAGCAGCATCTCCTGGTTCATGCTGAGGAGCCTTTCTGGAGGAAATACTGTGTATATTGATGTGCCCTGGAACCATGGATGCTTGGTTAGTGGGTACTGCAGTGAGCAGACTGAGGTGCAGCTTGCTTACAGGTGTGGTTGTTTATTGTTGGAGTGTTACTGCCTCCTTAGGATGAATGGCAGAATCTCTGAGTGGTGTCTGTAGGAGACAGATTTGTGTCTCTGTGTACCCTTAGCACTCTATTTTTCTGCTGTGAGATCCCTCAAGAGTGGCTGAGCCCATTATCCCAACCCTTTACGTTCCTTTACCTGTTTTGTCTTCCTAATGATTCTCTTACTTACCCCATCCAGCTGGTGGAGTTGGAGGAGTTTGTGACTGCTGTGAAGGAGAATGCAGAGGCTGTGGAGGAACGGCAGGAGACTGACTCCATTCCTCTGGTCGATGACATCCGTTTCCACATCACCAGCAACGTGCAGACTTACAGTGCCATCGAGGAAGCCAACCAGAAACTTGAAGCTCTGGAAAACCTCCTGGCCAGCATAGGGCTTGAGTGCTGATGTCTGCAAACCTGCCTGCCTGTCATATGCAGCCTGCGTAGTCCCTGTTGGGTTGGCTCAGAGTGCAAGAACATCTGAGTCTCTGAATGTCTCTTTCTTTGTCTTCCTTCCTGTCCACTTTCAGGCATGGTTTAATTTTAATTTATTTATATCTGGACATTTGCGCGTCTGGTTTGTATTTGTTCTACTTTGGTTTTTGTTTCTCCTTTCCAACGTAGCTCCCAAAGCTCAACTCAAATCAGTAGCTCCTCCTTTGTACAATGTAATGCAGACAGGAGACTGCAAGCTGTTGGGGCTGGTAAGGGAGCTGTTCTGGAGGACTTGCCATTGCCTGATGTTAGGACCCATCCTGTTTGTTGCCCAACAACACACACTGAATCTGGTTCATGCCAGGATATTTGAGTTGCCAGCAGCAGAGGGAGAAAACTGGATAAAAGTCTCTAAATAAGTATATGGGAAGTGTGGTGGCCTTTCTTTCACTGTCAGCTTTGCAAGACTGACAGAAGCAGGCAGTGCTTCCCTAACAGGGACACAGGAGCACTTGGCTATATGGAAGGCAGTGTTGTCATCTGCCATTCTAGTTCTTAGATTAAAAAAAAAAAAAGTGATTTCCAGGTCATCCCCAGCTTTTCATTGCTCTGAAATGCTTAGAATTTAAAAGCTTTGCTTTTTGAACAAATATCTTTATGAATACAGTACAGACCAGAGTCCTTCCATTCTTAGCAGTAGCTTTCAAGGCATAAAAAGGGAGAGCACCTCTTCTCTTCCTAACAGGAGGGAAACACCTTGTTGGAAACAGCACTTTTTTCCTTTCTTTTTGTCTGCTGTGGTAGAGCAGAACTGACTTGCTGGTGGGTCAGGGAAAAGAAGTCACTAGAAATCCTTTTTTCGAAAAAATGAAAAGGAGCCTTGCAGGGCAGCAGTCCCACTTGTCAACCTTCTGGCTTTGCTGAGGCTTCAGCCTCATAGCTTCATTGTTCTCCAGGAAATTTACTGTACTAATGAATGTTTCTGAATCTGTGTTCTGCAGTAGGTCACGTTCTCTCATGTTGTCTCCCTGGACTCCTAATAAGAGTAATGATGTTCTTTCTCCTTGGCACCAGTCAGCAGGTGATACCCCTGCATAAAGCTAGCCTTGCCCAATAGGCTGCCCTCAGAACTGTCCATCTCCAGCACTGCACAATCTGAGTCTCAGGTCTCCAAGGCATGGGCTGAGTGTACTTTGCTTTATCTGTGAGTTGGGAAGGAGAAGATGCATTGTGTAAACCACACAGAGAATCTTGCACGGGCAGTCAGCTGCCATTACTGATGCCCAGCATCATTCTGGTCACTTTGTGAGGCAAGAAATTGAAATCAGGTGTCCTTCTAGTATCTGAGGTGGGAACTGGGCATGGGGTGGTGTTTCATATGAATAAGGAAAGGATTTAGAGATCCCCAGTTTAGCAGGGACTTGCTTTGGGTGTGGGTCTGTTGGGAGGGTGGGTTTCTCTTCTTGCTCATCTCACCAGGTAAGAGACTGATGCTCTCACACAGTGTGAGAACTGCAGCCTCACTGCCCCTGCTCAGAGCCTGTATCTGGCATGAATTGGAGTTCTTGGCATAAACGTGGGCAGCACTTGGGCTAGGCAGGCTGCAATCACTTGCAGTGAGGAACAGACACTGGGATTTGTACTTGAGAGTAGCAAGACTTTGGCAAAATAATGTCCGGATTGAGTTGTACCCAACAGAGGGTGGGGACAGGGCTGGTGGGGCAGCAGTGAGGTGCATTGACTAAACTGGAGCCTGAATGCTTGTGCACTTTTTCACCCGTGTTAACTCCTTTCTCTTGCACAACAAGCTCTCTGGGGCAGGGGCTAGTGGCTGCAGGGCTGCTCAAGCAGGGCGTGCTTCAGTTACTCTGTTTCAAAATGCTTGTGAGGGAGTGCAAAGAACTTTTGTAATTTGTTTTCTGCAACCATATTAGGGTGAGGGTAGATGTGTTGTATGAAAGAGGGGAGCAGCAGAAGTGTGCTGTGTTTGGAGTGGTGTCATGGAGAGGAGCTGTGTGTGTGCTATGTGATTTGTGGAATGTATCTCCATGGCCATCTCTAAGTTTGATGTGGCTTTGACAGGACCACCAAAGAGCCCAGCCTACCTTGCACTGATAAAGGTGTCTCGGTTGCCTTGAGGAGGGGAAAAGTTATTGAAAAAACTTTAATATTAAAAAAAAAGTCCCATATATTTTGGAGAAAGAAGGGTGAAAGCAGAACTGCCTAGTCTCTTCTCAATGGAGTGTCAGGCTCCACAGAAACAACGAACAGCTTAGCCCATCTGGTTCAGTCCCTCTGTCTTTCTCCTCTCTGTATGGCTGAAATTGACACTGAAGGCATAAGCAGGGTGTGTAGTTTATCACATCCCCTCTGCTTCTCCTGCCTAAATTCCACATCTGACATCTTTGTAGTCAGCTTTCCACAGCAGTGGCTTTGACAGCCCTGCACAAGGGTTGCACAGAGCTGCCAGAGAAAAGAACATGGCCTTTGCTTCCTGCTTGCACAGAGTGAGATGCAGAAACAGGATTACCGAGGAATGTGCTAATGCTTTTTCCCTGCAGATGCCTCAGCTGCTACAGCAAAATGGACACTGGTAGTGGGCAAAGCAGGAGGAAGGCAGGGGAGGGGCAGTGCTGGGAAGTGTTTTCCATATGACTGCTTTTGAATAATTCCATTCCCTCATCCTTAGAGTGAGCCTGCAGTTGTACATGTGGGAGGAAAGGGCAGTGTGGCCTTTTGATCTGCCTCCCTGGTAGTGCAGTTCCACGTGGGCTGCCAAGCAAACACCTCCTCTGTCTGCCTGCACTTAGTGGTCACATCTGTGACTCTTGTCAGATTGTGCAATTACTTGGGGTCCTGTAAACCCCTTTTGGCAAAACAGGGCTATCAAAAAGCATGCAAAAGCAGATGGTCAGCATGCAGGCAAGCTCTCTGAGCCAATTGAAACTTTGAATTCAATTTATTCTTGCTGCAAATAATTTTATCAAAAAATAAAAACCTTTTGATTTTTTTGTTCTGTTGGTAGTGTCCTCTTTGTGTTCTACTGCCTCTGTCCTTTTTATTTACTACTAGCCACTTGTTGATTTAAATTGTAAAATTTATGAGAGCAACATTATATTTAAGATGAAATGTGTAAGCATGTGTGCAGCAATAAAATAGTATATTTCACTATATCTGTTCTTGCTGTGGCTTATTTTTTACCACTGACAACATCAGCATGGCTTTATTTCTGAAAGAACTTGGTGGGTTCCTTCAGTTCATTTACCTGGACTCTGCAATCTGGTGTCCAAGCAGTGAGGGAAACGTGACTCTGCTGTCCTCCCTTGTTGACCTGTTTGTACAGTCCTGTTGGAACACAGATATAAAGCACCAGCTTGTCTTTACTGATCCTTTCTCCCAGAATTATTAATTTCATTATCAGCACCATGGCACAGGCCTGCTCAGCGTGGTGGTGGTGTGTCAGGGAGGTGACATTTATCTCTTAAGGTTCTGGCAGGTGGGTCATCCCTACTTCTCCTCACACTGTCTCTCTGTCACTGCTGACTGTTAAATGCAGATTTCTTGGCCTCTGTGCTTCATTACTCTGAGCTGTTGCGTGCACTCCCCGGGCCTTTGAAGCGCGTTTGCTCCGAAGCCTCAAAGTCCACTGAAGCACCAGGGCAGCCCTTCCTTTCTGAGGACACAGATACTTACTTTCTGTTTTGCCTTCTTGTATGTCTGGGTGTCTGCAGTAGTTTTGGTGCCTGTGTGCAGCCCCATTGACTTCAGAACGTGACTGGCATTGAGGGGATGTGGATCCAGGCCCTGAGGCGCCGTGCAGGAGAGCGCAACTTTTGGCGGGAAAGCTGATAGCGTCCCAATGGGTAATGCTGTGGAAGGGAGGAACTGGGCTTGGAGAAGTTCAAGCATTTCCCAGGCTTTTCAGGTAGAACGAGCAGTATTGTTGTGCTGTAAGAGCCTGGAGTAAACCATGGGCCTCTTTAAGAGGCTTGAGCTTTTATGTTGGTACAGTCATGGTCAAACTGTGGAGATGGCACCTTCCCACGTAACAGCTTGCAGTTGGTGTGTGTTGACAGACTCGTCTGCTCAGAGTGACACCGAGTTCCTCTCTCTGGCTGGGGGCAGCCTGGTGAAGGCTGTCACAGCCTGGGGAGCTGGATTGTGTCCATGCCCATCTCCCAGGGATGAAGAAACACAGCTAGATGATGGGAGACAAGGCTTGGCTTGGTTCTCTGCTCACAGGGCGTGGGTATGCTGGCAGAGCTGGATTTTGTTTAACTTTCTAAGCTAAAACAGATCTGACATAACAGATTTATTAATAGAGGCCGCAGTGGCAAACCATTTGTCATTTGGGGGCCTGTTGTGAATGCAGGCACTGGTTCAGCCTTGAAGGGAGAAGAGCAGAGAACCCTTTTTCAAGAGAGGCAAATGGTTTCTGTGGCTTTAGGTTGGAAATCTGAGGTGGGTTATTGGCAATAATCAACGCAAGGGCTGCAGAGAGGCAGAGGATCTGTTAAGGGGACAGCAGCCACAGCTGGGTGCAGCTATGGACATGCAGGACCCCAAAGCCAAAGCCCAGCTTTGTGACCTACTGTGATCAGCACCTGGGTAAGGGGGCAAGCATGCACTTGCCTGTCACTTTTCTTAGCTGTGGTTAACTTTTCATAAGGCTACAAGCTCAGGGCAAGGTTTGAAGGGCATTTCAGGAGACTAAAGCCTTGGAAGAGGATCCGTACCATGCAAAGAGCTTGCTCTGATCTCTAGGGACTGGCTGCTCGGCTCCTAAAAAAAGTTCTGAGAAATGAATGTGAGAGCTTTCCCGTCGCTCCTCCTGTTACCAGCAGAACAAGCTTGAGGGGAAAGTGAGTATGACTGAATAGTGAGATCTGCTCCTTCCTGGATGCAGCTCTCTCTTCACTCTGTTGTCCGGAATGGCAAAACCCAAGGCTGCTGCTTTGGCGTGGTGGGTTAGGAGAGAGGGAGGTGAAGGGAGTGCTGTGACCAGATGCATCAATTCATGGGCTCCAGGTAGGGTGGGGTTGGTCATTTCAAAACAATCCAAAGTAATTTGATACAGCTTTGCTAGGGAGGAAACTGAGCTGGTCTGTCACAGTGGGATATCATTAAAACCCCAGTAAGAATAAAATGCCTCCTTTATTCCTTTGTCCTACAACTGCTTTGCAATTCAGGGTCAACCAGGAACATTTGTAAAGGGTTGCAGAAGTGATGAACCATGGGAGCAAGGCTGTGGAGAGACCTGTTCTGGAGGGAAGGCCAAGTAAATGCTTTATTTACTGCTCCTTGAGATATGCTTCAGGAGATGAATGCTGATCTTTCATATCAAGGTTGAGATGACATTATATCTCTCCCTTCTGCTCAGAAGGTTTTATTCTAACACATTCTTGGCAAAGCGTAGCAGAACCACCAATATTTTTATGAATTTTATTAAGCTTGCTTCCATAGTAGGAGCCAGCAATCTGCTCTCTAGAACTCCTTCCACCCCCCTCCTCCCTGGATCTAAAACTGAATTTTTACCCAGGAGTTTTAAAAGAAGTTTGTTGGCAGCAAGTTCAGTGTCTTTCCCTTTTCCAAAGCCTCTCATTCAGAAGCTGAAAATGCTTCAGGTGAGTTGTCCAGAAAGTTTTTTCTGCTGTGCTACTTCATCAGTCTGTTCAAGGTGCTGGTGTGGCAGCTCCTTCCCGGGGTTGGGCAAGATGGCTTTTCTTGTTTCCTGATTTTATGTGCTCTTTTCCAGTTAAGCATCAGTCTTTCAGGTCTGAAAGCACACAAGAGGAAAGTACTTCTCTGCTGACTGAAGAGCTCACCATGCTGGCTGCTGCAACAGATCTGTCTTGCATTTGAAGTTCAGCATTTGTTTGGCATCTGGGATGTGACAGTCATGCAAGTGCCCCCCAGGATGTGTTTTGGTGCAGGGCAACTGCAGCATGGAATGCACACAGGAGCCAGAAAGGGGAATCTCAGGCCTCCATGAAACTGGGCTGCCTCTGGACCCCTGGAACACATGGCTGGGAAGCAGGTGCCAGCCATGCTGGCAGTTCAGCAAAACCAGGAGGTTTTTCTGAAGCCAAATGACAATTTAATATCTTTCTGCCTTTTTCTGCTCACCTGCGGGATGGATGGCAGTCACCAATGATGCCTTCAGACACACTCTGTTCAGAAAACATAACTTTATTATTAGTTGCAATATACATTGTATTCCTTTAAGAATCCTAAACTTGTATATGTTTTTTTTTCCACTGAAAATACATGTGTATGTATATATGTTTTTATATATGTATATATATATTTATAAATGTATTTTATTGAACTGGAACACAACGGAACAAGAGAGACAAGCTCAAAAATTATTTGGAAAATTGTGTGATCTCCATGAGTTTGTGCTGGCAGTGGCCTAAGGTGAGTGGTATAAAAAGAACAGGCTAAATAGAAAATGTGATGGGCTAGGCAGTGGGGAATGGTCTCTCAGTGCTACAGGTGGTGGTATATACAGTAGTTACACGTTGCTATTGCTCAGTCAGGAGTGCCACCCATCCCTAAAGGCAGAGCAGTCTCTGGTGCAGCTCTGCACAGCGACGTTCCTAAGGCTGTCTGTGCTCCCTGCAAATGGTACCTGCCTTTTGGAGTACAGCATGATTACATTTCCCTTGGCAGCAGCTCTGCTCGTTACTAATCGGGTCAGTGAAGGAAGAATTCCTCTGGGACATGGTGAAACTTAACTGGGTCAATATAAAGTAGCTTACAGGCAGGGTGAGGGATCAGCACCAGCAGTGAGAGCTGAACTGGGTGGGCTGAGCTGCAGCTGGTGCAAACAGCATCTCAGCTCACCCAGGGGGTTTGCTCCTGGTTCCTTCCCTCTGGGCTCATCGCCCCACTTGCAAACAGGGGTGCTTCCTCACAGCTCAGCAGCCAACCAGGAGCTGTGTTCTTGGGGAAGGCTGCCCAGCCTTCCTTGGGGCTTTCTTTGGGTAGATTTCCTTGTGTTCATTTCCCCAGGAGGTAATTCTTAAGAAAACTGGCTTAGTGGGGGCAGTAACCCCTGCTGTGCTAGGGGCTTGGGGATTATTAGGTTTTTGTTGTTGTTGTTGTTGTTTTTTCAACTTTTTTGTTTGGCAACCTCATTTCCAAACACAGCTTCCCCAGGCCACATGCCATTGCTGAGCTAGACAGAGGGACAAGCCTTCCCTAGATCAATGTAACTGGTTTCTTTTTCTTTCTGCTGAGCTGCAGATAATTCTTGGGTGAGAGGACACATTTCATCAAAGGCACTGACCATGGACCTTCCTCTGCCTGAAGCCAGGCTGGAAGGAGCAGAGAGGCTCTGACCTTTCTGCTGAAGGGTCACTTTCCTACCAAAGTGCTTGTCAATTTGGGAAGGGATGTAAAGAACGTGGGCATTGATTTGCTCCTCCTGACTTCCTCGGGAAAAGTGCTTTCAAAAATCCCATCCTTAAACCATCATCCTGCTGCCACCCCCCCCAGTGCCTGTCACACCCGGATCACGCCTACGTGGTTCCCCTTCCAGCTGAAGCAGCAGGTGAGGTTTATCACCACTGTAGTGTTTCTCCTCTTGCTCTCTTTCCCCAGCAACATCTGGCAAGGAGGGATCTTGCTTGGGGAATGGAAGTCACAACAAGCCAGGCTGCTGAGAGATACAGAGCTGGCAACTCTGCATCACCCCCTTCCCAAAGCAAGTGTCACCAGTGGTTTAGCTGGGGATATTGGGAACAGCTGATTGCCCTGAACAGTGAATCAAAAGCTGATGTTGCTGGAAGAACTACAGCTCATTCCTCTCTTGAGAGGCAAGAAAATACAAACATGAAAGTGCCTGGATCAACTGCACAAAAGCTTTCCTGACTTGGGCCCTTAGGGACACCACAAGGCTGCAACCTGTATCCACACATCCTTCATCCATCCACACTGCTGGGACTGAACGGGACCAAGCCCTGATTCTGACTGTTATTGCACAAAGGTCCCTTTCCTGAATCTTGCCAGAACTGGGGCCAGAGGGGAGGAGAGATGAGTGACCCCCTCCAAAACTGTTGTAGGTGAGATCCAGCCCCGGGAGCAGTGGCATGAGAAGCAGTGATGGTTCCCACTGCTGCTGGGGAAGGCAATAAGGTTTGTCACTGGGGGAGATGCCCCACTCTCTCATAGTGCAACATTTGCAGGTGTTTTCTTCTTGCAAAACTGGAGGGAGAGGTGCAGATTAAAGCCATTCCCTTTGGTGAATGCCAAGAAGTGTATTTATAACTGGGGCCATCACCCTGGACAAACTGTATCAATACAGTGCCTCTGCAAAATGGGTCTTAGGTCTTTCCTCTGGCCCTGCTGTTACCAGGGACTCAGGCAGCTCTAGGATTTGGCTCATCTGCACCACTGGACCTGTTCACAAGCCCCTGGATGCCCCAAGTGCAGCAAGATATATGGTGGATGGATGATGCCATCCTATAGTCTGCCTTCAGATCCTCATGGTGCTTAAAGGCATGTGCTCAGCCCCTGTGCTCTCTGATCTGCCCCAGAGGTGCTTGTGCTGATTATGAGGAGATTGGGGTGAGCTTGGATGAGATCTCTGTTCATGAGGTGGGCCTCCTGCTAAATCAGTGGACCATGAGGACACCCACTGCTAATCCCCACCTACCAGATGCTCTGCTCCTCTCCAGCATTATTTTCAGGATATTTTCCAACTGATGAAGGAAAACAACAGATTATGACTGTAAAGTTATGGTGAGAGGACTGGATCCTGGTAGGACAACATTATTCCTTGCCAAGAGAAGGAACAATTAACCCTTTCTTTAGACTCTCTTCCCATCTCTTCCCCAGCTCCCAGCCACCTCTATATACATCATATATTACTATATATTCTCTTATAACTTTGACTTTGCTGTTTCAGTAGCAAAGTGATTAATTCCAAGAGAAAGAAGAAAAAAAAAAAAAGGAAATTAAAAAAGCAGCCCCTAAGAATATTTATAGCATAGTTCATCTTGCAGAGGAGATGGGGTTTGGCACTGGGAAAAGCATGGGGTTTGAATGTGCTGAGTGGGCTTGATTGCATGTTCTTCCTCTCCCCTCTGGGATCCTGCTCTGATGGTGAAAATTAAAGAGCTGTTCAACACACTTTCCCCAAGTGCAAACTCACAGAGGACATGCAGGAGACTCTCTTCATGCTCTCCCCTGCCCTGCTTATGAAGGCAGTATCCAAAGAGCTCTGACCTTGAAAACCAGCCTTTCACCTTCAGGAAGCTGTCAGCTCCCATTTTTCAGCCTCTTCTTTATACCCAGCACCTCCATACTGCTCTCCTCTCAAGGACCCAGGGCTTTTAAGGTACTGAATAGTGGGGCCAGGGAAGGGACTGTGGAATCAAAACCATGAAGTGGAAGATACTGGCTTCTTTAGCATACCAAAAATTATTGCAGTATAAATACACCCCTGTCACCCCAGCAAAAGCAGAGAAGGGGAAGTGATAGGAGAAGTTTGGTGGATGAGGGGCATTTCAGTAAAATCACCCAACCCGGAGAGCTGTGACAACTGCCCTCACAGCTATCAATTCTTCCCCAGATTAGGGCAATGGCCATTTGCATCACCAAGTAGTGCCCCACCCTGTGCCTCTTCCCCTCCTCCCCCCCCCCTCCCTTAAGCTGTGCATGATAAAATATCCCAAGAGTCCCTCTATGTTAGATCTTTTCTGGAGAGACTTCTATTAAGAGAAGCATCGATTACCAGAAAACCCCAGTACAAGCTGCAAAAACAATTGCTCTTAAGTATGGCTGCTCTCCCCAGGTGCTGAGATCTTCTGGCCAATCCAGGTTAGTATTTCTGTGAAGACAGCAGTAGAGACCTCAGGCAGCTCTTTGTGGAGGGCATGATAGGCTTCCACATACACCTGCAACCAGGGAGAGAGCAGAGATTAGCACAGAAAAGAAGTCCACCTGAACAAATCAGTCTTTGTGTCCCTCTGCTCAACCCTTGCAGGTTTAACACATCCTGCCCAAACTTGGTCAGGTTTTTTCCTAGATGTGTCAGGTTATGACATCAAAAAGATGTCATTGGTGGTGCTGGCTGCTGGCAAGCAGGAAGGCACTGGCACTGCAGCTCAACATCTGTGTTACCCCAGCACCCTGCCCCTGAGGGAGATAAAGCCTGGCCCCACCCCATGCATTTCTTGTTTGCTATCCCAATAAAAAAGAGGAAATACTTACCATGCCCTTAGAATTTAAAGGATAATGGAGGATGTTCCCATCATGCCTTCTGCAATTTTACCCCTTTTATGCCCCAACTATCCAGTTATTTTTCCAGTGACAAAAGCTTTTCCCTGCTCTCCCTGTCTCTCTTTCAGGCTCATTCATGTGCTAACAATTGGTTAATCAGCTGTGGCTCTCTTGAAATGAACAGATGTGAAGTAGCTTTTGTTGTGGGGGACTTTGGGAAAGCTCCCCTGTACCTTTACATGCTGGGGCATGTGGTAAGGTTGGTGCTCAACACAGTTGATGTTGTTCAGAAGAGCTTTTGGGGTCAGTACGTTGTCTGCTTATGAGCCTTGCTCTACTTCTGTGCCAAGTTGCTTCTTATCCAAGAGGCCCTCTAGGTGCCCAGCCACCCCTGGGTCAGATCTTTAGATCACTCACCACCCCTTGCCCACATCCCAGATGTAGGTGGTGAAAGGCCACCACACAGTGCCTTGGGAGGGCTACCTTGTGGTGAGGAGTCTTGCCAGTGCATCAGCCCTGCTTTGCCTCCAGCTCTTCCTCCAGAGTTCAATAGGCTCCCTATCCCTAACACTCACTCATATTCAGGCCAACACTGATGGGGTAGAACTCTAAAAATAAAGAAAGCAAGATGACCTTGAGTGTTTTGTCCTGGCTCTGCACTGTGTCCATCAGTAAATAGGACCCTTTGATATCACAGAGCTTATCAGAAGAGCCGTGGAGCACCAGGATGGGCAAAGTCAGCTTGGGCAGAGCTCTCTCAATTCTGGCAATGGCATTCATCAGCTGGATGACAAAGGAGACCTTCATGCCACCGTGGTAGACCAAGGGATCAGATGTATAAGACTCCATCTGGCAGAGAGAAAAAGGTAACTTAAGGTTAGCAATATTTCATGCAGAAAAGACAAAGTGGATCAGTCTGGTGCTGAGGAGTCTCTGCCCTTGGCCTGCCCAGTCATTTCCTGCTCTGTCAGGACATCCTCCCATCAGAGCCAAGGTCAAGGTCTTTGTGGCTACCCGGAATGGCTCACACAACCTGGCTGACCCCATGCTTTGTGCTTCTCTCTTACAACACTAGGAAGTATTCAAGGCAACCCTCTCTCTGCAGGCAAACTGTCAGTGCTGCACATAGACTGTTCCCCTGGGGGCACCTTCCTGCATTTTTCTGCTCTGCTGTGTCTTTCTGTCACCTAAAGGTGAGAGTCTCTCCTGCAGAGGGTTCTTCAGACTTTGTTACTTGAGAGCTGATGTCCTTAAGCTAGGTCCTTATCTTCTCTGCTGAGGGCTCTGGTGTTCTTTTGCACCTTCCCCTTCTGGGGATGAAGACCACGACCTACACCTGCAGGCAGCTGACACATCTGACTGCAAAGCTCTCTTACGCCGAGGGGTCTTCTCTGGGTGCATGGACAAGGCAGCAAATGGTGGTACTAGGTGGCAGGCAAAAAACAAAAGTCAACAACTTCAACCAGACTATGAGGATTAAAATGTACAAGAGTTGGTGCAGAAAGTTGCTAGGAACAAGGAGATACTGCAGCAGGCAAATCTACAGTAAATATTTGTATACTGTATGTGTAGACGGCCCACACAGCCACTGCCACCTCAGTATTTGCCAGAATGCTTTGATTATGGGTTGGTCTCTGGCACAGCCTCCAGTTTCTCACAATCCTGGCAGATGTTTATAGAAACTATGGTTATTTATAGGTTAGCCAAAAACACATCTCCTCCTCTCCTCACAGTCAGTGGTGTCCGTTCTAATTCTCCCTCACTTTGGAAAAATGTGAAGCCCTCTGCCTTATGCATGAGGCTGCCATGAGGGGACCACTGGTGTGAGGTCACCCCCCAGGCCACCCCAGAGACATGCAGCTATTAGGTGTAGGCACAGACATGCACTGTAGCAGGACAGCATGGCTCCTTGGGATGTCTTGGGATGAATTCTACCTTCATCTCCTGTGAGATCAAGGTGGCAAAATGACACTATGTGGTAGACTTTCCCAGCTGGGGGGGATATTAATTTGCCAGTGGGTGTGCAGCCAGTTTGCTTCATTATTGTCTCAGATGTGTTGGGGCACAGCTCTGGAAACAGCTGGCAGCAAGCAGTGCTGGTGCTCACAGGTCTTTTCCCATCACCTTCCTGCTTCCAATCCCCACAACCTCCTGCTGCTTGAACACAGGGTTCCTATCCCTGAGAGCAGCAAGAGGAAGGACTGGGTGGGAATTTAGGACTATCAGGCACTGGCACCCTTCAGTCCCAGACCACAGTGCTTAAGATAGTCAGGGGGGTGAGAACTGTAGAGTCACTCCAGCTTGTGCTAAAGATGGACCAAAGCCATTTAAGTTGTTGTAGCACTCATTTAGGGACCCTTGGCTTCAGCAGATGAGAGACAGAGGTCCATCACAGCTCCCAATATTAGGATCTTAAGTACAGTATTTCCTCCTGAAATAAAAAAGTACCTGTGCACGCTGAGGGATAAGAAAACACTGTTTGTATGAGGCCACTGCAAGGATGAGATTGTGGTTATGGTAAAAGGATCCACTCCAAAGACATGCTAAAGGCCCTCAAAAGCAGAGAGGCTGAACAGCATGTGGGCTGCAAGGACCCTCTCAGTGCCTGACCACCTCTCTGGGGCAGAAGCCTCCACCCATGTCCTCCCCTCCCCTCACTGCCCTGCCTGCCATGTCTTCCCTGCACTGCAAAGTGCTGTGAAAGAGCAAGAAGCTGCCTGTGTTTAAAAAGAAGCATCCTCTTGGGAAGGTCCTCATGGAAAAAGTTCAGCTTTGACTTGCAACTCCCCACACTCTGGTGTGGTGTTTCTACCTCTCCCATTGACACCTGGGTGTACCCTGTTGTTATCAGCCAAATGTGTTGACTTTTCATCAACATTTTGAGCAAAAGCACTGCATTGCACAGGCTACTTAGCATCTGGCTTCAGCCTAACCTGGGAGTTACTTGTCTGCATCTGTGTCACAGTCCTGTGCTTAAATACACAGTTTTGAGATGGGTTTCTTTTTATTTTTTAGTTTGGTGGGGGTTTTTTTGTTTGTTTGTTTGCAATTGAAGGCAACAAATGTGTGACTTTGCTGGGAGGGGGAATGAGGAGGGGTGTGTGGATGGATTGACAGAAATTCCCTTCCCATGGAATAAAACAATGTTGATGAATTCATGTGAGTTGGCCTCTCCCCAGCCTCAGAAGTGCTAAGAGAATGACATAATGAGTTTCTTTCTTTCTCTTCTTTTCTAAAAGAACAGGGATTGTTTAGCTACTGAGCAGCCAACAAATATTTTTGTATGGATGATAGGAATGGAAAAAAAAATCACCC
This sequence comes from Florisuga fusca, assembly GCA_038090715.1. Lineage (NCBI taxonomy): Eukaryota > Metazoa > Chordata > Aves > Apodiformes > Trochilidae > Florisuga > Florisuga fusca. The sequence continues at coordinate 10,022,199 of JAAWXA010000016.1, read as the reverse complement.
AATCTTAACCCAGATGGATCAGGACTGGAAGGAAGGATCCTGTTGCCAGTGAACAGACAGGAATCCTTGTCAGTGTTCAGTGCATGGGAAGAGAGCAAAGAGCAGCTTGGTAGGACAGGGAGAGAAGAATGGGATGTATATTCTGCAGGCTATAAAGTGCAAAACCTGCAAGCTCAGAGCTTCTGTTGGCACATTGAGCTCTGGGACAGTGGAGACAAACGAGTGAGTGTGACCCTGGGGAGAGCCTGCGACCGCTTCCAGCCACGGCCCAGCAAAGGCTCTGCAGAGGCCATCACAGGAGCTCTTGTTTCTCTTTATGTAATGCTAAGACAGAAGCAGCCATTAGGGCTTCTGCTGCATTGTGTCTCTCTGCTCAGTGGTCTGTATCTTCCCTTTGCATTTTGCAGAGCAGTAAATTCACTGTAAGGCAATTACAGCCTCACCCTATGTGGACTCTGCAGAAATGAGACAAGTCAGGGGACTATTCCTCTGAATTAAATGGCAACTAAAAAAGATTAATGGAGTAAAGGGGTGCCCATCCCGGTGATGTAATTCCTCCTTGGAATAACAGAATTGGGTTTTTAAGGTTGCTTCTTGCTCTCTTTTGTATCTCTTGCATTTGATATAGCAAGCAGATCAAACAAACAACTCCAAACCATCCTGTGTTTCACTCCCTACACCCTGAGAACGGCCTGCTGGGAACACAGGCTCATCAGGAAATTCTTGGATGGTGTCCCAAAAATATTTCTAGAGAATAGAAAGTTGGTCTGGCAGAAGAATATGTTTAACATTTAAATAATGGACATTTCCAGCACATTGTGTGCTTTGAAACTGTGTGTCTTGAGTCCAAAAGGAGGGTGGAGTGTGCATTAGAAGCAGCCAGAGGACCGGGATGCTGTGTTGTCTTCAGTAAGGGCCTGGAGCCTCAAATCCTGATGCTTGAAGACTGTAAGAAAAGCTGTGGCAATCCACAGCTGCAATGTCATCTGGGTCTTCACTTGCAGGTGTATGGGCAGCACAGGAAGGAGGGGCTTCTTACCTCATTTGGAAGACTACCCCATTATAAGCAGACCTATGTTTTTATCCACTGTGAGAGGCTTTCCCTTGCTCCACAGAAAGGGAAAGAGCAGAGGAAAAACAACAATGCTCAAAGGAAGCTTTTGAGAATTAGAGCATGACAGAGCAGGGGGAGCAGCAGCAAATATTTGTGTAGGAAGATAACAGAACAGCATTTATCATAAACTATGTCCAGTGGTTGCTGTGGTGATTCATAACATCACCCTAGCAGCCTACATGGAAATGCTCAGTGAATGTTGTGCACTGAATCAAGGAAGCTCACTGACACTTTTCTAAATACATTATTATTTGGGATGTCCCCACATCAGCACTTTTCTCCTGTAAAGCTATTTAGTGCAGCACTGGTGTCTTCCAGCAGAGGATCCAGCTGTTGGAGGTGCATTTAAAACTGCTGCCCTTGAGGGCCAGCTGCAGCTCAGAGCTCAGTTGCCACACAAGACATCACTGAAGAAGCAGGCAAAGAGCCACCCATCCTAACCACACTCACTCTTCAGGTAGGGATTAACACTCAAATCCCTCCCCTTCTTTAGGGCACTGATTGCTTTTATCCTCTAAATACAAATGCAGAAGTGAAAGCTTTCCTCTGTGCGAGTTTAGTGAATTAATTCTCTAATTTAAACCTTTTCTCTGAATTATATGCAACAAATTACAGCAGCTGAATGTAATTAAGAAATTTAAGTGGAGCTTGAGTGGAATCAGCCTTCTTCCCAAGTATATATTTTGTGCAGCCTCATATGGTACTTAAGAACATATGTCATATGGTGCATCAGTTGGATGCAGATGAGTTCTGACAGTTTCCTAGAACATACTCTATCTTCCTTTTCTCAGTTCCTTGGATCTTTCTGCCTTCCACCAAGTGAAATGTTCTGTTCTGTTCACAGATAAGTGAACTAAAAGTCGTTTGACCTAAAGCCTTTTTGGCAAAGCCAAGAAACAATGCCGAATGCCTGGAGGCTGTTCTGGGTGACTCTCTGCTCTCCAGTTCACCAGAAGGGTGAGTCAAAAAGATGGGCTATGCCAGGCTGATTGCACTGCCCTCAGACACCCACTGACATTGTGTTTGCTCCTGAGACTTTCAGCTTCAATTCTAATGTCAGTCGAGCTGCCAGCCCAGAGGAAGGCAACGTACTAATTTCTACTTAACATAATAAACCACTGCATGAACAGCAGGAAAAATGACAGCATCTGCCAGTGAGAGTTGACATGGAAGCACAGGAACAACTGCCTACTACACCAGTGAATCTCTCCTGCTTTTGACACACCCTCAGGTGCCATTTTCTATCATTCAAGTTGATTACTAAATTACACCAAGTTCTGGGTCACTCCTCTCTCCAGAGGGGGCACCTTTGCTCACTCACAGTTCATGTCTCCCTCCTTTCACGTGTCCCACAACACTGAGAAAGAAAAAACCTCATTATGTGTTGTGGCAGCAGCTGCAGCAACATTTGGTTTTGCTAGTGATGGTATGAACAGGCTGCAACAGTTATTGCCAGGAGTGGGTATAAATGGGAGAGGAGTCCCAAGCTGCACTGATGCTAAAAATCATCACCCTGGAACAGCTTCATATCCTGTTGTGGTGGTGGAGCTGGAATTGCAGAGACAAACACCATCCCTACATGGTTTCCATCACAATGGTAGCAGAAGTCTCTGTTATGTGTTATACCTGGAGTGGCTGCCAAGGGAAGAACAGCTCATATCCCATGGTGAACCAAGCTTTCTGCTACACGTAAAGTTGGTTCCACTGACTTTAGAGATGGTTCAGCTTTTCACACCAGCACAGATCTTACCCTTGTGATTCAGCACAATGCTTTAAAAAAAAAAAAAAAAAGGCAGATACAAGGCATTAAGGTTCTTACCTCTTTCTTGTTCCGGGAAATTGCATTTGGATCTATAGACCCCAGTGACAGGTTTGGGAGAACAAAGTTGAGCACTTTCGCTGCAAAAACCTGTGGGAGAGGAAAGCAAGTAGTTAGAGCAAGAGGGGTAGCACAGAGGGAAAAATCCTGAGCTGATGGGCATCAGCACTGAAATTAAATAGTTGAGAAATGGCAACTGATGCTGGAGAAAGATCTGTCCTACATGTAAAGCACTTCTCTTCATGAGAAAGTGTTTAAACTGCTCCTGGGATCAGGGGGTGGGTGTGCTGTTCTGAAATGCCATCAGCTGTCCATCCACATGAGACATTACAACTTTGCTGTACTTGGCCTTTTTCTCATTCTAAGTTAATTTCAAAAAAGACCCCAGTAAAGCACTTTCATAAGAAAAAGCCATTTCCAGTCCTCAGAAAGGCTGGGCTGGGCTGTTTTACTGCCCCTTTCTTGCTGGCATAGCTCTGATTTCAGGCTGTAGTGTCTAAATGGTGTTTGGTGTGATTTGCCTTGGTCACATTCCTTTTGAGAACCATATTCTCTGGGGAACCTGGAAATAAACAGCAAAACCTGCATTCATTGACTAAGGAAATCCATTGCTCACTTGTCTCCTGGGAAAGAAACACAAAAGCAGGGTCAAAACTGCTGGCAGAAGAAAGGGTAACATCTTTCATTTCAATAGCACTACAAGCACGTTGATACCAGGGTTCTGCTCTGATCTTTGATAGAGGTTTCTAATTACACTTAAGTCAGAAAAATACACAATTAGTGTTTGCTGGTCTGTTTTATGGCCCTTTCACACTCACAGCTAACACTTGCAGGTAGGCTGTCACCCATGTTCTCTGGTTCTGCTGAGTTGTAAACACTTCTGAAGCACTCCCTGACATTTCAGGTGGCAGATGATACGTGACAGAATAATTAGGATATTAGAGGAAGAACACAAGATTGAAGCCTAAGTCATTCTGGAGTGAAAAGCAGTAAAGACTCATAGCAGATGTGAGCACACGTGTGTACCTTGGGGTGAATATGACTTGGAACTGGTGTGTCACCATCTACCAGTATTTTGAGCCCCTCACTGGCTAAAGCATTGTGTCAGCAAAACTATTTTTTGCTGAGATCTCTGGAGTTAGACCAGTAAAATAACATGTCCACACCAATACAAGTATGAGCTTATGACACAAACAACCAGGAATGGATTTTACTTTGTTTTATGTTAACTCCAGGATGTGATGATTTGGGGAATGCACCTTCATGAATCCTCAGCAAGGTTATGGACTCTGGCACTGACAATCCTGTTAACACTTTTGCTTTTCTGAAACCACTTACAATGACCCAGGTATATGCCTGGGTATATTCAGACACCTGGCTGAGGTATTTAACTTGACAAGAAGTGTAATTTCCCTAGGTTGTTTTTGCAGAGTATTGGGAGTGAGAGAAACCTCAGAACGGCTCCAACATCTGAATGATGGTCTGGGAGTGCCTGTCTCCAAAGATTATCATGACAACCTCAGGCAATTAGGCTGCCCTAAAATTGGAGCCTGAGTTAATTCCTGAGCTAGGATGAGTTCTTATGCCTAATGATTGCCTGTTCAAGAGAAAATACCTTGGCATGAGAGAGAAGCTGATGCTCTCTCAGGATCTATTTAGAGCATTGGCCACAAGATCAGTATGATCAGCACACACAAGATCAGTATGCTGGTATTAAGGCCACAGATATACAGGTCCCAGATATACATACAAACCAGTAAAAGATGTCCTATTTTTTTGGAAACGAGGGCTTTGCTTACTTTTAAATTTGGATAAAGAAGGAAGTTATTTGACATGATCCCAAATTCCAGAGGCAGCCATGAGTTTGACGGGGAGTCTGCTCCATGGCTGCTTGGTATGTGTGTGAGTACTTATATTCCCAAGGATCTGCAGTGGGAGGTTGGCAGAAGGAGCATAAATAGGAATCTTCCTCTCATATGAGCAACAATACATTTGCCTAATGATGTGTTGAAGGAAAAGAAGGTGTGACAAGGACAGGAGAACTTCACACATGCTCTTTCTCAGGTTCTTCCTTGTTGGAGACAGGCTAGGCAGGTTTTTGTCAGATTCAGTATGGCCATTTTTCTGTTCCAATATAAGTTCCTCATCCCAACTCCACAGCCTGCTTATGACCTCGCCTCTGTGACATGCTTTGGAAATGTTCTTGAACTTTTTGTGCATGTCTGGAGTTTTGTGAGTCCAAGTCACAAACTGACTGATAAACTGCCAGAGATAGGGCTGGCTTCTGACCACAAGGATAGCAGCACATACTGTCCTGGGCTGGTATAGTATCAGTGAAGTAATTTCTGGTGTCCCGCTGTACAACAGAAGTGCCAGGCCCTGAACAGAGACATTTCAGATGTATTTGAAGATGATTTAATGTTTTTTGCATTAGATTAACTACATGGGTGCTCAGCAGTGTAGACACTTTTCTTCAGAATGGAGCAATCCCTGTTCCCTGCATGCTTAATTCTCTCTCTCACCTTATATGTTTGTCTGAACCTGATGACCAACATCACTGCTAAACTGGCCAGACCACAGCAAAGCCAAAATAAAGAGTTTTTAATATAATGCTTGATTCTTGGTAGACTAAATCTTTTAAAACAGCTCTCTGCTCTGAGTCAGCCCGAGTGACTGGAAGACCCTCAGGGACTGGAACAATGGGATGTTCAGTTTAGTTGGAAAGCAATCAGCAAGAGATCAAATAGAAAACAAAAAAAATGAGAGAATATCATGTACTTAGTCTTTAAGGCATAGGCTGAGGGTTAACATAGTATTAATTACTGTGTGACCCTCATGTTTTTGAATTTTTGAAGATGGAGAGACAAATTTTGTCCAAATTAGTTGAGGAGAAAGGGGGAAAGGCAGTAAGATCCCTCCCTCTGCACTGGATTTGCAACTGGATGCTTCTGACAGGACACAGGATTTGAAGGGCATTGATGACATGCTGCTTCAAAGAGCAGAATTTGATTTTCCTGCCTGTAGTCATCAAATGCACTGCTTCCACTGCTGTCAGGGCTGATAAGCAGCAAGGGAAGGTATTTCCAACACAGACAGAAGGACCCAGTGTGTAATCTGTCCCACTGTTAGTTATTGTTGCCTTGAGCCCTGGTCTCTTTAGGCCAAGGTAAATTCTTGCTCTGCTGGAAACTTCCCCAGCAAAGGGATGAATGCACTGGTCCTTGGGAAATGGCCCAGGGCCGAGAAGTCGTACCAGTTCCAAGGAAAAAACAAAGCTTTTGTGCCTCAGATGCACAAACACCAATGGAATGATTTTCAGCTCTCGGAGGGAAAAAAGCATGTAAGTGTTTCAGCTCAGCTTTACAGGAAAACATGGCTTACACAGGAATATTCTGCCTGGTCTCACTCCTTCCCCTTGCCAATACCTTTTCAACTCCAGGACTGATTTCAGCTAAATTTGACAGAGCAGAGGTATTTCAGGAATAATTAATTTTTTATAAACCAATCTTTTATTCATGCAACAATAGATCTGAATAGATCTGAACAAGAAAGAAGCTTACTGTGCACTTTTAGTACTGCATGCAAGAAGCTGTCTAGGAAAGAGAGCATATAAACACCTCCAAAATACTTCAGTTAGAGATTAGCATTTCCTACAGTGAAATAAAGCAAAAATCTGGTACAGATCTGCAAGAAACCAGACTACAGTAATACCAGTTCTCACAGGACTGACGAGTCCTTATTTCAGGAAGACTTTAGCATCTAGCAAAAGCTACAGCTCTAGAAGAAGAAAAAACTTTCCATATTTTCCTTGATATATTTTCCTTCCTAGAAACAGAAGGCTAACATTCAGATTTCAGATTCAGACTCTGCATTTTTTTAAAAATCTTGATATTTATTAATTTTCCCTTTCCAAAGTAAGAAAAAACAGGGGCACTAGTGCTTGTGGGACCATTGTGCTGGGTGAGGTACAGCCTCACATGTGAAGAATTAGCTACCAAGCCTCCTAAAAGCACATTTTGGTGCTCCCATACCTATTTTTAAAAGTTTTCCTGGACTGGATGACTTCAGGATTCACGTCCCCTATGAAAAAGAGGTGGGACTGCAAGGGAGGCACTCAGAAGGAAAGTACTGACTGGCACTCCCCCAGTGCAGGTATCTGTTGGATTTTGCATTTTAAGGCTAGAGGTCCTAATGCTTTTTCTTCAGTGGAAGAGTGAGGTGATTAAAAACCACTTTTTGGTACTTGTAATAACTTGTGGGGTCAGTAGATGGCTTTGGCCACAGCAGAAGGTGTGAAAAGGTTATACTGAAAGCTGAAGCAATGTTCCCTTTCCCTCAGAACAAAACCCAGGAGAAATAGCTTAGAAGTAGATTAAAACAAAAAGGTAGCTCGGGGAGAATAATCTGGAGAGAAAGGATAAAGGAACAAGTCCTGTGGAAATGAGATGGTCTGTCCTTCCTGCTGGCTTAGCCAGTCCTTCCCTTTGCTTCCAGTTTATTTTGGGTTTGTTGTTTATTCTTTTAAAATCCAGAAAGGAGGGGAGAGCTGAGCGTCAGTTGCCTTGCAGAGCCTCCCTGGGGAAGGGCAAAGTGGAAGCACAAATATGGATCAGAAATAGCTCTGGAAGGGAGATGTGAATGGGAGGGGAGTAAAGCCAAAATCCAAACTAAAGGAGATGGTCTGGACAAGGATCAGTTATAGAATCAATACATGGAGCACTGCTGGAGCAGTGATGCTTTAGTTGGGAGTCTCCTTTGAGGCGTGTGAAGGAAGGGTTCCTGGGGCTCAAGAGCTTTAGTTTTGTTTAGAATTGGTCATCTCCCAAATGCCAGAAATAACCCTGGCCTGACTCAGCCAGCAGCCTGTGTTGCAACCATACCAGACTCTGTATGAGTCAGGAAGAGAACTGCAGGAGAGGAAGGGAAAGGACAGCACTCTGTGGGCTGCCACAGGGTGTGGTGAAGAGAGCACAGTTCTGTGACTCTCATATAAACAAGTTTTTCTGGAGAAGTTCAGAATTCACTTCCCCTCTGAAAAGCAGGAATAGCTGGGGGGGAGGCACTTTGAAGAGAAGTATTGACTGGCACAGATCCCAGTGGCACAGATCTCAGTGGCATTTTGCATTTTAAGGCTTGAGGTCTTTCCATGTTTCCTTCAGTGTCAGAGCAAGGTGCCTAGGTGTGATGCAGGTTTGTACTTACCTTGATGGGAGTGGCAACTTCTGGGCTGGCTACCACTAAAGGAGAGATTAACAGCATGCCTGAAAACTCGCTGGGTCTCTCACTAACTGTCAGTATGGAGATGGCTCCTCCCTGCAATGCAAAATAACAGCCCACAGCTCAATACAGGCATCAACATCTCATTTATATAGCAATCCTGTTACTGGAAGGGATTTAATCCAAACAAGCAAATTATTTCTGCCCCAGGGAGAGTGCAGTGTGGTCAGTGAGGAAGGCTGGAGGAGCAGGGTCACTCAAAGTGGTTGTTTTTTGTTGTGGAAGAAGAAACCTCATTTCTGCTCTCATGTTGTAAAACCCTCACATCCACCAAACTTAACTTGCTGTGCAATGTCTGTCAGCTCCCTAGGATGCCTTGTGCCCTCCTCTCTTAAAAGGATTAAGAAGAAAACATCTGAAGTGGTAGTTCAGGTTGGGCTTAAAGCTAAGTTGAGGCTCTGTCAGTGTGACAGACTGGTGCTGCACTGGAAAGCTGCCATGCAGCTGGGCTTGCTCCATGCACTGTGGCACTGGTAAACCGGGCAACAGCAATGCTGCCACCCAGCACGTGAAAATCTTCACTAATTACTGGAAGTTAAATATTCTTGTCAGTGTCCCCTACCCCTCCAGCCTCACAGCACTGTGCCCAAGGCCTGACAGTGAACACCCAGCTTGTGGCTCTGAGCTGAAGGCCAGCCAGGGTGAGGGCAGTGGCTGATGGCACGAGGAGCGAGGGACAGAAAGGAGCTGCTGGCTTGCTTGGGAAAGTTTGCAGAGGATTAGTTGCCAAGGGAAATATTTGGTGAACTTCCACGCTGCTGGAGAACCAGGGGCTTGTTAAATGGAGCAGCAGCAAGAAGCATCTCAAAGACCTCACTGGGAAATTAGCCCCTTGTTACAGTGGCTTTGGAGCCCAGCGAGCTCTTCAGAGCATGCCATGCCTTCTTATGCAAGAACACTTCTTTATCTGAGCATGGCCTGAATCCCAAAGTACTTATTCATTTTCATCTCCTCCGGGAAGGCAGAGAGAGCAGATCAATGACATCAGTGGGAATATTGCTAGCTTGAATGAAGGGATTTGGCCCATGCTGTCAGAATTAGACTTCAGATCTGTTCACCAAATCAGTGCCTTTGTTTTTGCAGCCCTAATCCCTGGTACATTTTCCTGTTAGGTTGTTTAACAGAATGAGGCTACAGGGTATTTTCATGCTTCATCCTCAAGCCACTCACAAAGCTTTGGAGGGCTTAACCTCCTGGTTACTGCTGAAAATGAAAGGAGGAGCCCAGTGCTGCAGGGAAGTGGTGGGACTTACCATGTACCCAGTGTGAATGAATGATCCTATTATAAAATAGGCCTGTTCTTGCAAATGCACTAATTAGGGCCATGATCTGGGTGGAAAGTTGAGGACTGACTATACTCAAGGCAGATCTTGTGGGGTAAAGGCGTGCTGACAACTCAAGACAGTGAATGAAGTGGAAGGGATGGTTGCTTGCCGTTGTGTTTTTTCTACTGTGGGCTGAGTTATTGACAAGAGAAGCACCAGGCCTGGGTGCTGCCCGAAGGGGGGGGAGTGGTGCTTACCATGGAGTGGCCCAGAATGAAAACAGGCAGCTCAGGGTACTCTTTCTTCATGAGATCAATGTGCTGCAAGCTGTCCCTGATGAAGACGTGGAAATCTGAGACAACCATACGATCACCCTCACTCTGCCCATGACCAACTGTAGAAGGAAAGGAGAGCAGGCAGCTAAGTAATTTGAAGCAGTGGTTGCAATCAAGAAAGACTTCAGCAGAAACATCTCTGTTAGACTGTTACTGTCCTAATTTGACCTTCTCCTGCAGTCATCTCTCAAGAGAATGAGAAAATAGAAATACAGAAATTTAGAAATTTAGAAAATAGAAATAGCAGAAATACAAAGAAAGTGCACAGAACTATTTCAAAAGTGCCATACTGTCCATGATCTGGTTAAAATTTTTGTTTATATTCCCCTGTGTTTCTACCTGTTCTGAAAACTGCAAGTACTGATCTAATCTCCTGCAGCCTTCAACATTAGGGGGAGGAAGGCAGAAGGCCTGCATCTTGGGAAATCAGTTTCTGTCCTGAGGAGCATAGCTGCTGGGGCAACTGTACTGAGCCAACTGCTGTGGAGGGACTTGGCAAGAAACAGAAAAATTCTGCAGACTGGATATGGTCTCTATAAATGTGTTGGAGCCATGGACACAGCCTTTCCCACTGCCTGGTGCTGACCTCTGCAGGGTCCTGCCTTTTCTCACTGCTACCCTGGAGCACTGGTTGGGCTGAAAACCTTCCCTGTGAGGAGGTGAAGCCAAGTGACAGTGGTTGCAACAGCCTGCAGAGGGAAAAGATCACATGGCATGCTCCTCCTAAAGAAGTGTTCATGCAAACTGTACTGCCCCTGGTTGCTGTTAGCTCATTCTGTATCCGGGAATTATCTTGTCTGATCACAGGGAAGGGAAAGACTAAAATGGGAGATGGTGAGTTGCTATGGGAACAGCAGCATCCCTGGCAGAGGTGGAGCCAGCATCTCCACAAAGACAGTCCCAGGCAATTTGGAGCTTGCAAAGGCTTGAAATTTACACTACATTGGGGATGCAGTTTGCATGTTTACCTGGCCTACATATTACAAACAGAATTATTCCTTAAAAACACTCTCCTTGCTTGTTTCTGTTCCATGCCAGTTGTTAAGGAAAAGTCTGAAGGGGCAAACACATCCCATCCATATGGGACAGGGTAGAGGGAGCCTCAAACATCCCTCTTCTCCTGTGTGTCTCCCTAGGCCTCTCCAGTGGGCATTTCAGCTTACTTAAAACACAAAGGGGCTTAGCAAAGGATGTGAAGTGCCTAATAATTATTTACATGCTGGACTGAACCCCTTCTAGTGATCAGCAAAGAAAAACATTGCCTACCCAACTGAAAGGTAAAGGTTTTTCAGTCAGATCACCTGGGAAGAGTTATACTAGAAGAAATCAGTGTGTCTAAACTTATTTTTCTTGCAAGCCATCCAAAAACTCACCTTCCAAATTATCAGAGCTCCTAATAAAATTTGGGACTAAACACACTCTAAGAAAAACTGAACCCCAAACTTGCTCTTCTTTCTGGTTCTCTTGGCAGTGAACACTGCAGTTAGTCCTGCTGTCTGCCAAACAAACCCGGAGACCCATGCTGGTCAGTTATAAATGATATGCTGCCAGATCTGCTTTCCACACACACACCTCAATTCCTGCCAAAATATGATATAGCAAGCATCTGCCACGGAGCAGTGACCAGAAACAAACTGAAGAGCCAATTAAAATACAAGTTGCAATAATCCATGGAAGTGAAGCCATGTGAGTGGCTAGTGCATCTAGTAACTTTAAACTGATTTTTATTACAGATGGGAAGTGAGCTTTTCCTGACTTTTATGTGTGTCCAGTCCACTCACTATCTGGACATCAAATGTCCTACCTGCTTATTATTTAAACTTCAAAATTAGCAGGTTAATATGAGTTGAATAGTCCAGAGAGAGGAACATTTTCTTTTAGCAGAGCTCTGCACTTCCACTTCTTTTTTCTCCTGTGCTGCTTGCACTTGCTTCTAGTATCTCTACAGTGACCATGTAAGACAGCTGAGCAAGCAGAAACAGCAAACCCAAGTGGCCTGGGCTGTCTATGGGCCATGACTACCTCACTATTTGTGGTTTTGCTCTAAACACCAAGTACTGTATAGGCTACAAACTACTATTTTTTCTCCTTCCTAGTGCCAAGCCCTCCTGACAAAGGCACAGCCCAATGCTGCATGCTCAGGTGGGGACCAAATTCCTCCTCACAGCTTCAGCAGGAACATTTTGCTACAGAAGATGAGGTGACAGGGGAAATGGAGGGTCAAATGTTGACTTCAGCTATGCTGCTGTAAATTTACCCATTTCAGCGGCGTTCCTTAATGTTTACAGTCATGGGGGACCAGAAAATATGGGCTAGGTTGTTTTTTCAGCCTTTGCTCCCTATTTATTATGGAAAAGCCATAAAACAGGGAGAGAGGACATGAGAAATCTGCTCAGGGAGCAGTAACTCTCCAGGCAGAATCTGGATCTTGACTTTTCACATATTTTGAGGTTTCTACTTTAGGGGAAGGGGGATGGTTTGGATCCTTTTCTCATTGTAGTGAGGACACCATCACAGGCATCTGTGGTGTGACACGCTCTCTTGAACCAACTGGTGATAGAAACAATCAGGAGGACTGCAGAGCTGGACTCCTGCCTCTGGGTCCATCACACTGTTGCTTTCCCTCACTAGATCCCTAATTCCAAACTTTCGAAGTGGGAGAGGCAGAAGCAGGGAAGGTTAGGAGATGGTCAGTCACTCCATACTCATCACTCCCTGAGCACCAGTACATTTTGAATTGCAATGGCACAAACACGGGAGTGCTGGGAGTTTGCAGAATTAAAGGTGAGAACTGCCACCACCACCAAGTCAATGATGTACCAGCCACAGCCAAGAGCTGCTCCTGTACCATGGAGTCCCCCATCACAAGGACACAATTCTGTCATGGGCGAGGCTCAGTGCTGTAGAGTCTGATTTAATAAGTGGGAGCATGGGTGCAATTAGTGTCCCTGGTGCTGAACACAGCAGCACATGGGGAGCCCACCTTACCCCTTCTTTTCTCTCACCCACAGCAGGTAATGCTGCTGGAGAGAGACATGAAAGAGTGTGTCCTTCCTGCTGCTAAACTGTCAGGGTTAGGGAAAAAACCAACACCATAACTAAAAGACCTCTCTGCAGGTGCCCACACGGAAGAGCAATGCTGGGTCTCAAGCCCACAGGAGGGAGATGCCAGTGACAGAAATTTGGATGGCTCTTCTAGTGCAGAAGGTGCAAATACATTAACCTAATGTCTCTGCCATGATTATCCTGAGCTTGTGGCAGCTTGCTCAGGTGGAGACCTTGCAGTGGTGATTCAAAACCTACCCTGCGACCCCCCTGCCATGGGAAGGGACCACGTTAGCAACTCACTTTAATATCCAAATTCCTTAGACTGGGAGACAGTGACCCTTGTCTGCCCTTGCTTTCCTCTCTGCCCATAGGAAATGCCTTGGAGTTAAAACTTAAAGTGCAAGATGAAGCAGATACAGTTCAGGAGTGTTTCAGTTTTGGAAGCCAGTGCAGCAGCTAATTAAGTGGTGTGAGGAGGCATTACAGCTGCTGCCTGTATTTAGGAGATCTATTGAAACTCTCCTGAGCAAGGACTGCTTTTTTTTTGCACTTGTACAGCACCCAGCACTGCAGGGCGTCATCACAGACCTTGGTCCAAGGAACTGCAAGATCTAAAAGTAATAATTAACTAATCTCAGGCTCTAAGGCAGCACAGTTTTGCAGAGGAGGAGACGGAAGAAAGCACATAGATGGGAAATGTGGGTGAGACAATTCACAAGACGACACTAATAATGGGTTTACATGGCAAATGTTGTGTGAAGCCTTGGTTTTCTGCTTGGGTGTTTTAATGAAAAAAATATTAATGAACTAGTAAACAATTCAAATTGTCATAACAGCTCACTGCTGAACAAACTATACTTGTTTTGTAATGAATCAAGTACATGTCCTTTTCATCAAGTGCGCAAAGCTCATTAATTAAACATATTGGATTTCAAAGCTCTCAATGTTTAATTATTTGTTTAACAAGCAGTACATCTGATCCACCATTCAGACACACAAACAACTAAAACAACAGGAAGAAGCTTCAAAGCAGGACAATCAACATGTGGAAAAGTCAACAGGCTGTGCTTGCATTGTCAGTAACATGTAAAGCAAATGTTCCACTCACAGAACAAATGCTCACAGGAAGCACCTCTGAGTTCATCCTGCAGATTCCTACTCAACAAAGCAGCCTCCTTGTCCTGAGAACAGACTTACACCATGAGGGACCCTGCTCTTTTTCCCATCTCCTGTCTTTTTCCACTGCCCAACCCAATCAAGTCTCATTCATGGAGGGCATTCAGTAGTGTCTGCCTTCCACGTGTACATACATACTCATCATTTTGATTGCAGGTGGAAAGCAAAGGCAGGACAGAGACCCCTGAGCTAGGAGAAGCAGGATAAGCTGTCTTAGGATTCACCGTGCTACCTTGACATGGACCAAGTTGCCACCTAGGTCAGATGCTGTGCTGCAGTGTATTTTGTAACTAAACCTTGGAGAGGAGCTTTTCAACACCCATCTGACCACCACCTCTCTCATCCTCTCTGACAGCTCTGGTTTTCACAGGAAAAAAAGCAGTGCTTAGGCTTGAAGGGAGCTGTGGAGTGCTCCAGCACAGCCCATGATCTGGACCACCAGGAGATGGGACCATGGGGCACAGTGCAGAGTAAACCTGCTCTGCTATACTGACAATCCTGACACTGAATATTTGATACAAGCCCATGGTCTAGGGATTTTTCAGGAGAGCTACTTCCACATCAGATGGAAAGCATTAGGAACTACAAGGAGAATGTTCCATCTCACCATTGATTCCATTCTTATATTCCTCCAGGATCTGAAATATATGCTGATTCTTAGTAATCTTTGACCATTCTTCTCTGGGTAGTCCTCAGCATCCCCTCTTTTACACCACCTGTATAGATACAGCGAGTACTCTGGCTTTTCCATGGCAATAGGCACATTAAAAAACCACTAGATACAGCTCCCAACAGAAATCTCTCTTCACCCGTTGTGTTTTATGAAGCATGTAACTAAGAATTTCAGATGGATTCTGTCTCTCTCTTACCAAAAGAAGTCTCGTCCTATACGCACAAGTCTGTCAGCTTCCCTCTCCCTTCTCAAGGTTAGGAAAATCATTTTTCTTTCAGCATTTGCTGTATAATTTTTATTCACTTGCCTCACACAAAGAACGCAGCAAACCAAAAGCCTTCTCCTCCCACAACAGAGGCACATTTGCAGAGCTGAGATATTTTTAGAATAGTGCACACACAGAGTTATATTGTTTGTCGTCTTGGTTAGGAAAAAGGGAAGAAAGAGGCAGTTTTCTATACTAAAATTATTTGTGCCTTACTTCTGTGGAGCAGAGAGCTAGTCATCTTGCTGAAGCCATTTAAAATCTTTTCTGTGCTCCAGAGATGACAAACAAAACGACCTGGTACATATCAGAGCATGTCTGACAAGGCAAACTGTTTCTGTCCATGTTAAGAGCCAATTCATCTCTAATGTATACAAGCACGACCCTTCTGGCTTTAGAAGACTTGGCCATTTCTTAGGCTGTTGCTGAATTTGGCTCTGAACTCCAGTTTCTTAAAAGTCTTCCTGGAACATCGTGTTGCTCATGCAAATGTACTGAAAAAACCCATCTGATTGTTTGTGTTGCAAAAAAAATGAGCTCTTCATAGGCTGCATTTAAAAACAGCAGTTGCTGTGGCCAGACATAATGAAAGGGGGTAAGACACTGTGAAAACCTGCACATACCATAGTCACTTCCCCTGCTGCCTGGAGTAGGGGAACTTTGTCATTCCTATCACAAAATGAGGCTGTTGCTGCAACATGGCTGGTGGCAGCCCATGGAAGAGGAATATGGAGCCTGGGTCCTTCTCCACAAAGTTCATACACAACAGGATCCCACTTTCTTCCTCACTCCTTCTGCAATGCCACCTCTCAAGCCAGCTGTCAAGAATATTACAGCAAAAGAAAGTTTAAGGGAATGTTCTTCTCTACCAGGCTACTGGGATCAATGATTTGAAAATGCTGCACAAAGCAGGTATAGATGGTTGAGCAGATGTTGAGTTCCCTTGCAAAAAGAGTTTCTTTTGGTGATGGCTAAAGCAATTCCTATCTAATATATTCTCCTATAGGATGAAAATCACAATATAAAGGTAAGATATCTAATCAGTGAAGCACAACTTACGGTGCCTCTAGGAACTCTTATAACCCATTGCACTGAGATTTTACCCTCTTTTATAAAGAGAGGACAATTTGCTAAAGTACTGTTGATATGACTTTATTTAACACCAGCATTGGCCTCCAAAGACTTATTCTGGTATGACACAGAACAAGCATCAGTGCTCAGACACTGCAAAAAAATGCCAGGGATTTTGCTGGAGTTAATCCAGGGTCTCACTGGTTCATTTGATCTATATGCTGCTGATCTTTCAAGAATCAAGAAGGAACTCTTTTCTGCTGTCCACATATGACTTGAGACACTTCTAATGGTTGCTAGAGTTTCCCACCCACTGGAAGAGGAAAGCAGCCAAGGACAATCTCCCTGTCATCTTAACTTAGTTTTAAAATCATATATATAATTTTCTTCTCTTGTTTTAGTACCATAAAAAGAGAGCAAACTTTTTTTTTTTCACGATGCAAACAAGGCTGAAAGTCCACTTGCATTACCTTTCTGATCCAACCTGCAGCTTTAAAACAGCTGGGGCTCCCATTCAAGATGTCAGGGTTTTGAATGAAAAAGCCAGTGCTGGAGTGGAACTGCACACTCCCCTTCCCTGCCCATTTATTCCAAAGCATGGCTGGCATGTGGGTTGGCTCTCCAACACGCACATGCTATTAAGTCCTAAATGACAACTTGTTTAACTAGAAAACATTTCCATTTTTTCCTTAACAAAGGCCATTCATTTCTTGCTCTTCTATTTGCTTAAAGACGGTTTCATTTGCCCTGCCTGAGAGTTTGCACAGCCCTCCTGATTGTTCCCCTCCAAGCAGCACTGGGAGTTAATGACCCTCCTCTTGATCTCTGAGCGGGGAGCCTTGCCCAGCACACTGCAGCAGCACCAAGTGAGCTACGCTGCAAATTCCATACATGTGCCTTGAATATTCTTATGCTTGAGAAAACAATCAAACCAATTCATCTCAGGGAAGGGAGTTCTAGTTTTTCCCTGCCAGCAGTAGGTCAGGCATCAAGAAGGAGAGAAGATGAAAGCTGGGTCATGTAGCAGCTCCCTCCATGCTGTTGAAGAATGTCTTGAGGGACAGGCACAACTGCCTTTCAAGCTATCTTCAAAAGGTTCCCCTCCCTGCAGACCACCCATTGGGAACCCACATCAATAACAGGAAAACCCCCCCAAAAAAACCCAAAGAAAGGAAAAGAGCCATTTTCCACCCAATTTATTTACATGTTAAAATAAATACCAGTTCCCATATAGAGCAAGGGCTCCTGATGGGTTCTGTTTAGTCTGGGAGATTCTTGGCACTGGGCTATAGCATTTCTCTATTTCAAAGCAATCTTGGCACGGATTTTTTTGTTAAATAATTTTTTCAGCAACCATCAAATAAATAATAATAATATTTCTAAAAAGTAGGAATCATGTTTTAAAACATTGGCAAGGTGTGTTACCAATTAATCTGCCAAAATGTCATTAGTAAACCAGAGCTCCCCAACTCCTGCATTCAGGGTCAGCTCTCCCCATGGGTTGCACTTCCAGTTCTCAATCAGGCTGTCAGAAGGGAGCTTTCCCACGGAGTTTAAAAGATTTTTCACTTTTTGCTTCTCTCCTTTGCATTGCCACATGGCAGTGCCACCCTCATTAGACTGGATTTGTCCCTGTTCCTGACAAGGCATGAAGGAAATACTGCTCTTCCAGAGCTGACAGCTTTTTATACCCACTTTTCACAAGCTCAATGGGTGAGCAGCAGGTGGACTCTTTGAAATAAGGGTAGGCTCTTTTTTTTTGTTTGTTATTTTAACAGGGTACATTCGCATGGAGCTACAGCTCCCTCAAACCCAACCAGACCTGACCGGGAGCAAAACCATTAGAAAAAACCTCCTGATCAAGCAGTTCTGGCAGGGAGCATTCCTGGGTGGGACAACCCTGCCCCGTGTGCCAGAGTGGAGTCCCATGGCTGCCAGCTGGCTCATGGCTGGGTGGTATTTAACTGGTGCATGGGGAAAGTCACGGGGAAAGTAGCAGGGCAGAAAATAGCTCTACTAAATTTGTCTTGCAGCAAAAAGCTGTTGTCCTTTCTTGGTAGAGATTGATCTCAGTGTTATTGTTCCAGCTGCTTTTTAGCACTTGATAGATACCCTTTTCTCTGTAACTCTCTTCCCCACAACTCTGAAATCCTCGCCACATATATATTTACCAAACAAGTCAGGATGAAACAGGCAGGTTACTGCTTTCTGTGCTGTATTACTCATTTCAAACCATGGCTGGCTGACAGTAGACAATGAATACTAGCTGGCAGCCCTGCACTTCAGTAAACAATGTGCAGGTACAAGGGCAGAGCTGTTGAAGTTTATGTATTATGTTTTTTTTCAGCTCTGCAACCTACTTTGCAACCAGTCAGCGTGGGTGTATTTGCAGCTCAGAGAAAGCATTCTTGAAAATCCGGGCAGGATGGGTGCAAGGTTCATGGAAAGGCAAAGGATTGTAGTGAAAATAAGAGGTCACATCAGGCAGCCTCAGTTCAAAGAAGCCTGCAGGTTTCCTTCCTTTCCCCCAGCCCTCTTCCAAACTGCTCATGAACTTGGCACCTCTACAGATCAGGCTGCCTGCTCCTTAGCATTAGACAAACTGCCAGGGTCTCCCAGCACTCTTTGCCTCTGACAAATTCAGAACCAGAAAATAAGTGCAGTGTGGAGAACGTCAATTTTAAGGGATTAGGGTTGGGAGCATTACTCTTTGTACCATCTACAATTCAGCACTTTATTTTAAAGCTAAAAAAGGATTCTCAAATTGGAGAGTACTGCCAAGCCCTGAATAACTCCCATCATTAGAGATGCTGTGGGTATAACAGCTTTCCCCAAGAACTGAATCTGCAGACAGTATCTTCAGGGAATTTAACCCCTGAGTACCACAGGACAGACTCCGTGGCATCAGTTTGAATGCTGTAGGAAATCTCACCTTGTGGTTAAAACAGGTCATTCTGACTCATGGGGCAATACTGGTAAAAGGTGGAATAAAACACAGGCTTAACTGGCACAAAATAACTTTTGCATTGCTTGTGTGAAGTGGCCAAGTTTCCAGGTGCAATCTTGAATACCAGTTCAGTCAAAGTCTACCAAACCAGCCAACTGGCATGTGAGTGTCTGACATAGGATTGTTTATTTTCATCCACAACCCCATTTCTTAGCAGTTCTGACCAAAAATGCTTAGCATTTGGACATATGAAAAGGCTATACAGTTGCAATTTAAGTTTTCATATTTTTCTGCTTTTTTTTAAATTATTTTTTTAAGCTTTCTTATTTTTCTTCTTTTCTGAAGTCAAGTGTTTTACCTGCCATCCACAACAAACCTGTGGCAAGGCTGAGCAGGGGCTTCCAAACACCTCCTTTCTTGGTCTACTACCACAATACATGAGCCACATCCTGATCTGAATCATAGAGGATCAATCACATGCTTAGTGGGAAGAACTACCTGTCAGAGATACCCACAGCTACTAAAACTGCTGCTCTATTGAAATATTGCAGACCATAGGCCAGCCCTAAAGCTATGTGAGATCCAGGGAAGTCTTCAGAGTACTGAGCAAATGAGCTTTTCTAGTTCAGGTCACTAATATCTGGCCACAGATGGCACAGACAAAGTGAGAAGTTTCTGAGAGTCAGAAGAGCAAGAACAGCCTCCTCAGACAGAACAGTGCTGGGAGAAACCAAACTTGGTTAAAACTGATCTTTGACTATTTATGAAAAAGACTGAGGGATGCTATTTGCAGGAACAAAAGCCTAGATAACCCAGGGAGTGTCTTCCTGTCTGTGCTGCTGAGAAGAGTATGTTTTAATAAACAAATCAATGTCCTGTTTCACATTCAAAATGAATGTGCAACAGGAGGAGGGAGCATGATTAACTGAAAACACCAGGCACTGAAACCACGTATGTTTCCTTGCAACTCTCAGATTGATTACAGAGGGAAGAATCTGAGTATGTAAATCAAAAAAGATTAATTTTCCAATCATTCATTGTCTATTTGGCTTCTGGGTCTTATTGGTTCAATATTCAATGTCTTGTTTGCAGTTGCTGCTGAAGAACATTTTTTTTTTTTTTTAAAAAAAAAAAACAAAGTCTCTGCATCCTTCGTAATATGAAAGATGTCTGTTTGTTTTAGGACTTGTGAGATAGTCCCTAGAAAGCATTTGTGATCTGGAACAAACAGAGCTACACCCAGGAAGGGTTAGTTAGTTATGGAGGAAATCCACCAATTTGAAGGAGGCACATCAGCACTACAACAACATACTGCACTTTATGAATGAGCACATAAACAATCAAAAGAAAAATATGAGAACTACAGAGTACAAAAAGCAGTATACTGGCCGCTTCTGCATCCTTATTTTGGCAAGTGTGACTCTGGCCCCAACCCTCAACCTGACCTAAGAGCATGGGCCATGAAAGGATGGTGGAGCTGCAGGGGCTGATGCAAGAAACCTGATGTTGGCTTGGACCCTGTGGCAGCTCGTGGCCTTTCTCACTGCTCTGACACACACAGTGCTGCAGGTTTGCCTGGGGCAGACCCAGGGAATATGTTGAGAGCAACATTTTGGTGAAAACCAGAATCAGACTGCCACAGTTTCCATCTGAACACACAAATCCATGCAGCTTGTGAGCCTTCCCGTGACTTCAGAGCTCATGCCACGTTTTGCTTGCTTTAGTAATTTCCTGATATAGCTGCTCAGTTCAGCAAAAGCAATTTTATTCAGTAGTTTTCAATGTAGGTTGGGCACAAAGTGCAATAAACAGGAAGATGAAATGGCAGTTTTAGGCCATTTGTTGACTGGTCATGCATTTCAGTTCCCTTTGTAAAGCTGCCTGTCCTTTGTCTGTGTTGGGTACAAATAAGAGCTCCCTGTGAATACCACACTCCCTAGGAAGGCTCTTCCTCCAGGTTAGTGCCCAACTAGAGACTATCCTCAGATGGACTGTTCTCCCTTTGACTCCTATTTGAGCTTACCTATTTCAAAACGTACTGAAAGAAACCAAACTGTCTTTGAATTCAACAGGAGTTTTACACATACACTATTTTTCCTTCTGTATTTTTCAGATGGTGTTCAGTACGTTGGAACAGTCATTTGTGAGTCAATAAAATGACAAGCTCCACATCTGCATGAAGATACATTTATAGGTGAGGAATCATCAGTAATTAGCTTCTCCAAAATAGACACATCTGACAAATAAACAATAGGCAAGCAGTCACATTAATGAAATGTGGTTGCTATGGAAAAGTTTCACCTGTAAAGGTGAAAATAAACACACTCCCTTTTCCTTATTTTGCAAAGATATGAAAAAGCATCTCCCTGAAGATGAAGCTGCTCCTAATTTTAGATACCATTAGTCTGTTTTTAAAGAGGGTAATTTTTTCACCCACTTCAAAGTCTTTTGTGCTTTAATTTTGGAAGCAACATCACAAATACTAGCAACTAGGATGCTCTTTAGTTCATAAAGAATAATTGAGGCTGAAAGGGACATCTGGAGATCATCTAGTTCAAGCACCTACTCAAAGCACTTCCCATTCAGTGATGCGTCCAGGGTCTTGGTGAGGTTTAAATATTTCCAAGACTAGAGATTTCCCCACCTCTCTGGGTCCTGCTCCAGTATTTGACTGTCCTCATGGTGAAAATATTTTTTCTTACACACGATTGGTATTTCTCATTCTTTGACTTGTGTCAGTTCCCTCCCATCCCATCACTGTGTACCTCCAAAAGTCTGGCTCAGCTGTCTCCACATCCTCCCTCTGAGGACTTGTAGACAGTAATAAGATCCCCTCTTAATCTTCTCTTCTAGGGATACATAAACCCAGTTTTATCAGCCTCCCCTTGTACATCTTGTTCTCCTAACTGTTACCCTAACTGTTTGCCAGCCCTCCTCTGGCCTTGCTCCAGTGTGGCAATGTTTTCCTCTTACTGGGGAGCAAATTGGACTCAGCACTTCAGACGTGGTCTCAAAAATGCTGAATGGAAGAGAATAATCACTTCCCTTGAGTTGCCAGCTATAACCTTTCCAACTCAGCTCAGTATGTGGTGGCCTTCTTCACGACAAGGTCACACTCTTGACCCATGTTCAACTTGTCTGCAAGTATCCCCACATTCTTTTCTGCAAAGCTGCTTTCTATTCATCCAGTGCCCAACCTTTCATGCTGAATGGGGTTACTCCACCCCAGATGCAGAGCTCCGCAAGTGCCTTTGTTGAAACTTCATGAGATCCCTGCCAGTCTGTTTCTCCTGCCTGTCGAGGCCCCTGTGAACAGAAGCCTTCCAACATATGCTCACTTTCCACAAGTTGGTATGCCCATGAACTGGGTGAAAGCACTCTCCATCCCATCATCCACATGATTAACTAAAAAAAGACCATTGATCATAACACAAAATCTCTTTTTTCCATTGAACAGTACAGATTCCTCTAATGCTTCTTAAGGCCAAAGTCCTTACTGATATGAACTAATGTCCTGCCATGGAAGTCAGTAAAGGAAATGACCCCTAGAACAAAGTTTGAAGCAAGTTTGATGTCTGTCCAGTGGCCCCAGATAGCAGACATAGCTAGCAACATGAAATCATCTGTTCTCTCAGCCTTAGCTCTTTAATGAGCATCTGGTCCTTGTCCTTCCACTCTCAATCATCTTGCATGCAGACAGACGCCTACAACTAGTAAAGCTGGTTATGGGAGAGCAAGTAAACTGTGGAAAACATAACGTGGGGTTGCCAACCCTGCTTCACTAATAGGAAATGCAGTTACCAGTTACATGCCTGAACCTGCTCTCTGTCATGATGACAGGGTTACCTGAGCAGCTGTTAAAGCAGAATTTGACCTTTGATGTAGGGATTAACTTATATATGTAAAGAATATATATCACATCACTGAACACAGGTGACAACTGCACAGGTCTTTGAGACAACAGAAGCAAAATGACAGGTTGTAAAATGAAATTAGCTTAGTTCAGCCAAGGGTATTTCCTCTTCAGTTTTATCTTATGCTCCATAGTGAAAGCTTTCTTCAGATAAAGGATGGGCTTTTTCCTGATTATCAGGTCCACTCATCCAAAATCCCTAGCACTTAGTCCCAACTTTACTGGCATTCCATTCAAATTTAGTGCCCCACTCCCCTTCATCATGGAGGGTCTCTCTCATCTGAGAGGCAAAGTCACGGAAGGGAAGCCAGAAGAACTCTGCAGTTGTGGGAAGAAGGAAGCCTTTTAAGTTTCCCAAATGAATGACATGTCTTTCCTCTGTCATGTTGGTCTGCCAACAGTTAACAATGGCAGGTTGAGGAATATGGTCTGGAGAATGGCCAGTGCCAACAGTTCCATGCTCAAAGCCACTGTGCCCAAAAGGGAGCACTCTGTGTCCCCTCTCACTGTGCCCGTTGTTACAGCCTCACGCCTCCTTGTGTGGAGGCCAACAGCGAGGCTTTGTTCCAGAGGCAGCTGCTGAGAAGATGCACTATCTCACAGAATGACCCACTGACATTTCTCCCTCTGCTCAGTAGTAAGGAGCAAATAATTAGGAGAACTAGGGTGGACTGCACAGCCCATTTCTTTATGAGTAAAGAGCCAGCCCCTCAGATCTCAGGGTGTTCAGAAGGATTCCTTCAGAAAGTGGCCTTGCAGCAAAGCCAGAAGAGCTGGCTCTGCAGCACCTTCTTCTCATCAGGTGGATGAGGAAATGAGGAAATGAGGATGATGGAATGAGGAAAGAGAACAGCTTGTGCTAGAAGTTGGATGGAGGAAAGGTATCCCAGCTCCACTTCAGTTGGAGCTCAAGGCAAACATCTGCTGCATGAGTACAAGCTCAGCTCAGCCAGGACCTGAGCCAAGGATCCTGTTTGACTGGATACTCTGTTGTTGTTTATTCAATCATCTATTGTTATAGGGTGGATCTACAGCTGTTGCAGACAATCCTTTCCTGTACCACAGTGTTTTGAGGTCCAGTAGGTGTGGTTACCAAGGTGTAAGAACAATGCTCCGAGACTTGCCTTAGATCCAGTTAGTCCATCTCAGTGCTAACGCTCCAGACTCAACCAACCTCTTCTCTGGCAGCTCCAGAGTGAGCTCCCCATGGGTTTGGAAGCTCACCTTTTATTGTCCCCCAGTTACCTGATGGCCTCTGCATACAGCAACGTCTGAGAGGTTGGAAGGAGCAGAGTGAGTGAACTGAGGAAATTCTAACTGAGAAAACCAAACCATAAGCATTCTTTGTACTCTTTACTGCAGTCCAACATGATCCCAACATGATCCTGTGGTGTCCCCAAACAGGGGCAGTGATGAAGGCACATCTATCTGCTTTGCCTTCCTCCTCATCCAAACTATGCTGCATCCAGCTCTGGGTTGTGGGACAGAACTTAACTGCTTTCCTTATATCACTGATTATACCACATTGACTTAAATAAAGAAATAAATCAATAGGTCAGATAAATAAATAGATTGCTTTGAGAAGCTCAGGTTTGGTTTGGCATGTTTTTATTGCACACATCAGATGACATCACGTGTCAGGCACTCTTGCTTCTATGTGTCTGAGCTAAATGTCTATCCAGTTCTCACAATTTCTGATGCCCTTGTCCAAAAAATAGGTGCAGAACTATGTTTTCCCCACTTTTACATTGGCATGGTTCCAGCATTACTCTTGGGAAGTCCATGAAGCAAAGTCCTCAGTGCAGTGGAGTGCACATATCCCTGAGTATCCCCTGCTCGTGTCCTAACTCAGATGTTTTAAGCAAAACACTCCACTATGGCTTATGTGTATACTGTCATCAGCCTCTGTCTCTTTATTTTCAGTCTGCTGTGGCCTAGCTGCTTCCTGGCTAGACAGCATTATTTCATCTGTCTTCACAAGAGACACAATAAAAGCAGCACTTGCATTTCTAAATCCCAGCTTGTGGGTTCCTCTAGGGCATGAGACATGGTAGGCATTTGCTTTCATGATTTACCTAGTGTTTGCTTGCTGTTGTGTGGCTGCTCTCCTCAAACACAAACCCTATTTACTGTCCTGAAAGATGCCATGCTGTGCAGACAGAGATCTGGGACTCTGTCATCCCAGTGTGAAGGAAGGATGTGTGCTGAAGTGACAGAATCACTGCTGAGATGATTCCAACAGAGAAAGACTGGGCTGCTCCCCTGTAACAGGAACAGCGTGCACACCCCCCCGTTTAATAAAACCCATCTCAAAGTACTTACAACTGCCTCTTGTGCCACAGGATACTCCCCTTGGGCTACACTGCATCCTGATACAATTACAGGCACATTTCAGAATTATTGTGTTGTTGGAGGTGTATCCAGTCTACTCCTTCCTGCAGGAGCTGTGGCCCCTCTGGAAGGTACTATTTATTTCACCACCACCACCCAACCTGGCTGAAAATCCACTACCCAGTATAAAGGATGTTCAAGAGCCTGTCCAGTGCACAGGGAAAGTTGCATCTTAGCAGTATGAATCATTTTACATATAATTTCAAAGAGACTCAAGCTGAATGACCTGTTTTCCTTAGCAAGCCATCACTGCTGCTTTGAGTGCCTGTGCTACAAGACCAAGGTGTCACTCCAGAAGAGCTGGAAGAGAGAAGCAACTGGTTTAACTGTGGCTGCAGCTCATTTCTGGCTGGCAGGATGGTCTCTCACTTCACCCCAAGTTAATCTTTGCTTTTTGGTCTTCAAGTTCCTAATTCCCATCTTTGTTGCAAGAAGCACATGTTGTAGCCCCACTTTACATGAGAACCCCCCCAACTGAAACCAAGTTAGAAAAGTGTAGCAGAAGGAAGTCTACTCATTACCTACTCCTTCTATAGGACTTTGCTGCAGGTTCTTACAGTTTTTTCACTGCCTAAGGAATTACACAGTGTACTGAACTCTCACCCTGTAATTACACACTGTGGTTTCACCTCCTGCATGCCCAGCACATGCTAAGCATTCTTCACCACTGCCCTGGGAGGCAGATAAGCCTGACTGCTACCTTCCTTCAACATCTGGAGAAGGGAGGGTTAGGGAGAGTTACGCTGGCATGGAACCATACAGAATACGGAGTCAAAACAGGGATAAAACTGGCAGCACTCTGCCAGCCAGGCCACAGAGCCATCTCCTCCAGGATCCCCCTGCTAAGAGGAAGCTGTAGCAGATGCTTACAAGAGAGAACATGAGAGGTGGGGCACACCAGCATGTCTCTTCTCCAGCATATCCCCTCAGTTTCCATCTCTGCCTGCACGCCCTGCAGCAGACATCACTGCCTCTTTTGAGGTCACAGCTGTGTTTATGACTCAGTCTTCCCCTGGGTTAAAAGGAGAGGATGGAAGAATCCCAGACAGGGCTCATGGGTCCATATGACACTTAACATGGAGGGAGGGTCAAATAATTATTTAACTGGTCCCTTTTATTCCTATTGGTTTTGCTCTGTCGTGAGCTTTCAGTTGAGCTATTCCCACAAAGATTTATGTCTGCACACTCGTATCATGGTGGGGCAGATTAATTACCCCTTGGCAGCTCTCTCTCCACTCCAAATGAATTCTCACAAAAGACTGAAAGACAGACAAGTCGAGGTAATTTGAAGAACAGAATGGCTGACTTCCCCATAGGGAATGTACTTGTGAAGTTCAATCTCAACTCTGAAGAACTTCAATCTTTGCTTGACAAGTCTAACAAACTGTCAGTGGCAAATGGCCCCGCAGCAGTCCTTGCCTGACAAACATGGATGGGCTAAGGGTCTTCAGAAGGGAACCATACAGAAAATATTAATTTTTCCTGGCTCTTGAAGAGTCAGAGGAAGTACACAGGGAGAGAGAAGAACTCAACCTGACAGCTAGGCTCCTCTTGCCCTTGCAACCACAGCTCCAACCTGTGAACTGTAACAGCACAATGCTTGTGTGAGGAGGTTCCCTCTGGTTCTGCAGGACTGCAGCTCTCGCTGCCAGCCAGCCCTGCCACCTGCCATGGGAGCTCTGCCTGCAACATGGGATTCAGGACCTGTATTTATACATAGGACTGGGCAGCACTATGAATTTCTCCTGAGAGAACAACTTTCATCACTTCAGAAAAAGCCCAAAAGAGGATGCACTAATATAGGTACACAGCAAATACTATATTCTCTTTCCTAACCAAGGAGAGCACCTGTCCAAGGATGAGCAGCACATCAGTAGCCATCCTGCTGCTCAGAGCATCCTGCTGGTATGGCTCAGGTGATGGAGCTTCATGTGCAAGAAAAAACAATTCTTTGTGAGGTTCTGCCTGCTGCAGGGGGCATGAAGGAGAAGAGGATTCCAGGGGAGAACAGTAATTTTGTACTCCTGCAAATGCCAGTGTGTCCATACCTCTGGTTACTTCCAGTACTGCATATGGAAAATTTTATTTCCCAGCAATGTTCACATACTATGCTGAAGGACAGGACCCCTTCTCTGGAAAAGAAAAAAAATGCCCACAACCTTTGGGGTTGGAAGAATTTGGAAGAATCCTGACAAAGGCAATGCAAACAATGAGTGCCTTTCTTCCCTATGCATCTTTAGAAAAGCAGTTTAAACTCCTTCCTGCTCCTGTGAGGTAGAGTCAATCAGAGGAAGCAGAAAGAGAACAGATTGCTGTGGGTAAGCAGGCCCACACCCAGCCTTGCTAACAGCCACCAAAGAACAGTTGTGCTGCTCTGCCAGCAAACCAGCTCCAAATAATGCCTGCCAAGGCTTTCCTCACTCCATCCCTGGAGATGGCCCTGAAGCCTGCCTGATCACATTATCAGTGAGTGCTGCTCTCCAGGAACATCCCTTGGTGCTGGTGTGCAGGAGCTGATACTTCTCACTCACAGTGCTACCCTAATTCTTCCTCTTATTAATGCTGACATACTTCATAGTCATTTCCCCCCTCCCAGTTTGACCATATTTAGTCCTTTTAAATCTTTCTGCATAGATCAAGCCTTCCCAGTGCGATGAATAAATAAAAGCCTTCTGTTCTCGTCAACAAAATGGTCTTTTAACAGTTGCAAGAACAACACTGCAATCATTTGGAGAGAAAAAAAATTAAATAAAAAAATCAGCTAATATCTGAAGCTTTTAAAAATTTCTGCTGTAGCTATTTTCTACTTTTTAGAAGTAAGTGCTCTGCTAAATAGAGAAAACAGTGAGAAAATTAAAGGGGAGTCCAAGCAGCAGTAGGTGTCTGACCTGCTAAACCATCAGACATGCTCACCAGGCACAAGGTAGCAGCAGGGCTAAAAAGAAAGCTGAACTTCAGTTAGAAACATCTGAGGAATATGAATGAGCTGTTAGAGCTGCAACCTTTCTCTTTGCTTTGATCTGGCATTACACATAACTCAAGAGTGGGAAATTCAACAGCTTCCAAGAGGGGCAAAGAGTCAGAGGTCTCTGTGTGCCAGGACAGGTAGAGGGAGGCTGAAGGGGCTGTCCTCAAGGGCTAGGAACTGCTGCCAAGATAGGGCTGAGTATTTCACCTTCCCCACCTTCATGTGAGACAGCCACATCACCTGTAAAAAGCACAAGCGAGGCCAAGTGACAAAGAGGGCCAGTGCCACTGCTGTCAAAAAGTGTAAGTAGATTTTTGTGGCCCCTGCACCTTGGAAATGCTTTGGTGACTGCTGTTTGTTGACACGTGCTCTTGAAGGTGAAATTGCAGTTGTTCTGGGTTCTGGCCTTGTCATGGAACCAGAAAGAATAGGCTATCAGCAAATGAGATGTTATAAGAAGAGAGATGAGGATAGCTGGAACATCATGTGCTTTACCAACTGAAATGCTTGGCCTGAGAAAACAAAGCCACATTCTCTATTCTTATTTTCCTTGGCTCTCAGTTTAAAGATCCCTAAAAATACTGCATTGTAACTAAAGGAGTTGCAATCTGCCTCTGACTGACTGAAAAAATTACAGTATCACTCTGGTTCCATGAATCTCCCACGGGTATTCCTTCCAAGAGGGCTTTCCTAAACTGATTGCCAATAACCCAGCGTGTTTGTCTGTCTCTTTTTTCCTGTCATCAGAATGTTACCATAATAAAATAATAGTAATTGGGAAAGGAAATTGAAAAAGTGAGATGTCACTTCCAAACACCTAAAGCTTTCAGAAATGCATAGTGAGGTCATCCCAGCAGCCTTAATTCTGCCTTCATGAAGCTGCATGCCAAGGAAACCCAGAAATCACAGGAAATGGTTACCTGCCCATTAAGAGCACGATATGAGAGACCACAGGAAAAACTCAGTATTACAAAGGAATACCAATTTCTTCTTCCACGGGGATGAAATGAAACAAAGCACTTTAATAACATTAGATGTAAGGTCTGGAATTAAATTTCCAACACCACTCTGGAAAAATTCTAATACATATCTCTGAGGTCCAGCAGTCTTGGGATTACTATGAAATACCCCAAAGAGTAAATGTACAAATCTTGACACACTGAGAGAACTGAGCCAGTAATACCTCACATCAGATAACACTGAGACACAAACTCACCTGAATATTGTTACTCTGTGAAGTGCCAGCCTTTTTGCTGAAGCCTTGCATAGCAGGAATCAGGGCTGCTGAGCAGCCTTCAGCAAGATTTAGAGCCAGTGCCTAAGTTCCCACAGACTCAGCAATATGAATGGAAATTATTTTTCCTTCTTTTGACTGATAGACAGAATATAAATCAGCCAAGTCACGTATACTACAGCCTTAGTAACTTCCCAACTCATTTGGGAAATCATGCCAGCCACGCTGTGGAACTGCATTAATAATCTCAAGGATAATGTGCCTATATTGGGAATTTTATCCATGGGAATAGCAGAACTAGAACAAATGTCCAGGTCAGGAAACATGTGCCAAGCTCATGAGACTAAGAGCCTCTGTAAGAGATGGGAAACAGAAAGCAATCATGTTGATAACATTGTTGAATAATTAATATTACCCAAAGATATCCAAAGGATGGAATGCCAAAGGGGAACACACTGCTCAAGTGATTTGGAATAGACAAAATGGTGGAGGAAAGCCATAAGCCTCTCGGCCTGATATGAGCAAATTTGGCAATAGAGGTGTTCATGTCCTTCAGCTCTCACTGGCATTGAGCTAAGCCTGTAACACGTATTCCATCAAATTTTTTCCTCACTGCTTGCCTGGTAAGGTGCAAAGATTATTTACAAAGCCTAAAATATGTTAATTGTCTTTCTAACTTACAGTGAATAAAGACTCAGTTAAATTAGCTCTTTGTGTAACACAACTGTTACTCTCCTTTTGGGTTACTTTTTACCCTCTCTCCATTGCTGATGAAGAAAACCAAACTGAATTTACAAAGAAAACTGTAGGTTTGACAGGGTGAACAAAGTTGATACTGGCCTGAGCAACCAGATTTGTACTAATTGAAGTGAACTAATTAACACAGCAATATCAGTCTACAAATAAAAGCCCAATGAAATATTTACACTTCTCTTGTCAAAAAGATATTCAAGGAAAAAAGAGCAACTAACTGTTTCATTATACAGCACAGAATGCCTGACAGGAACCTTCACCCTTAAGACCCTCTCCATCAACAAAAGAGGCACTCTTGGTAACAAAACCATGCAATAAATACAATATTTTATTGTTTCCTCTGGATTTGTTACTTCAGATATTGTTATTTCAATTTTATCTCTTAAAACCTTTATCAAGTTTTAAGGGAATGAGGAACAAAGGCACATTATCCATGCACAGTCCAGCTGCAGACACTTACAGGCCCGTGGTGGCTCTGAACAAACTGCTTGTGTGTCCTGGAGTTCAGGAACTTTTTGTATATATTGTCTGTGGTTTACTAACAGCAGCTTCAGAGTGGACAGCATGTGGCCTGTTCCATTGACTTTCTTATGAATTTTATGCCTTACAGATAAGCAGAGAGGAATGGAGACACTTTCTGCTGGGATCACTGCAGACTCCTGCCCACATCCAGTTCAGAAGGAAGTCTATGGAAGTGATAGAACCTCCAGGTATTTAGGACACCGAGCATGAATCCAGCAGAAATGGCTCCTAGCCCCACTTCCACAGCAGACAATACCTCCTCACTACCCAGAAGATGGGTGAAAGAGAAATAATCCTTTACAGAGAGGTTAAGATAGCACTAGCAGTAATGTCAAAGACAAGGCTGAGGAAAACACAAGGCAACCAGGGATTGCTTTTTACAGTTTCAATACACAGAGCTTTACAAAACATCAGATGATCCCATTCTCGTTTATTCTGAGGTGTTAATATTTAATTGACTCTTCTCTCACTGCTCAGTAGCTTTAATGGCATTTACTTCAGTGAAGTCCTGAGCTGCTATAAATCAAGTACTGTTTTAGGCTACTCACCATGGTCATGGGCAAAAACAAAGAGGTTAAGTTCTGCCAGCCTCTGGGCCAGGTCATCATAGCGGCCACAGTGTTCCCCAGCGCCATGAGCGATGAACACCAGGGCCCTAAACGGAGCATTAAGGTATAAATCATTAACTTGGTCATCAACCCTCCAGAGCTGCAAGTAAAAACAGTATATTCAATATAGTAACAGCATTTCAGACATCAGCAAACACAAGGCAAGTATCAAATGGCTGAGCTGGCTTTGAAGAGAAGGCAAATGATTGCCACACTGACCCAGCATCGACCTGGCCTTCACCAGGTGGCAGCAGGACAGACCAGATGGAAGGCAGCTGCTCATGGGACAGACACTGCCCTTTCCCATTTGTCTGTCTGCCACCATGGTCTGCTGCAAACAGAGGATGAAGATGGGCATCAGCTGGATAACTCCATCTTGGGCTTGAGGAGTCTACATTGCTCCTACAGCCTAAGTGCTGCCATTTATTTCTTTTAGGATTGGTGTTTCTCTGTGGTTTCAAATACAAATACTCTCCTTAACTTTGTAACTTGCCACGTTGCCCACAGAGCACTCTTAAAAGATGAAATTTCAGCTGAAGAAGAGGTTTCAAGCAGAGTCGAGAACTTTGGTGTACGTTCAGAATCAGACCTTATGACCCCAGTTCTGGTAATTACACCATTCCAGATTCTAACCCAATACAGCTGCTCCAATTTGGTTATCAAAGTGACTCTTACAAAGCTACCACATGACTCCAGACAGAGATCATAAGAAACCTTCAGTCTAATAGGCGCTTCTTTGTGAAAGACTCACACATAGTTATCTTTGAAGATTACTGGAATGGAATCAAGTGAGAGTGCCTGAAGTTGAATGAACCTTCCCAGTGTTTTTACTGGGCAAAGTCTGTATAGAATTTGACTAGAACTATAGCAGAAGTAGCAATGATATTACAGAAGCTTTGCTGAATTCGACAGGTGACTCTTTAAAATCCAGCTTTAGCAACATAAATATTACTTGTTTGTGTAAAAGTACCATCTGTCAGTGCAACATCAGCAACCACAAAACAGTTTGAAGGCTACAAGTTAGACATTTTCAGTACATTAACAGTGAAATAGGAAAGGGACCAACAACATGAAATAATGACAGCAGTTTACAGCTAGTGACTTCCTCAACTTTATTTTGACTGAGGTTCTGAATACCTTTTTAGGCTATGTTTTCACTGCAACAAACTGCTTTGATCTTAATATATTTAAACCTTAAAAAGATGTTGGATGATGTAGAAACTCCTGCTCCAGCTCCTTGATTAGCATCTGCTTCAAAGTATTTGCTCATGCTAGGCAACTTGAAAGAGCATCCATCGAAACCAGAAGGATTTTACAGAGCATATTGCAAACACAAAAGCAGCAACACAAAGATGCTTTGGTATCTGTCTAATACTAATTAGGAAGGGTGAGGTTAGGTTATGTAGTATATTTAATTCCCTGTGCCTTACCAATGTTCTTTAGTATCACTGAAGGTTTCGAAACAGGGTGGAGGAGCTAATTTTTCCTTTGTCAACTTCTTGGGTCAGCAGATTTGACAAGTCTCCATACACCTGCCAGACTGATTTTCAGAGTGCAGGGTCTCTTATCATAGCTCCAAATACTGAAGAAATTGAGACACTATTCATTCCACAGCAAAGAATGTATAAACTTTCTGCAGCAGAGGTATCATGGCTTTGCATGTCCCTCTTCTCCCAGGTGCAGGCAGCCCAGGAGAGATACTCTGGCCAGTGCTGGTCAAGCAAGGCATTATTTTAGACATGCCCCTGAAAATTGGAGGCACAATCCAAATTCCTCTGCCTCCACCTAGGTCTAATGGTCTGATACCTCAGCCCTGGTGCTGGGCCACCTAGAAATACATCACAGTCCCCAAATCTGGGGCTGGCAGATTTGCCAGACAGTCAGAAACGCAGCAGAAAGGGGAGGAGGGTGAAGCACAGCCAGGCTGAGAACCCACAGGCTCTGGATTCTGTGGTACAGCCCTGTGTGCACAGGAGGCTGACGCAGAAAATTTGGAACTGAGAAGAAAATTCCTGTGTACCCATCACCTTGATACCCAACAGACTCAGCCAGGCTAAGCCTCTCTGCTGGGTACCTCCCATTACCTGGCTCTTGACACGTTCCCTGCTCAGTGCCTTACTTAAGCCCTTGGTTATTCTTTAAAGGACCTATATTCTTTGCTGCTGATTAGGCACAGAGATTAAGGTGCAGCTTGGCTAAGTGAATAAAGCCCTTCTTTTCTCAGAAAAATAATCTTTGAGTGTATGCTCTGAAACGCATCAAGTGAATGAAACCTAATGGGAAGCTGGCAAAGAGATCTCTGCCAGGAAACTTTTGCTGTTATTTCATCTTCCCTGATATCAAAGCCCTAATTTTGCTTTCATTCACACTGCTGCAGTACCACGACTTTGCCTGACAGCATCTTGCTAGATGCTCAGCCTCCTCATCTTCTGTCAAACCAGTGAGGAAAGAAAAAATCCTCAGTGCTTCGGAGAGGCAAGGTGTTCCTGCAGCCTCTCCTCTCATTTAGAGCAACAACTGCCAGGCACTGCAGAACTGAGCCTTTGGACACCAGAGGGATGAGACCTGGGTTATTACTTGTCTGCAAAGCACTGAATATAATTCCTGAGACTGCTCTAATGGCAGTAGCTGCCAGTAAGACTTCAGTACTTTTGAAAGTTTTGTCCTATCAACAGGCATAAACAAGGAGTAAAATTTCCAAATTGTTATGTTGAAACAGAAGTAGCTCATTTTGTTGATCAATAAGAAGTGAGAGTGGGTTTACTGACTGAAAAGTAGGTCACATCTGCACAGCCCTTTAGCTCCAGCTTTCAGGTCTAAGCACAGGGGCCATACATTAAACACAACAGCTTGAAAAACTGAAATTGGTATGAGATTGAATGGTTTGTCTCTTTCACCTCATCTCCTGTTTTCCATTACAAAACAAGTTGAGATTTGGCAAACAATACTGAAGGCAGTATAACAAATACATGGCTCAACAAAATTGCACCAGCAAGATGGCATGAAAATATGAGGAGTGATGAGATTAACTGACAGTAGTTCTTTACTGTATGTAAACATTTCTGCAGACACCCCTGCTCTTGAATCACAGCCTGCTTTCTCACCACAATGGCTGGAATAACAGCATCTCAGAGACTTTCCACAGAGTCACTGAAAATTAATATGAAATCCCCCTTAAGGCTTTAAGATTTTTCTGGACTGCAGTGCCCCTGTGCACAACCTCAATGGAAATTTTGTTCAGACAAGGTTTGCATACTGGCCATGAATCAAACCGATCCTGTGGAGAAATTTCGTCACCTCCAGCTCTTGCAATTTCACTGTTGCAATCCTTGGAAAATTACACATCTCAGGTAGAAAGCAGCGTGCACAGCCTGCAAAGTTTCCTGGTGGAGTCTGACCTGTGCCTGAACCCAGGCTGACTGCTCTCTCTAACCACAGGCAGGAAACCTGATGTATCTTTGGACGCTTCAGCTGGCTCTGGCTGGTGGAACTGTAATTGCTGAACATCTTGAAATAGCATTGTTTGGGCATCTGCTCAAGATAGCACCTACACACACAACAGCACCATGTCCCCACACACAGCAGGTGTGCCTCCACACAAAGCCAAGGTGTGAGCTGAGAATGAGTAAACCCACACACACTTGGTCTCACCTAACCAGTGCAACAATTACGGCTATTACACAAAACCAGTTTATTGACCACTGCTTGCAAAAGCAACAGGCAGTTTTCACGGATCCCTTCCTGTAGCCTTCACCACCACCACCTCCTCCTCCCTCCCCACTGCAGGTTTCTGCTTCCTGGTACTGACCAGCTTGGCACACAGATGCAGTTACTCATTACAAGAAGAGGGCAGGGTGGTATTCATTTGTGCTGTGCAGAGGCCATCGAGTAAAGACAATGAGGTGTTACCTATCTCCAGGAGGAAGGCAGGAGCTCCTGTTAAGCCCACCTGTGCCCAATTAGGGTTGGCCCCCACTGTGCATGAGCAGAACTGGGGGACCAATAAAAGGGCATTCTCCACCAGATGTTGCAGACAATCCTTTCCTGGACCACGGTGTTTTGAGGTCCAGTAGGTGTTGTTGCCAAGGTGTAAGAACAGTGCTCCGAGACTTGCCTTAGATCCAGTCAGTCTATCTCAGTGCTAATGCTCCAGACTCAACCAACCTCTTCTCTGGCAGCTCCAGAGTGAGCTCCCCATGGGTTTGGGAGCTCACCTTTTATTGTCCCCCAGTTCTGCTCATGCACAGTGGGGGCCAACCCTAATTGGGCACAGGTGGGCTTAACAGGAGCTCCTGCCTTCCTCCTGGTGATGGGCAACACCTCATTGTCTTTACCCGATTGCCTCTGCAATACCGTCCAAATCAGCTGCTGGCTGTGGTTACATCTCTCTCATCTGGAGGTGACCAGTTCCTGCTGTCACATCTCCACTGTGCTGGTCACCTGTGACTGGTGTCAGTCCCTCCTGTGCAGCAGTTGCAGGTTGCTAAACAAGCAACAGAGCACGTTGCCACACATGGGGTAGGTACAAGGCACGTGCAAAGATCCCAGGCTGATTCAGGGAGGTTGGGGATGTGGAGGCCAAGCTGCCATGCAAACTCAGTGGGCACAAGCCCATACAGACACATCATCTTTCTGCCCTGCCTCTTGAAGTTGTCAGCAGCTGATCAAAGGTTTAGGTGTTTGCAGCCCTTCCATACTTCTCACTGTAACTTCACATCCTCTTAGAGTTAATTTCTTGTGCAGGAAGCAGCTTTGCAGGGAATACGTTCAGCTCTAGGTGCAAGAGCAGTACCAGCTCAATAGGTTCCCACTTTCTTCATTGCTCCCTCTGCTCCCTCTGCCCTGCCATACAGTTGTTTATAGATGCAATTCCACCATCAATTACAGGAGAAGAATTGCAGGGAAAATAAAGAGCAGCACCCAGCTTATACAAATGAGGAAGAGGCCTCTTAAACCAAGGCTGTGTTGTTAGAAGAAACATACCCTGAAATAACACCCAGAAAGATGCTGTGCTATGATATCTGGCAGGCCAGAAACACAACTCATGGCTTGGGTCTTGGTGGGCATTAAGACCCATGTTCCTCTTTTATTTTCAACAAAAATGCTGTTGAAACTGAACTAGACGAGGAAGGTTGTGAGTGGGATGGTATGATTTTATCATAGTGTGTCCTCTGGGGACAGAGACACTTGTGTGGTACACCATGCACACTCTTTTATTGCCAGAAAACAACCCAAACCACTGGGACCAGACCAAAGAACTGAAGACAAGCTTCCTATGACTGCATACACAAAAAATGCAATCTTTTTTCCACCCCATTCCAAAGCATCCCACTTCAGTACAATATTTAAATACTTCCTTAACCTCAGGAAAACTACTTTTAACTCATGAAAGTCTGCAGGACTTACACAATACAAGATAAAAGTTAAAAAAGGATTTATAAACAATGTTCTGAATAAGGACTGATTTAATCACACGTGGAAGCTATTTCCTGAATCAAGTCCTTGCAACTTAAGCTAATACCATGTTATTCTACATAAGAGAACTATGCTTTTCATTTGGTATTATGTATTTTGTTACCAGAATCAGATCAACTCTAACAAAGAACATCTGACTTGAGCAGTTTTGAATACTTGACACTAAATTCCTAAAGTAATTTTTAAAACCTCACTGACAGGAAAGCTCTGAGTTATCTGGGCTGCCAGAAAAATGCCTGGCTTACTGAAATTAAGTATTACACTTTGTTGTGTTGAGATGATTTATCAGTTCCTTTGTAGCTGGCATCAGCCTGGGACTTGGAACTGTAATGAACAATTAATCTTTATTTATCAAAACCATTTCAAAGGTGGCATTTTTGGACAAGCAACCGGATAGTTGCTAAAAAACATTTTTAAATTGTTAAGAATGTAATGTCATGTATATTTTGCTTCCAAAGTAAGTTATACTGGAAAATCAATGAAAGGTATGCATTCCTGTGCTGGCTGGATTAGTGGTCCTCACTGATTATGAAGATAAGTTATCTTTCACATAATAAGATTACACATTAAGCAGCTTGTGACTTTGTCAAGCTTTACCTGTCATTCCAATTTTCTACACTTGGTTATTTGGTTAAAGAATACCTTTTTTTAAAATAAAATTTCCAGCTAATCATTTCCAAGAAAATACAACAAATTGTTTTTTTCACTGTAACAGTCATTGGTGACCTTTCTCTGCAAGGTTCTTGAGCCTCTAGCAAGGGGTGTAAGACCTCAAGCTTGGAAGAGGGATGTCTCTGTATCTGCTTTTTGAGCCAGTTTTCCCTTTTTTTTTTTTTTTTTTTTTCCCTGAGGTGATTTGTGTCCTGAAGCAACCCTGACAGAACTTGGGCCATGGGACTACAAATAGTTATGGCAATTTCTCTCATGCTGTGAGTGCTTGTGACCTCTCCAGTTAGCCAAGAGTTCAGCCTGGTGACTCCATGTTAGACAGGAAAATTTATGGTGGAGTCAGGTGTGTCCCTTCATACCATCCTTCTGTCTCTAGGAAATATGCAGAGTTATGTCCCCCTGCAAGCTCAAGAGGCAAAGACCTTGATCTCAATTCCAAGCCATGTTTCAAGGAGCTTTGCTTGCTCTCTTGCTCATTTTTTTTGAGAAATGCATTTTTAGCCTCTGCTCTACCGGCCCATATGTGCTCAGCTCTGCCATGCAGGTCCATAACCTGGGCAGCCACTTCTTTATTCAGCTGTCATTGTTATGTTAAACTAGCAGTTTCATGGCTACTCTTCCCCTTCAGGAGAAAAAGCAAGTCAGAATAGCAATACCTTGGAGTTGAGTCTCCATCTGCCTTCTCTCAGTATCACAGACCATGTAGCATCAGCACGGATATGTCACAGAGATGGAGGAATTCACCTCTTCCTGACAGACTGCACTAGGTTAGTCTCTAAAAAAAACTTTGAGCACCACAGAATATGCCAAAGGACAGTGCACTGTGCACATGCTAAATAATTTCTCCCTGATTTTATAAGGCTTGTGGGGATTTAGGATTCTGAACACTGATGTTTGATGTGGTTTGGTCTAGTCTAGCAGAGTCAGTAGCTTCATTCCTAAACTGGCAATTAAAAACCAAACCCCTCCAGAAAACTCTGCTTCCTACTTTCTTCCCTCACTTGCTCAGGCTTGGAAGTTCCCAGCCAATCCTCTCCAAAGGGGCTGCTGTTACTTTGGGCAGCATCCTACCTCCTAATGTGATAAGAGACTTAGGGCTCAGGCTTTCAGGCTTGAAATCTGCCCTTGCTTCCACAAGCAACTCTCTCAGATCACATCTGACTTATCATACATCTCAAAATCAACACAATCCCTCATCAGCATAGAGTTAGGAGGACATCTGAGAGCTGCCATGATCTCCAGGAGGAGTAACATGGGTAGGTTATTCAACAACACCATAAAACATAGACCCCATAAATCAACGGTGCAGAGACAGAACAGGGTAGTACAGATATATTTCCAAACAAAAGGTTCAACAGGATCTTGCTTGAGCCAGCAGAAAACAATGTGGAGAAACAGCCTATGCTGATTTATTGAAGCTGTTCAAAAAGCTCACTGAGAATGTTTCATGCGTGGTCTAACACAGGGAAGAGAGGAAGGAAACTTCAGGTGGGGGTGGAGGGAAGGAATCATCAAAACCTGGCAACTTCATAGCTCTAGACAAATCTCTGCAAAGTTCACATTTGAGACCAGCTGAATTTTTCTTGAAGGAAACTTTGAAGTAGAATTTTAGAGGACACAAGGCTGAGATCAGAGGTGAAACTTGCGGTGTGTAACTTGAAATCAATGGGCCAAATCTTCCCACCCCTTTCTTGGATAAAATTGAAGAGAAGGGATTCTAGGGTTACATGGACGGCCTCAGGGAGAGAGTTATTTGCTTTGTTATCAGGGATGATAACAGCATCCTCAGCAGAGCTAACTGCCAGCCCTGCTGCTCTGACCTCACAAGGCAGACAAGGACCCTGGACACAGGCAGCTCAAGGTTTGGAGCTGCACTTTTCTCTGGGTGCTGCCCTTCCACAGGGTGCAGGAATCCTTGAAAGAAGATTTATTACTTTTGTTTCCAAAAGAGCAGCATTGCTCACACACAGATCTGGGGAAGGGATGAGCTGGGGGTAGCCCTGCCCTGGGACCAGGCTGGGAGTAAGGCTGGAATGGGACATCCTGTTCTGCCTCAGCCTTTCCTCAGTACCAGGGCTACAAGAGAGATAAACTGGAGGTCAGATCTCCCAAAGGGAGCTACAAGGATGAATGCACAATATGGGCAGAGTCTTCCTAGGAAAACTATGCAAAGCATTATTTAAATAGAGGACATCAACTGGCATCAAAATAAAATAGAGGACATCAAAATTCAAATTGATCTGAAATTGCACCCAACATTTTTAGATTAGTTTAAGGTGTGGGGGAAGAATATTCAGAAAAGCAAAAATTTCTGGCATAGGTCCCCCTGGAAATCAGGAAAAATATACTTCTTTTTATTAAAAATTAATTTTCACTTGGAAGCAAAGCAACTGCAGATGGAAGATAGCAGCAAGACCACAACTCTCAGTTGAGAACCAACAAGTAGGGAGTAAGAGCAAGAACAGTTTTTGCAGACCTCCCCCTCCTTTTTCATGAACTGGCATGACCCTCTGATTTCCAAAGGGACAAAAATTACTGTTTAGCCAGTCATGTCATTGTTTCTTCTTGAAATCAAAATGCAGGCACTGCCTGCATTTCCAAGCCAAAATCTTGGAAAAAGAAAGTCCTGTGTAATTAGATGGACTGTCCTTTCAGAGCATGAGAAAGCTGCAATTGAAGGGCCAGAAGCTTTCTTCTGCACAGTCACTATTGCTTAAACTCAGCACTACTCGTGCGTTCAGGATTAACCTGTTCACTGAACAAAGAAGGGATTTTTTAAATAAAAGTACATCTCTGTTTCAGAGTAGCTGCACAAAACCAGTTCTTTCTTACTGAGTTCACTCGCAGTCTCAGCATGCTCAGAGCACCAGTACCTGCTCCAGTGACAAGTCACTACCTACTGCTGCTGCAAGTTCGTAGCTTGGCAAAACCAACTCAACAGGAAAAGACAAGTCTTACTTGCCTACTAGGAAGGAACAAGGTGTATTTGATTAAGAGATCAGCTCAAGGTATGCAAAAATGGCATCCAAACCCTATTTTGGCCATTTAATCTCACCTTTCTGCATAGCCCAGAGGATGGAATTAGACAGCAGAATCCCTGTTTTGAGATAAGAGGTTCTAATTGAGTCTCTATAGGTGATGGAAATTACTCTACTTAGTAAATCAGTCCCTCTGGTTAGGTTCACTCAAGTACCTGATGACTTTTAAGTCCTTAGGAACACGCTTGCTTCCTAACTAGTGTTTATAGTTTGACACAAATCATCTAAATGTTGAGCAGTGTTTCCTAAATTCCTCTAAGACAAGTCTGCAGGGTTTTTCTGACTTCACTTTTTTCACAAGGTATTTTTCATGCAGGAGCTGGACATCACTAGTGGTCTCAACCTGGGCTCACCAGTTCTCCATGGTAAGTCTCCCTACAAAAACAGTGGTTCTTAAAAATGGGATTGTCCATGTTTTAGAATCTAATCACTAATCACCTCACTAAATCTCTAATCACCTCCAGTCTCAAGCTGTTATTTTAGGGAGTGGATGGTATAGAAAACTCATGACAAGCAATATCAAAAAAGCTGTTAAAGGAAGACTTCTGCTCATCACCCCAGCACTGGTGCAGGTAAGAAGCTGAGAAAGGGTCAGCACAAGAGGGTCAGCACATTTCCAACCATTCCTTGCCATAATAATGCACAACTGAAGCACTTTGATCGGGTGTTTTGTTCTTATGTGGTCTCCACTAGCTTGAAAGAGAGCTGTGAATAAGGAAGGAGCATGAAAGGGGATGACACTTCATCTGTTGTGTGAACTTGAGACAGTATTTTATCACTTTCTAATAAAGCACCAACTGTGCAATTCCCAATCGTATGGCAATGGTTAAAAGCAAAAAATAAAACTTCAGTTCCCTGAAATGTTTAGACCTGACAGCACAGCTTGTAACCAGGTGATTCCACCAATAATGTGAACCTTTGGATTACTTCCTGGACTGAATCAATCACCTGTCCTCACTTTTACCAGTTTTGTCTGTGGCTCCTGTGTTGGCAGAGATCTTTTCACTGGTTATCTTTAACAAACTGACAAATGCATTAAAAGTTCAGATGACACAGATAGCATGTCTCCAAATAGCCAATCTTTTTCTGCATGGTTTTTCCACAAGCCAGGGTGGAATTATCCTATAAACTTAGAGATGGAAACTCAAGGATTGATTTCTTAATCATAAAGCACTTATGTATATTTTAACATACTTTGAGATTAAGCACATTAATTTCCAGTGAGTAAACCTATCTCGGCAGATCCCAGAGCTGCATTTCTGCCTTGCCCAACTATGAGAGGAATCTTTTCAGTGAGAGGCTTTACATGCTCTGTCAAAATCAATATCAGCAGCTATTCCTCTGGGAAATCAGTAATGTCACAGGCAAAGCATTTGCCAAGGCTTTGAGCACATTCGATTAATTTACTATTCCTTGTTTGCTGAAGACCTGGGGTAGGAAAGAAAGCTGAATGTAAGCAGTTAAACCTGAGATACAGGAATGCTGCTAAGACAACGATGGCTGCAACATGGGCTTTAAAAGCTGAAATATTTACTCATGTTTTGAACCAAAGTAAATCTGAACCGCAGCTGAGGTGCAATAGTTTACCTACAGATGACTTGAAAGTTCACAAGTGGATAGAGATTCCAGCCTACAATTGCCAAATCCAGATCTGTGTTATTTATTGGTAGACGTCAGCTACAGCAGGCTTGCTTCCTAAAATGCTCATTCATTTCTAGCACCAAGGCAGCTTCCCCCGTGGCAGAGAGACCCACAGCACTAATGTACACAGGGAACTACTTGCCCCGAGTTTTAAACACTGTCGTGGTGAATGACTCTTATAAGGACCCAGATGTAAAAGCTTTAGACTCCAAAGGGTGAATGGGGACCTGAGGAACGTGGGGTGCAACTACTATAACAATGATGAGTGGTACCAATAAAATAAGAGTATTCAGTTAGATCAATCCTTGGCTGCGATCGCTTTAGGTAGAGGCAAAGAAAGCAAAAGGCGTGTGGGATGCCTTTTCTGCAGAAAAGCTTAAAATAGAAAAGGAAATCAATACTCATTTACAGTATCTGGCAGTCACTGAACCAAAACATACATGTACACCTACAGCAGAGCAGAAATAACAACATTTATTTAAACCACAAGCTGTTATTCTGCTGCAGGAACGCTGTGTTTTATGAGGAGTGCTTCACCAGCAACTGAGAAGTACCACACATTTCTGACCATTTTTAAAAAGCCCACGCAATATCAAGAGCAAATACTTTCAATACCACAGTTATTAACCCCACCACTGCCAGATCAGCTCTGACTTCTCTGATTGCTGGCAAAGAAAGAGTCAGAGCTGAAGTCAGAGCTAGCAGCAGGGAAGATGTTTTGTCTTTCCTCCTGAGTTTCTCTCCTGCCAACTTACAAGACACCATTTGTTGGATCACATGTGAGGGGAGCATCTGTCACAGCCCGCCACAGGAATGGGAAAAGCTTCATCAGCTCTATCACCACACCATGACTGACAGACAGACATTGGAATAATTTCCCCAAGAAGTGATGGGTTCCTCAACATTGGATGCTTTTAAGACTCAGCTTGACAGGCTGAACAGCCACCTCCTCTAAATGGTGTTTCTATGTAACTACATTTTAACCTTTCTAGTTGGACCAGATGATCCCTTCCAACCAGGCATCCTGTAATTCTATGAACACTGGGGATGCTCGTGGCACTAGAGATACAGAGCACCCAGATGAGGGTTGAACCATTGCACATGCTGTGTGGGATACAGGGAGGAACAGAAACCTGAGTTCTGTCATGAGATGGGGACGAGGAGCACTGCAGCTCCCATGCCCACACCCTGCGTGGTGTCTGAGATCTGGCACGGGCACGTGGGCAGCAGAGTTGGGTAACTGCCTGCAGAGCTGTGGGCTGCTGGAGCAGGGATCTGTCCTGCAATGTTCTGGGCTTAGCAAAATGTAAACAGTCCTTGATGGTACATTTTGCCTTGATGCTACAATCATCAGGAGTTTAACAGCAGAGTCAAAATGTCACCGTGGCTTCAGCCTCGTGCTACATGCAAGGGGCCACAGTGAACCTGGAAAGAAAAATGTCAATTTTTAAAAAGCTTCCTGTCCTAATGAACTTGTGGGAAGCTAATAATGTCAGAGCAGTGATCTGTACATTTTCAGGACAACCTGGGGCGAGGTACTTGGTGCTCCTTGCTAAAAGCCTTTGTGGAAGGCCAGAGAATGATTGAACACTGACTGCTTGAATATCCTTTTAATAAAATGAGACTATAAATGCTACACAGAATGCAGTTTTAATACTCCAAATATTGTAAGCTAGCTCTCACACAAAACCGAAAATATGAAGAAAAATCCTACCTATTAAGTCAGCTTGATGTTATCTCTGCAGCAATTTAATTACTTACTGGTTCCTCAATGCTCCTCATGCCTTTAGCTCAGCAAATTAAGCCACTGCATATTTCTGGA
Source organism: Florisuga fusca (assembly GCA_038090715.1). Taxonomy (NCBI): domain Eukaryota; kingdom Metazoa; phylum Chordata; class Aves; order Apodiformes; family Trochilidae; genus Florisuga; species Florisuga fusca. The sequence goes on along the minus strand of JAAWXA010000016.1, from coordinate 9,978,175 downwards.
ATTTGACAGTTGAATTTGAAACCTCACTGAGATAGTTTTGAAAATAAAAGTAAAAAATATGTTGAAAAATTATAAAGTATGATCATCTTGCCAGCTGGTGAACTAGCTAACCTGCTGACAACCACAGCAAATTAAACCAACTTTCTGTTCTAAAAAAAGGCCGAAGATGTAAGTGTTATTCCCTCACTCTGCAAGCTTCAAGCTTGATCAAGGAAGAAAGAAAACATACAGAGCAAGCCCTTTACATCACAAGTCAGACAAATGGCTGAAAAAGATCAGCAACCATTCTTGCCTACAAATCCATGGTAGTTTGTACATTTTCTCCTTACCCATCTACACACAATACTGGAGCAAATGATTACTACCCTATTACCACTGAATGCTTGGCTTTAGTCCAGTTGTCAATATTTTCTTTCCTTTTTTTTCTTCCCTCTCTTCTCTTGCTTTTAACAGACTGCTGCTGAGACAATTTATTTGTAGCTGAGAAGTGGATTTTTAAAAAATCTCTCAAGCACTCTTCAACCATCAAAACCTCAATAATAATTTAATTTTTCTGGCACTTTTCATCTAGTGATTCCAGAACCAATTTATATCACTTGTGTAGATGGTTTCACCAAATTTTAGATGAGTTCACAACAGTGCAGAAAATTAAGGGTCTGATTCTGTGTGTCACTGGTCATTGTGTCACTGCCTAATGACTGCCTTGACCATGTGTTTGCCTGTTCTCACTGACTTCTTTATTCTACCTTCTGTCATTAAATTTTCTAGGTCTAGCAAGATGCCTTTGCCATCACTTAGCTGGGAGGGTTCAGAGGGTTCCACCATCAAGTGGGTGCCTGCCAAGCAGGAATGAAGATTGCTCCTGTTTGGAGATCAAGTGCCAGTCATGCAGAAGGGGTGACACTTTCCTTCCAGTGAAACTATCCAAGAAGTTTGGTGTTACACAAGGTGTTGGAACACTGAAAATGGCTACATGGCTACTACTGCAAAAATAATGAATCCTACGGGTTACAAACATACTGCATCTGTCTAGAAAAACTAGCACATCCCCAAGAAGAGCACACTCCAAGATCCATCCCCTCTCCTGCTCCTCTTAGATGAGGACAGCCCATAGGAATGTGCTTAGAAGCAGGTGAACCTGACTGGAGCACCTGGACTGTTTCCATTCCCTCTTTGTCACCAAGGTACACCTTGGTACCACTGTCTGGACAGCAAGTCTGGTCAGCTTTGACAAACCTTCCTGACACCACCACACAATGACTTGCCCAGGTCTGGATGCTTTAGAAGATACTTGTGGTCAGGACTAGCCCAAGGGTGGTATTTGGGATTGTTATACCAGTACTTCTCTTCCAGTTAACATGAGTGAGATTTTGTTTGTCTGCAAGGAGAAAGACCAGGGAGAGGTATAGTTTTAATGATGCTGAAAAACTTTACCCTAATGCTGCTAATTTCCTATAGGATAATAAAGCCATAATGGTATAGCATCAGATGTCTGCACTGGAACAGTGAGGGCGGGGATGTGTGGGAATAGTTAAGTTTGTAACAGGGTTGGGAGGAGGTAAGGGACCTGCCTAAGCATATCTTAAGGAATCTCATGGACAGGATGCAATACCATCTCCTTGAATACTTAGGAGAATCAGCCATTTGCTATCAGGGTTGTGTCACATCTCTTGGATAAGGGACAAAAGGAGATTTAAAACACTGATGGCTTCCATTCAAGTGGAAGCCCATTAGGACAATGACATGCCTAAACCTAGGGAAGGCAGCTTAGCCAAATGTGTCTGCAGGGACAGCTCTTAGAACAATGCAATTTCCCTAGAAGAACAAAGAGATCAGATGTTTGCCCTGACTCTGGAAAGCACAAAGCCACAGCAGCTTGAAGAGAACTTGAAAGGACACACAGGCCAACTCCTCTGCACAGGCATCTAGAAAAAATGCCCTTTTCTAGCCAGTACAACTAGACCAGCCAATTCCTGTTGTGGATGTATTCATGGTGATCTAAAAGAACTCCTGTATGTTCCCAAGGGATGTTCAAGAGTGATGAAGATATTGAGGCAAGGAACTGTGTGCAGCTGCTTGTATTGTTTTGTATAAACCCACACATTTCTTGTGCTAGTGAAGTGCTCTTGCATCTGGAACCCTGATGTTGTCAAGTTTGTCTGCTTCAACTATTGCATCACTGCCAACAAACACCTGGTTTAGAGTGCTCCCAGTCTGATGAGCTGAAGAAATCTTAAGCACCAGAGTCTTACAGGAGAGCTTGTGCAGGGTCTACTCAGGAGAAAGAGACCTGGTGGGACAAGCAAGGCTCTAACTGCTGAGCCACCAGCTAGGGGATCCAGCAGGATCATGGTACAAACCCAATACTGCTGACAACACCTGTAATCCCACTGAAAGCAAATGAGCTGTTTCCATGAGAGAAACCAGGTTTGCTTCGCCTTCTGTCTCATGAGCAGAAACTGAGTTTTCAACACAGTCTCAACACCATTTTTATTTTCTTCTGCTTCTAGCTCTGCCTCTGACATTCATCAAGTTCCACAGCACTGTTCCCAAGAACACATCAAGTGGCATCCCAAGAACTAACATATTGCTTCTTTTGCTGCTGTCTCAGGAGCAGGATGAAATTTTACTGCTTTGGGTTACGAAACTATGGGCACCTAAAGTCACCTTGTTCCCACACAGCAATGTCACAAATTTGCACACTTGTGCAATCAGAAGCAAATCCTAGCACTACAATAGGCAAAAAAGGCAGTTTAATTATAGTTCTTATTCCTTTGTTATTTGTATTTTTCCTTGGGCTCTGTGAAATAAAAGGCACATTTACTTCTGTTGAGCATCCCTGAAGGTACTGAAAAAGATTATCCTCCTAAAAAAGCCTGCTGGAAGTATCTACACCAAGAACCAAAGCCTCTCTCCTGTCTGTCAGAGTCCTTCTCATGTGAAGCTGGCTTGCTGATTTGCTCATCCTCTGGAAATGCAGTAGAAATCATAAAAAGGATGCCCTTTTTCACAATAAATAAGACAGTTCCAGGGAGGAAAGAGAATATAGGCATTAAGGGAACACATACATGGCTGATGAATAGGAAGGAGGCTTTAGAAACTCAGGCAATGAAATACAAGCAAAGCCTGGAACGTTGACTTGACAGTGATAACTGTTATTTCCCTTGTGCACTGTTTATGATGTGATCAGACACAGAGGGAGATAAATTCATCCTACATCAAACTGTGCTGACATAAGTCACTTTTTACGACTAATACAAATTTAGTCCTTGTGCCTTAGTTTGAAACCAGCCCCACTAGTACAAACAAGTGTTCTTCCAGGGTGATTTGCCTTTCACTATTTCTAGAGGCTCACAACACACAGTACACTTAAAGACATTACAGTGCCGTGATTCCTTTTGCTTTGATTTCACTTTGGTTTATTATTTATTCATTTTGGAAGGGTCTGAAAGTCAAATTCAACTTTGTCATCTGCTCATGCTGGGAGCTGTGCTGTTCTTCTGGAAACGCCATGGCAATGCTGGTAATGAGGTGCCAAAACCAGCAAGCAATATTCACAATTTCAGGGCCAGTTCAAATATAAAGGCAGTTTGTATTCCTGCACCACAGGCATCCTGTAAAGTCCTTAGGGAAGAAAGAAATATATTTTCTCCTTATTGGCTTGGCCTTTCACTGCTAACAAGTCAGAATGAATGACAGGCATTTTTCAAAGAGTAAAACAAATTTTAAAAGTAAACAGGAAAGCAGGTGCTTTCTGTTTGTTTAATTTTTTTTTTAATCCCACTTGTCAAGGGTAGAACTGAAAGGACTCCTGCAAAGACACTGTTTACTCAGACAATTGCAACTCTGATCACTTAAAACAACCCTCACAATGCTGAAAGTTGAGGCAACCCACAACAACTGACCAGCACCACATCTGTGACCTACACATCTCAGTTTCCAGCTGCCCCTTTAGGCAGAACACAATCTGGAGAGACACAAGCATCATGCTAACTAACCAGAGAATGATGTCTGCCTGATGAGGAAGCTCAGATACAAGGATGTCTGGAACCCACATTTTCAAAAGCATCCTCTAACCACAAATGTCTCAGTCTTCCAGTGTCTCACCTAGAGCAGCAAATCTAAAGTGAGAGAGCTGAGCATCACTTTTGGCCATTGACACCTTTGAAAAAACTACTCCAGGTCAATAAATCTCACAGGGTTTACTTGAGGTCAAGCAGAGGGTCTGAAACTGCCCCATAACAAACTGTTAGTGCTTATCTAGGTAGAGACAGGAACAGCTGAAGCATCCAGAAAAGGCTACAGGGATACAGAACAGAGAGGAAAAGAAGGTAATCTCTGAACTTCTCCAGGCCCTCTAGGGGCCTCAAAGGAAATGTCTTGACTTCTCCTCCCAACTTTCCTTCCCCTTCCTCGTCCCACCTCTATTCTTAGCAACTTTGTCTGCGAGCTGGGAACAGAGCATGGTTTCTTAATTCCTCACCTCCTATTACCTCAGATTTTGACTCAGACTGCTCAGGGTGGTGGCAGAGGTTTTAACCTCACACGAAGCCATTTGGTTTTGCTTACACAAAGACTACTTTCCCATTAAGTAGGATTTCTTCAGCTACTGGGACACACTATAGGCATGAGATCAGTCTGGTTTGATAACAGTGATGAAGTTCCTCCAAACACCATGATGTGCACCTTAAAATACTTTGCTTTGCCCAGATCTTCAGCTTTGCACTCACAAGTGAGCTCTCAGTGCCAAGAATTACCTGTTTTTATGCTCCACAAATCCTACTTTTGGCACAACCCATGAAAATTACACCAGAACATACAGCTTTTTCCTCCTTGCAGCATTCAACAAGACCACTTAATTATAACTTAGGATGAAACTGGCTCAACAAGTTGGGCAGCTCGCAGGGCTGCTTGCTGGGAGGTCACACCTGCACCAACTGCCAGCAGAAAGCACCCAGTCCCCAGCCCTGCTGTTGGTAGTTACTGCCCACCCAAAAAACAAGAGGAAAGCAGTGTTACCCTCCTTCCTCATTCCCATTACTACCTACTCTATCTACCCCATCTAATCATTCTGACATCTGAGTGCCTTTGTGTGTCAGCTTCCTGTGAAGTAATCACCTAAATCCCCCTTGGAAACAAAGCAGACCCTGCTGAGGAACTCACAATAGGTGCCTTTCACTCACAGGACAACCTTGGCCTCGGTGGCACTTCTAACAAAGCTTCCATATGTGCACCAGTATGGGCTGATCAGTCAGATCAACACCACACAGGATCAGAGCCTGGATATTTCTGAGCATGAAGAAAAAGAGCCCCACAGAATTTTCATCTCTTCCTGAAAAATAATTGATAAAAAATATATGCTACGTCACATTCGTCAGCCACAGCCTTTATCCACCTTTGTGGTCTGAAGAGATAAAAAAGAAGCACCAGCTCCAAGGGGCCATGCCTGTTGGCTGCTCCCCCACTCAGAGGCTGCAGAGACATTGTCTGCTCTTCAACCCCAGGCTGGGGCTACTTTTTAGTTTTTCCTTTGGCAGATATCCCATTTTTAACCCCCCCCGGGGGAGGGATCAAGGATGGTAAGTTCTATTCTAGCAGAAGACAAGCCAATGACAACCTTTGGGCATCTGCAGTGAAGAAGTATTTCTACAGGCCTAGCTGGGATTAAATGCATAATGGATCAATGAAAGATCCCACCGTTTGACAGTGATAGTGTCATTCACTAGCGTTAAGATTTGAACCTCAACCAACAATTGAGTTAGGAGATTGAAAAAACTGCCTTCAGTATTTGAAACAGAATAAATTGTAAGAGGCCTGTAAAAGTCCCCTGAGGTGTCCCTCTCTCCCTATACATATATACAGATGACTTTTGCTGAACATTTGATGAACATGATGAAAGCTGCTGAGCTTCTGCAATATGAAGCACAAAAAGCTGAGCTACTTATGAAAAGCAAGAGAGGAAAAAAATGAATGTATTTTTAGTTTGCCTATCAAAGCCCTTCAAGAGCATTCTTGACTGTAGGATTCAGGCACTAACTTCTTTTCCAGTCACTTACCATCTCTCTCATACACAGTGATGCAAAAAAAGCTAATAGCAGTGTGCCCTCTCCTTATACAAAAACATGCAAACACAAACACACACACATGCATTTAGGAACCACTTGTAAATGAGCAAACGCTGATCCCATCCACTTTTGTTGCCACAAAACTAGGGCGAGCTCATTCTCAATTAACTGCTTGGTGCACAGAGCCCTCAGAAAAATTAACTACCCAGAGGACTTAGACAGCAAGTTTTAACTCTCAGCTCTTCATCATCCTTTCATTTCTGGATCAAAGACCCAACCACTTGCTACTAATTTGTTAAGAAATTAAACATGAAAAAAAGAAAGCAATTTCACAATTGGGTGAAGAACTTTCTGGGCAGTTAATGATTAATTAGCATTATAATACAAGACAGACTGGTTTCACACTAGAAGCTTGTTTTGATAGCTTTTTTTTTTTTTTCTTTAGAGAAAATCTTCAATTTGGTCCAAAGACTATGTAAGGCATCAATGCCAAAAAGATTCCAGTGATTAGAAGTAACTATAAAATGCTCTGTGGACCAGGTTATCTTAAAACAAGACCCATGTCCTACAGCCCAAATGATGCAGTTGAGCTATAGTGGGGTGGCTGCACAGTCCCCTCCCCTGAGGACAGTGTACTTAGGTGCTCTGCTCACCTCCCAGCTCTGTGTCATTGCCCCTTAGGTGGCAGGCAGAAAACCCACAACCACCTAACTTGGAGCCATGTCCATTTCTCAGTGCTGAAATTTCTCAGCTGAACACTGATTTGGACACAGGAAGATGTCTACCCTGTTGAGTGGTCAAGGAAATAGTTCAACTCCCCACGACAGCTTGAACAACTTTTTTCTGTGACTGTTTTCTAGTTGTATATAATGAACACAGATTTTCCTGTTGGCTTCTAGGAGAAGAAAACAATAAAATAACATGCAGATCTTTATGAAGTAGCTACCTATATTACAACTGGTGGTAGCATAAACACATGCCAAGCCAGCATAGGAGGAAGAAGAAAGATCGTAACTATAGGAGGAACAGAGACAGCTTTCTACAGCAGATCATAAACAGCACACAGCATAGAAAGCTATCACAATAAAGGGATTCTTTACATTACAAAAAAAAATAGAGAAATTTCTCCATCTAGTTCCTTGGCAGTGTTTTACTCAGGTTAGTTTTGAAATCACAGCTGCCAGTGAAAGAGCTCCCTAAATCATTTACAAACTACAAATATTTAAAAAAAAAAAAAAAAAACGACAGCCAAAAAGCAATAGTCAAACCATGTTCTGCCTGTTGCCCTGAGATTTTGGCAACTACTCTTGAAACTGAAGTCAGATGTTGATGTTTAATTTGTTGACACTGAGACAATAAGAAAGATCGTTAAGCCTGTATGCTGTCCCTCCCTGACTGCCCAGTTTCAACATAGTTGCTTATTGCTGATAGGCATCAGCCACCTGCATGTGCCACTCGGCAGCATTCTGAACTGCCAACCAAGCCAGTTGTGCATGGAAGGACAGTAACTCCACGTTTTACATCTGTGAGGCCAATTTGGGTGAGAAAAGTTTTGCACGATACAGTGCTTACAGTAGGGGCTCTCTCTGATGAGAGAAATTTTTCTTAGTGGCTCTGCAAAGCTCCATGCACACAGCCCTGTAATGCCTGTCAAGCTATAAATAATTACACAGTCTTATTTACTGATAGTGAAACAGAACATTTGCTTGGAAGTGCTCACCTGGGAGTTGCTGCTGGTTTCCAGTACCTGCAGAAGAGATACTGCCCATCAGCATTGATGATATGGGGCAGGTCCTTGTATGGGATGTTTTGAGGACTCCGCTTTGGCGAACTTTCCTCTGGCATTCTGGAAGAATGACCTGCATGGTGTTGGAAGAGACAAGACATACTTTAAAACAGGTGAAAGCAAGAGAGAAGCTGACCGCCTTGGTAGCCACAGACATTCAAGCCAGTCAGTCCATAGAGCAAGCACCACTGATGAGAGTCTCCCTCCAAAACCTCAGCCAAAGCCCCCCCGACATCTCTACTGCTTTAAAACAGAAATGTAGCATTTTGCGTTCAGAAAAGGCTCACATTTTGGGGGAGGGCATTAGAGGGGAGGGAAAGGAGGGAAGATTAATCCACCATCACTACTTCATTACAGCTTTCTCTCCCCCACTTCTCCCATCAGTGCTTATTTTGCATCATTTTGTGAAACGAATCCTAAAAAGATTATTTTCGCTGCAATCAAGTGCAGATTGTGCAGCAACCGCTACCGATATGAAAAGACAGCTGCATAAAAGATTTATCTCTGCCTTAACATCTCCAAAGAACAGCGGAGGGTACGCAGCAGAGAGATCTGCCACCGTGTCATCATTAAGGTCTTCTCTGACATCTCAGACAGGAAGGTGGCGGCGGTGGAGAATGAAACGTTTCCAGGAGAATTTGCAACAAACCTGTTTTCATCCTGTGAAAGCGTTTGCATTCTAGTGAGGAGCCGGCATCGCGAGTCAAATGCAAGCAGATAAGGCTTTTTGCATCTCGCTGCGGAGCCGCGTTCACACCCCGCCAACCAGGCAGCCCCCGCGGTCCTCGGTGGGTGCCCGGTGGGTACCCGGGGCTCGCCGCTGCTCCTCTCCCCAGCTCGTTCGCTCTTACAGAAAAGTCGCTTTGGTAATTCACCACTTCTTGCTCATTTCATCACTTTTTTTTTTTTTTTTTTTTTTTTTTTTTTTTTTTTTTTTTNGGGAGCGGGGAGCGGGGAGCTGGGCAGGGAAGGGAGCGGGGAAGACCCCTCGGTGCCCTTCAGCCCCGGGGAAGGAGTAGGACCCGCCGCCTCCTCCCCGGGGCTGTGGCGGTGCGGGGCTGCCCGGCCCGCGGTGCCTCCTCACCGGCTGGGCCGCCGCCTGCCTCCCCCGGGCCGGCCCTGCGGGCAGGGGAGGCAGGTGCAGAACCGCCCGCAGCCTGGTCCGGCTGACAGAACCCCCAGCACCGGGCTCCTGGCACAGGAGTGGCCGCTGGGGTGACAGCCGGGGAGCGGGGACACCCGGGAACGGGCTGGATGCAGAGAGGGAAGATGCTGAAGGCGTGCTGCCTCCTGGGCTTCCCCGCACCGAACCCCTCTTTGTAGTGCCAAACCCAAACTTGGGGTTTGCATTTCTCTATGCAGCTCTTCGGGCTTTGAAGCCATGCCGGAAGATGGAGATTTTGAGATACTGGTTCAGAAGAGCACCCAAGCCCCCTTGGTTTGTGCCCTCATCAGTTCATAAATACGGTATATAATTTACACACACATCATCTAATAGTGCACATAATTACCATAGGCTGTATAAATCACATCTGTTGCAACTGTGCAATCTAAGCTCTGTTTGATGGTACATGATACTTGCTTGTAAAAAGTGTCACAGCAAGGTTCCCTGAAGTCAAAATAGCTTCCAACCCTCAAGGCATCCCCATACCGAGCTCTGTCACTTAATACTGGTAAGTGCTTTGCATTTATTAAGCACTTTTAAATTGTTTACATCAGGGCACAGATTCATGCCTTTCATGTTTCATCGGTATAAAATTATAACCTTTAATTTTTTCCATTAGTACATATACCTAGAGGTCTCAGGCCTTTTGAAGAAGAGGCAGCTATTAACAGTATTTTTAAAGCTAGGCAGTGTGCTCACTGAGTGCCAACCTGGGAACAAAGCCTCAGGGAAGGAAAGAAATTTATGCTAACAATAATAACAATACATGCAAAACGTTGGAGATGACCCATATAAAAACAAAAAGGGAATAAAGAGCAGACTTTTCCAGTGTCATTTATATTAAATGCCCTAGAGGGGGGTTTAGCTGTAAACTGCAAAGCAAAATTATGTATTCCTGTAATGGCTATTGCTTGGGGAAAAAAACCAAAACAAAACACACAAAAAAAACCCAACCCAACCCCCCCAAAACAACATTTGTAATCTTGTTTATAATAAGCAAGATTTAGGTCAGATGGGGTTTTAACCAGGGACATGGAAGCTTAGAGATGTACAATTTGCTGGGCCAGCTACTGTCTGAGCCTGGGTGGGTGGAATTAAAAAGCTATCACAAGCCAGCACCAGACCTGAGCAAAGCAAGGGCATATATATTTATTTACAGGATACAGATCAGATAACAACCAGAGTAAGAAGAAAAGAAAGAAGGAAAGACGCCTCTTTCCCTGTTCACAGTTTATCTGCCTCCCTACAGCCATCCATGAAACCTGGTGCCAAGAACAGGCTCCTCTCCTGCTGTGATGCTGGGAATATCTGAGTTCCCAGGGACACAGAGAGGTGGAAGAGACAAGGAAAAAACCTCTTTCTAAAATTCAGGATAAAAATAGCATCTCAAAGCAAATGACCTTTGTTGGGACACAAGGGCAAGATCCTGTCTTTGAAAGCTTGCCCTGGTCAGGCCAGATATATGATCCCTTAGATACCCTGTTAACTTCTGTGTAGCTAACATTGCAGGCAGCAGGACTGTTGTCCAACCTGTGCTCTGCCAGGCCCAGTTTCTCCCCACTGCACAGGAGTGGATGATCAACCAACCCCTCCTTCCTTCTCCCCAGCTTCTGTGAGCACCCAGGAGCATGAGGATATTTCTCTTCATAGGTAGCACACCTCCATCCCCTGATAGCACCAAAAAATGCACGAGAAGCAACTGCTGTCTAGTTACCTATTATTTTATGGAGTTCAAACTATGAGTGAAAAGTCATCTGAGAAAACCGGACTGAGTCAGAAGAATTCACCTAGATTATACCCAAACAACATACAGAGCCTCAGCAAAGCAATTTCTGCACACTGGGCTCCCTGTGAGAAATCAAAGGGATGTCTGAGCATGTGGTATTTATGAGACTGCAATGTCTCCTCTTTTCTCAGTGGAGTGAAGTACGTTTTCAAAATACAGCTTAAGCTAAATCAAGTTCTTAATAAAAAAATGCAAATACACTTGGTGAATCTTTACACTAACTCAGCAATTACATAAGCCTTGTAGGGGAAGGTGATTGGTTTATTAAAAGCTGAGCCCTGCTTAGTTTAAGCATCTCCACTGACTCCCAAGGTACCCACAAGTGTATAAAAAAAAAGGATTACACCTTCAAACAAAGCAAATTTTAGGAAAATAATCAATAGTTGCAATGAGAGATAAAACACATATAATGAAAAGTCATTATCCCAGCAAGGGGAGAGAGAGAGCAGGCTAGAGAGAAGGGAAGGGAGAGAGTAGAGTGGATGGCATGTAATTCTGATCATGAGGAAAGGGAATGAGATAGGATTTTCTCAGTCATTAGGCTTTCATTCACAAAATCAATTTTTAATGGACTCTATTCTGTTGGCATGCAAAGGCAAATAAACTCCTGAGATGCTTCTGCTCTGACAATACCACACTCTTAAATTACAAAAGAAGTATTTTTATTTGAGAAGTGCATTTGCTGGGGTGTGAGTGCTAAACCATTTGGGATCCTGCTCACCAGGAACACAAAGAGAACTTCTGCTGACAGGATGGAGGAAACAAATAAGAGTGGAGGAGGATGCAACAATAAAATATCTAAGAAGTATGTGGTTATGGAAGAATGTGCTCCAACAGAAAAACGCTGGAGTTACAGTAGTCAGGGAGCCACTGGAGAGAGCAACAGACAGTGGGAGCAAGAGAGCCATGGGAAACAACAGGAGATGAAGCATGAAGAGGAAGAATAACACCCAGTGACAAGCAAAGAAGCCAATGTCACTAAAAATGACAGTATAGAGTTATTATTTCTGATTTGCCTTCCTCTTTGGCTATTTTTTCATTTATCCCTAGTCAGAATCCAGGCATTCAGATTTACTTATGTGTGTAATCTGCCTTTGCTTGCCTGTTGCTATTCCTGAATAAGACTTGTATGGGATGAGACAGGAGTGGGGGCTGGGATAAACTGCTTTTGCTTTCCTGTAAAATATCTATTTTAATGCCTTGCAGACAAAAAATAAACCTGGTGTCAGGCAAAATAGATTAAGGAAGAAAATGTTAAAGGGCAATATTTTATCGATCAGGTTAAGATTACCAGTATCAGGAGAAATTATTACTATCTTGGCACTGGGCTGCAGTTTTGCAGTCATCCCTTCTTCACAATGTGAAATGGAGAGAGGTTGCAGGGCTAGCCCAGGGATGTCTGAGCATCACAAAAATTCTTTGCAGACTTTTACTGATTTGTTGCCCATCAGTAGTTTTCCCTCCCATAATCAGAGGGAACAGAATTACTAGATTAAGTTACAAGTGGTTTAATACCCTTAGATGCAAATTACAGTTAAGTAATAAAGCCTTTTTACTATGTAAATGGAAACAATTTCATGGTAAAAATAGTCCTATTTTTTAACAGGTAATGCAAATCATGCTGTCATTAGAAGTTGCTTACAAAGCCGTGACTGCAAAGTGTAGCTGTATGAGGGAAGTGATCAGTATCTTTCCTGTGCTCCTTATCTGACAGAACCAAAAATACACACTTAAAAATACACTTCTTGAATAAAGGCTTCAGTTCTTTAAACTGATGTAGAGATGATGACCCATCCTACATGGATGCTAATTTAAGAACTGGTTGCTTTTAATTACAGAAGCAATACAGGTGTTTTTTGTTGGTTTATTTAGGTTTTTCAATTAAAAACCCCACAAGAATATTAATACCAGATCCTGTGGCGTTCTTACTATGCAATGTATAAAACACATCCTCCAAAGGTAGGAAATGCAAAATGAAAGGTGGAAACTCTCTCTAGGGGGGAAGTTGACAGGAGTTATCCTAGCAACCCTCTTGCTTCAGAATAACACTTGCCTCGGGGGAAAAAAAAATGTCTGAAGGAGAAGTCTAGAGTTGAGGCACCTCAGGAGTGTCCCAGCAGGGGAGGTGCTGGGGGGGATGCTGCAGGAAGCAGCTCTCTGGTGGCTTCTCCCCACCGCAGGACCCGCGGGTTTGCGGAGCGGCAGCAGAGGGCACAGCTCCGGCTCCTCTGTGCCCCGGAGCATGGGGACACGGGAACCCGGCCACGGCCCCCTCCCTCCGCAATTCATTATTCAGTTTTTTTTTTCCCATCGGTATTTTCATCATTTGCCCCTTCATCACGAGGTTTTGTTCCTTTTTATCTCTGCGGCCCAGTATTAGTTTCTAAATGGGAGTTTCCTGTGCTGGTATATAATTAGTAGAATTTTTTCACGCGCGTCATGAGAATAAAGTTGAGTGGTTTATACCCTGGACAAGCACATTGCTGCAGCACTTGAAGGGAAATCCTGTCCTTGTCATTCTGGGGACAGACAAGCTAATGAGTCTGTTACAGGATGGCATTTCCTATTTTACAGCACTATGACTGCATGTGGCCATGTTTCTGTTGATAAAATGTTGGGACCTTGGTAAAAACTGGGGTTTTATCTAATTAAAAGACATCTTAAAGGAAAAGGTTCTAAGCTTTAGATTTTAATATGCATAAAAATTAGAAGACAGCATTATAGATTTTATCTGGCTGGAATCAGGGTCTCAATTTGGAGAAGTACCTGCCCATTCCTTTTCTCATTTTTTGTTACTAAGGATGACTGCATAACCCACGTTACAGACGCAGCATCATTGTTTCAGAACTAAATAATACAGCCAAAAGACAGAGCTGTTCTGTCATGGGCAGAGTGGTGCTTTATTTTGGTGGCCAAACTGGAAGCACTGACTGGAGAAGAGTTATTATTGTGCTGCCTGGTTTCCTTGCTGCTTTGCAATTGACAAAGCAACATTTATCATGCTTTGCATTCCAATTTTTCTTTGCATGTTTTCCAGCTCATCATAACATAATTATGTTTCTGTTTCTTCCAGCCAGGGGCCAATACTTTCTTTCACTAAGACAACAGCTGCACTGCACAACCTTGATGAATCCCCATAAGGGTAAAACGTGTCTGTGGTGCTTGTTTCTGCCTTGGCAACCCAAATGTTCAAGCTCTTTTTTTTATGAAAAATGCTGCTCTAAAATGCACCCAACCCTGATGCTTTCATAGCATTTCACAAAATGAGGTTTTATATTGTCATTTAGATTTCAAATATTAAACATCTTGCCTGGTTTTTAATTTTAAAGGGCTTCTTTTGCAACAGTTTTTTACGGTGTTTATAGGTTCATAACCACTGAGATGGAATTTTAGAGGGCTATAGTTACTGAGGTGCAATTTATTTTTTGAATGAAATTGATTCTATGTGTGAAAATCAGCAGAATCTGGAGGTCTGCTTTATGCCTCTACATGGCACCAGAAGGGAGTTTTCATGGTACAGGTAAATTATTTCCTTACTTGGCCTCAGCTGGTTCAGCCACTGCAATGTTAAGGTAATTTAGTTACCTTCATAATTATCAAATATACTAACCTCACCTATGAAGTTCATTAACTGGTAGCAGTGGTAAATGGCATAAATTCCACGCCGTATTTTCATTATTACTTACTGACATGTTTTATTTAACTTTAATTTAGTACTTTAAACTTGAGATTTCAAAGTACTTCATAATAAAGGATAAAATTTTTATTTTACAGGGCTCAATGCTAGAGGCAAGCTGATGCAGAATCCATTTGCAATGCTCCCAATTTTGTTTACCCAGTTATACCATTACTAACTCCCATCTTATCTCAAAATCTATCCATCAGGGTACTGTGAAAAACTGAAGCAGTAACTTTTTCAGTCACTAAAGATTACCCAGATTTGCAAGTACAGGGAATATCGTATCCTGGACAAAACCACAGCCTGGAGAGCTACATTCTTGAGGGCAAAAGTTTCCCTACAATACTCCTTTCTGTCCTTATCTCCTGGATGTTATTACAGCTGCCATAATCCTTTGAAGGTTCATTGTATTTATATATATAAATTACAACAATTCTGTACACAGAGGCAAGAGTTTTAACTCATATGATTAGTCCTATTTACATATATGCAGGCTGTGATGTAAGGTTACTTAGGGATATTTCAGCATCAGGGTGTATATAGCAACATTTCAGTACTGTATGCCATATTGGTCACTGATGTAACTCCCTGAAGAGCTCTTACACATTAATGGAAACTGTACCTGCCCAGCCAGGGCTCATTTCATCTTTGATGCATGAATGGTGAGTGTAAAGCTGCTGTTGCTAGGAAAGGTGGCAGGCTTGGTTTTTTGGATATATGATGAACACATGGCTCAAGAGAAGAGCTTCCCGTGTGCTGTTCCTTCCTTACAACCCTGTCACATATACTGACAGATTCTGCTCAGGTATATTTTAGCTTTCTTCTCATGTATCTTTGGTTTCTTTACTCAGTCCACTCACACATGTTGAGTGTGAGATGTACATTTTCTTCCTGATTCACGTATGGTAATTACTTCCAAACATCTGCATAACAAATTTTGAAAGAAGAGTAACTGCAAATATTAAGGCAAAAATTAATGTATGAAATCTTTGAAATCTCTTTTACTGGGGTTTATTATCCACAACTGACTGGATTCATTCCCAGCCAGGAAGCTGGTTCAGCAAAACAGCTGCATTAGTTATTTAACTGGAGGCCTGATTCTGCCCTTCCTCACATTGATGTAAAGCAGGAGAAGCACTAGAGAAAATAAAGAATATCCCCAGTCCAAAATGCATCTAAGAAAAAAAGTAAGCATTATGGCATGGAACAATTAGAAGAATTCTGGCAGATATTTTGCCATCCTGGTGTTGGTGTTAGATAATATCTTAATGTCCTATAGGAAATGCACTGCTCACTCCTGGGAGTGTTCTCCTCTATATGTACTGTGGTAACACCAAGTAGCCAACAAAATTAAGGCCAAGTTGTGCTCAGTGTTGCACTCTAATAACATGAATTCACATGTGACCTACTCTGCACTAAGCACTACATTCATTAATGTTTGCATCTGTTTCATAATTGTTCCCTCTCAGTTATTTAATTTTTACAGCATCTGCTACAATTTACTTCATCCCTTCTAGTGCAGGACAACACACCCACTGGTTTTCCTCCTAGGCAGAATTAATGCATGTGATAATTATCCTAGCAGTACAGTTTGAGAAAGAGGATGTTAAATGAGGTGCATTGCAGTGAAAAATGGGACAAAACATCCATAGGCAAAGTGTTTCCTATATAAGATAACAATGCTGCTTTTCTGGCCAAGAAGCCTCTTATCCTTTAGAGATGGACATCAATCCCCAAAGCCACTGAACACCCTTCGAATTTGATCTTTCTGCAAATTAGCAGCAGGTGTTGGTAACAACATCAAAAGTTATGGTATCTGAGAGTTCACCCTCCAGCTCTCATGCCATTTCCTCCAACACAAGATACCTCTTATAACATGGCTGCAGTAATTGATTTTCTTGTAGCAAAGGTATCTGTGGTTTTGTTTGTGCTTTGGAGTCAGGAGCATCTGCAGCTGCTGTGGGCTGGTAATGTCAGTTCAGATTCCCATGACAGACCTGTCAGTGGGGCTTCCTCAGCTCCTGCACACAGGAACCTTCCAGGTCACAGTACTGTGCTTTGATGTCAGGATGGATGGTTTTTACTTGCTGACTTTCCCCAGTACAGTACAGTAGTTACAGTGACATTTCAAATGGAAATCTAAGGTTTGGAGATGCTACTCTTTCAGGCAGAAGAGGAAATTCTTAGCTCCTGGGTGTATATATGAGTATGAAACTCCATCATTCCCACTCCTCGGGAGGTTTTGAGGAAGAGGACTGCAGAGGAAAGGCTGCAACACTCAGCACCTGGTCCAGAGAGCACAAAGCATCTCTTCCCTTCCTGTGCTGTGAAATGTGTGCAAGACGTGCTGAGCAACACCTCAGGCCCATACTGAGACCTGTGCCCAGTGCCTCAGCACCAGCAGCAGTGGGATTACAGCAGCATCTGCACCTTGCTTAAAAGCAAGGACAAACTTCTTGTGGGGCTCAGTCTGAAATGAGGCAGGGGTGAAAACAATCCTGGGTGCAAACCCTCCCTCTGCTGTGCAGTTCAGACACATACCCCAGACACATACCCCAGGCTTCACCCCAGCAGTACAGCTCTCTGCCACAGATCATCTGCTTCCAGCTCTGCCCCCAGTTTCAAAGCTCTTCAGCAACATATTCTGCAACAAACAAGGATTTTGGGGGCAACTTCAGTAAGATCAGAAAGACATCTTTCTGCTGCTTTGAAATCTGTGAGCACAAACGATTCATTCATATCTATCCAATGATCAAATATATTTTTAATTATCAATCTTAGGTGATTTTTTTTTACTAGACAATATCCAACAGTATTGTAAGAGCTGTTGGGATTGAGCCAGAGAATTTGGCAGCAAGATATGGAACATTTGGGCTTTCAACACTTAGGAGCATATGGAAAGAGGTTTGGAAGATTGCCACATGGGTTATAATTTGGAAGATGCTACATTTCTTCATCCTCTTTTGTGGATAGAAGTAGAAGAAAATTAACTTTTTTGAAGGATTCTAATTCCCATTTCCTTTCCTCTGATGTGCTGATTCTCTAGAATAAAGCACTACGCTCAGTTGCAAGGTTTGAGCAAATTCAGCTGCATGTTTATGGGCAACTGAAGGTGGGTAATTCAAGGTGTGACAGTATTGCCAATCTTTCCAAGTTTTTACCTCCTAATTCATTATCTCCCTTGTAAACGAGATCACAAAGCTACACGCTGGTGACTCAGGTTGTATGACAGATTATGAGGTGAAAGAGGATATCTGGTGCCTGAGCCTGGGTATGGACTGTTTAGTGAGGTCTTTGAGGATAAGGCCCTGATAGGTGGTCCATCCGACTTTCTCCTCCTGTGACCATCTGTCCACCCATCACCTTGGCACCCATGGATAGATGGATGGACAGTCCAGGTTGTCTGTCTGTCTCTGGGACATAGTTTCACCGTGTAGGCTGGAGCTGCAGCACTGCTCTGCAAATGCCAGCCATGGTTGGGATAGTGGAGAAATGGAAGAGAGGAGCCACCTCCAGCTCAGTGCTCACGACTGGACATACACAAACATTGTCTTCAGACCACTTTAGAGACAGATGCCTCATGCCTATGATGTGGAAAGTCCATGTATCTCAGAGTTACTGTCTCTCTTTGTCTGAAAAACAGTGTATAGTTTGCTTCGTATTTCATAATTCATTGATAACAACTGCTGCATCAGAAAGGTTTTTTTAATGCATTTATTTTTGTGGCACAGTTGTGCATCAGGTTGGAGGTCTGCAGCAAATGCAGGATTTATTGGAATACACAAACCCTTCTTAATTTGCACAGCTGTCACACAGGCCCTGCAGTTTACTGAATAGCAATTAATCTCTCTGACTGATAGGAAAGCATCCTCATCCTGGTTTTGTGTTGAGGGACAAAGACCAAGGAGTGTTGCTGGGGCTTGTGCTGTGTATTAAAGTCCCAGAAGCCAGAACCATGGTCTTTGGTGTCCTGAGCAGGATATCACCCAGGTTTGCCAAGACTGCATCTGAACAGCAGGATGGAGGCACTTCAGGGCCAGCTGTGATACCTCAGTTCAGGGCAGGCTGCAGCTCCTGTCCCACCCCAATGCTTTGCTTTCTCTTCCTTGAGGAGTAAGAGCACTGGGGAGCAGATATAAGCCAGCTCTGCCTGCAGCAAGGACCTGGAAACCAGCCCACATGTGCATTCACTTCTGAGAGTTGGGAAGTACTCTCAGGCTCTGAGTTTTGGTTGTAGTCTTGAGTGTTTCTTGCCCACAAATTCATTGGGGCTTTTAAACTTGCATTTTCTAGTAACTGTTTTAACACATGCACCTCAGTAATGACCAGACAGGGCAAGTTCCTGTGATTCTTTGCTGGCAGCATGCTGCAGGACTCTGTGGCATCTCTAGGTTATGGAAGGGGTAAGTGAAGGCTGGGAAAGTGACATCCAGGGACTGGAACTGAGCATGGAAGAATTGCTGAGCAGAGCAACAAGCATTTCCACAGGAATTCAAAGACCTGTGGCTATAGCTTTTAAAGACTGACCTTGCAGGTCAGGAGAGCAAAAAAGATAGGCAAACCTCATCTTATTTGAATGGGATTTATTTTAGAATTAAGCCTCTGCCTTTCTGAATAAAACCTGGGAAATACTGGTTGAGTCTGGAACATTTCTGAGCCCTATATCCTGTGGCAGCAGCATTTCTGAGCTAAAATCTGATTTTAAGTACTTACTTATCACAGAACACGTCCTGAGAAACACTGTTATTTCTACTTTCTGTGGTCAAGATGCCCCAAGCTCTGCTATTCTGATGTTGATTCCTGAGTTGGGTCTCCATTTAGGAATCTTTTGACCCTGTGCTGGGTAAAAAAGTTCTATGCATAGTTTTCCTAGAAAGACTGAAAAGCACTAAACCTAATGTACAGAACAGCTATTTCCATAAAACCCACTTAGCTACCTGCTTTTTTCCATCTCCAGTACTGATCTAAAAGGAGAAAAAATGCTCTCTTATCAGCTCATTCCTTCTGTCTGGTTAACTCTCCCTGGTCTTCCAGTGTTTCATTTCCAAAGGAAAAAAAAAATAAATGTTGAGCTCTTGGATTGTGACACCACTGCAAAAAAACCAATCCCAGGTTTCTATTTATACTGAAGAGCTGGCAGTACCTCCTTAATCAGGCTGTGTGTTCATTGGAAGCCAGCAGATTATTTTGCCTAAAAGCATCCGGCAGAGCAATGTAACTCAGTAAGAACTGCTTCTCAGGGGATCAGGGGGAAACCTCAGTAGAGAGACTGTAGGTACAGTCAGAAACACCAGTGAGTAGTTGACTTTGGGATCTTTCTTTTCCCTTTTTTTTTTTTTTTTTTCAATATTGCCTGAATTCAATGGAGGCTCTTTCATTTAACAGATAGAAAGACTTACAAATTAAGCAACATCTAGCTCCTAATGTGTGAAGCTGCAATTTGCATACATCAGGGCAGCTGCTGAGTCGGTCCTTATTACCTCCGCTGGAGTGTTAATTTAGCCACAACTTTCTCATTTATTTAAATGAAAAAGCAGCGGGTGGCTGGCATGCTGCATTATCTGTCAGGCAACCTGGGAATGAGGCTGACAGAGCCAGAAAGAGATTTCAATTCAGAGGAACTGTAGGGGTGATGCCCCCTGGACCGGTGGTCACAGGCGAGCTACAGATTGACCTTGGTCTGCTCTAAAGGTCATCACTTACTCCAAGGAAAAAAAAAATCTATGTTGTACTTGGACTGACATAAGAGAGTAGATAATAGGATTAAACTGGAAATGTCTTTCTGTTTCTGTTTTTTTTTCTCCCTGTGTATCCAAACTGGCACTGTATATATGGATACAATAACCAAAATACCATCACTGGTGCTAATGTAATATGTACAAAATAATCTCTGTTTGTAGATCACCTCATGTGCTGTGGTCCACATCCACCACCAGGGCCTGAACACACCCCAGCTCTTTGCCTGAGTAGAAGGATGCCAAAGTTGGTCCTATGGGATGTACTGGGAGAAAGGAGCAGCCATGGGTGCTGGTGCCATCACTGCGGTGGCCAGCCTGGAGCTGCTTCCACATCTGGCTGAGTGGATGAATGGACATCAGGGTATTACTCACATGGGGAAGGTAAAGCAATTGTGAGGAACCAGTGCCCAGAGCAGAGCTGCCTCACCAGGACAAGGCTGAGCAGTCCTGTGGAATTTCTGAGCTTGGAGAAATGTAGTGTCCACACTGGGACTCAGGCCTGAGCACAGAGCGATGCACGAGGCTCTCCTCTCCCAAGCTACAGTGTTGGGCCACTGTTTTATGAGAAAACTGTGTAAAATTAGGTATCTGACAATAAAGAACAAGCTAGAGCAAAACTTCAGAACCACAGCAAGAGTGACAGAGGAGATGTTACGGGGGTAGCAAAGAAAAACTGTGTCCTAATACCACACAGAGTTTAACTGAGCTGATGTAGATCTCTTCTAAAGCTCAGATTCAACTGACTCAGACTGTGGGTCCTCTCATTACAAACCATGGTATAGTTTCACCTACGGACATTTTGCAAGCCCACCTCCCATCAAAACAGCTTTCCTGCTTTTGGATGAACTGTAAATGCTGTTTATCTGTTCCCAAAGACTGTACTCAGAGAAACACACTCTTGGAAACTGGTCAGTTTTGCCTAAAGGGATGTTTTTCCAATAGGTGAATCACTAGTAGTTGAGATTTAGAAGGGAATTTCTTTGTTACTGCAACACCAGAAGGGACTGTATGATCAATGCCATGTAAAAATTGTTCTAAAATATTAAAATAGAATACATATTTCTTAAACATTGAAACAATCACATCAAATGTGTCTTCTCTGTCTCTGACACCTACCTCTTATCATTGTTTTAAAATACACTCTATTAAAACATCACCCATTTGTTGTGTTACCATAGATATTCTTCCCTTTGCCATTAACTTAATGAAGTTCAACAAAAACTTTCGTCTTCACCCACTTCCCAACCATTCATTTGTATAATTAAAATCACCATGACAACAGAGAATGATATCAGAAAGAAAGGGCTATGACTTAATTAAATGAAGAAGCTGAAAATAGGCTTGGCTTTCAGCAGAGAAAGCTTTTAATTCTAACAAAAATACTGGGGCCCTGATTCACTGGGGTGTTACTTCGTTTGTGTAATTACAAAGTGGTGCTGAAAGCTGTCCAGCTGTTGCCTCACTGCAAGAGGGGATGTCCTAGTTAATTCAGTGAAGTGTAAGAGAAATACTCTGGACCTCATAAGTAAGAAAAAGGAATTTGTCTTACAAGTATTAGCTAGTATTTTTGTGAAACAGACTCATTATAGAAATTAGCTGAAAAAATAGACCCATAAAGGAAATATGATTATTATTATTATGGTAGTGGTTTCATGTGAATAAAATTCATTACATAAATACTCCATGTTAACCATCACCATACTAGAAATTGTTCAATGTAAGAGGAGAACAAGGCAATTTAGTGGATAGGGCCGACTTTTATCACAACTGTGGCATTTCATCAGTTCAATGTTCCATTTTGGCTTCTGTGAAAGCTTTAGTATCAGATTGGGTATTTTTATTTCTAAGATAAAGCTGAACTCTTAATAAAAACAACCTGGGAGTTTAGACATTATATATCTTTGTAATCTGATCCATTGACTTTTCTGACATGAGTAAACTTTAGTCACTTCGGTGTTTTTTTTCCAGTTTTGTTCACAAACAATATGAAATACGCTTTTTAAAATGATGCACATCTTAATTTTCCTCCTAAAACCAACAAATTGCTATTAGCAATTCCTGAACATTCCTGAACACTCCCTCCTTTTGGGAAAGCTCTGTAATAGAACTGTCAGACTAAAAATCTAGATAAGGAAATACATTTCTTTTTCAATTATTCTCAGAAGCTGTTATGATCAACTGACCAATTAGTACAGTGAATAAATAAATGCCATTTAAAAAAGAACATTCTGAAAACCCCTTAATGCCTTTCTGAAATAAAAGTATAAGCATGACATTAATCAATTTTATGGCCCTAACCTTTGCTTAATCTTTTTTCCATCTTTGCCTAAACATATGGAGATATAAAAAGTGTATTATGGCCCTCTCTATTCCCTTTTAATTTAAGGAGCACAAGATCTGCAGCTGATGTAAAACAGTGCAGCTCCACTATTACTGACTGATTTAGCCAATGTTTGTAATTTACATTCACACAAACACAGGAGATAGTCAGACCTTATGCCTGATTAAAAATACACAGCTAACACATTCGGTCAGGAATCCTTACTTTATGCACAACTTCAGCTCTTAATGATCTAGAAAGGGCAGGAGAAATCGTTTGGGGAAATTCCTCTCAGGTGGAGAGACCTTGGTTTTGGGAGTGACCTGGACAGGTCCAAGGAGCATCTCCTGTGGTGCGGTACCAGAGGTGGGTGGCAGTCAGTCTGCTCATGGAGCCACTCCAACCACCCAGAAACAACAGCAGAGATGTGCTCACAGCCAGGCCTGGGGACGGGGACACAAAACTCTTCAGGTGGGCCACCAGTGCGAGTGGCAGCTGTGCCCAGCACAGAGGGGCCCTGCAGCTTCTGAGCCCCAAGCCTGGCAGAGAGGGGGAGAGGGGGAGCCTGTGGCCTGAGGTGCCCCTGAGGGTGACATTGGAGCAGCTCTTCATGCCCGCCCCAAGCCCAGCCGGGGCTATTTATAGCCCTGGCCCCTTGCCACTCACCAGGAGTTCTGTGAGGTCTCTGTTTTCACTCTCCCGCACACTCTGAGGCACCGGCCGGTCCCGCCGTACAGAAGGTACAGTTCGGTTCGGTCGCTTCTCCACTCCGGGCGGGAAAGAGGCAGGAGTGTGGTGTGAGGCGGGAACCCGGTGTGAGGCGGGCGGTGCAGAAGGGCCTGGACCCGGCAGCTGCGGGTTGCTGGGGTGGGAAATTTGTGGGCAGGGGTGCTGGAATGGGTGCCCTGAGGAACTCCTGGAGGTGCTGGAGGGGGAACTAGGCAGGTGGTGCAGGGTCAGCTGCAAGGCAGCCACGTGGGGGGCTGTAGAACCCCTCGTCAGTCCCTAAAGCGAAGCCCTCTCAGTTCCTTACAGTGCCTACTGTCTGGTTTGTAAAGAGAATGTAAGAGAATGATTACAAGGTTAGGATGGGATCCCCTGAAAAATGTCAACCTCGGGGTCTTGTTTGCAGCTACACGGGGTTTGTTGGCAATGTCAGGATGCAGAAATACTGCCTGAGGTCTGTGCATGGGGAGCGGGGGAGCAGCTTTGCACACCCCACAACCTGCCAACATCTTGAGTTGATTCCAGTAAGGAACCCTGAGGAAACTCTGCTTCTCCCACCAAGACCTGGGGCTGATCCTTACCTTCAAGAGGATGAATGTTTTTACTATGAGTGTCCATCAAGGACTGCAGATTTCATAGGTATTGAACATGTGTCTTAGTGCAGGGGCCATTTTGAAAGCGCTGCTGGGTTTTGCCATGGTTGTGGTGAATTTTGTTTTTTGTGGGTACCCAGGTCTTTGGTAGTGATTGAAATTGAAACTAGAGAAATTTATGGGGAAGGCGCTGGATTCAAACAGTATCTAATGGAATGCTGACATCGAATCATAAGGGTTTAGAGATTTCAGGTTATTTTAATTTCACTGCTGAGTGTCAGGGATCTTCAAGCACTTGCACACCAGCATTTGCCCACCAAACAGGTCTACAGAGATTTATGTAAATATAATCAATACAAGATCACAGTATTTTCTGTTGTAAAAATGCAAATACAGCCAGGCTTGCAACAAGTTATTAAATTGAATTTTTAAAATTGTGTTGCAGTTCTATTTACACTGTATAATTGTTCCAGAAAGTAACCCTTTCCTCTACTTGCCGTTACATTTACTTAAATGCAAAAAGAGAAACCTCTAAGACCTTTGCCAGTCTGCTTTAAGAGCTGCTGAAATATATTTTAGAAATATATTTTTGTTCTGCTGGCATCTGTCATTGGAGATGTAAAAAAGTTATGCATCCTCCTTCTGTGAAAAAGCACTTTGCCATTTCAATTAGTTTTGATATGTAAGAAAAATCATCTACACATGTGAACTGTAAAAGAAATGGGCTCTATGTATATATTTAACTTCTATTCTTCTCATGCAATTAATGCACATAATTGGCTCAGGCTGGGATTTGTGAACAGAGCCACATCTACTTAAATCATGGGATTCTTGTGACTGACTTCATTGAACTTTAATTCAGAGTAAGATTAAGGTCAGGTGAAGGCATATTTGAAAAGATGGCCCACAGGGTCTTTCTCTTTCAGCTGCTTTGATTTTTGCATGAATCTATAACAGTTTAAGAAAAAAATATGCTTGGTATTTGCTAAGATAGGATCAATATTAATCCAATCCAATATCTAGGCTTCTGTCTTGGCAGTAAATGGAGCTCAAATTGTCAAATCTTTCCAGAATAATAAACTACCCAAAGGCTTTGAAAACTAATAATGTCATC
Source organism: Florisuga fusca (assembly GCA_038090715.1). NCBI lineage: Eukaryota > Metazoa > Chordata > Aves > Apodiformes > Trochilidae > Florisuga > Florisuga fusca. Next base: position 9,953,203 of record JAAWXA010000016.1, on the reverse strand, counting down.
TTCAGGTCTCCCAAACACAGTTTCTGAAGCTTTGCACACAGCTTAAAATCTCACTATTAGGTGTCAAGCTAGTCCTAGCCTGAAAAGGCACATTTTACTTTTATTTTAAATTAAGAGCAACAAAATGAGAAAGAAAACAAATAAGCTACTGCAGGAAGGGGCCGGGCTGTTTCTGTAGCATTGCTGGCAGTGGGATGCTTACAGCAGCAGGGATGCAGTGATGTGCAGAGGGGAATGCAGCACTGCCACAACTGTCTGCCTCTATAGCAGCAGCTTGTAGGTCAGCAGCCTCCTTCTGCACTGAGAACCTCCTTTCACAGGCCTGGCAGACTGTAACCAGCTAAGAAAGCTCCAATGAGCATGCCTAGCAGCACATGTCTGCTGGGAGCTGGCCCATGCTTGGGTAGCATGAGACCTCAGACTGCCTTGACTCAGGCTCCTCAGTATCAGATGGCATGTGAAAATAAACACAGTGCTACAGGGACTGGGGGAGAAAACCAGTGGAAATCTCCCTCAGAGGGGTTGTTGGGCTTTATTTTACACAGGCCAATGACATGACTTATATTTGTAGTGTTCATAGTTTAAAAACTTTAAAAAATTGCTGCTTCCCTGCCAGCCATAAATTGGTTCAGGTCACCTGAAATGTACCTGCTGTGGGGATGGGATCAGCCGGGTGAAGCAAGGAGATTTTTCTCTGATTTTAATGGGAAAGGGATCATGTGACATGGCACAACTTTTAAAACTGCCTAAGCAACTTAAAGCTGAAGTTCTGTCTCTAAAAACAATGCAGACACTTCAGTTCCTAAATTGCAGTGAGTTTAAGTCAGACTTGTGCTTTTCACTTAGATGCCTTTGAAAACCTGCAGATCCTAAAACTCTAAGTAGCTAGTGACTGACAGAGTACAAAAAACTTCAGAAAAGGTATCCTGGCTGCTAGTAATCTGGTGACACTTGAGACACATCCAAAAGCTGTCTAATTGTAACAGAGAACTATTTATCTTAGACACTTACCTGTATGCCATCTCAAACTATACAGACATGCGTTTCCAAAAAAGAAACCGATGTTTTCCCACCCAATATCTCTGCCACAATTTTTTATACTATCTGGACAGAATTGATGAAATTAAGACAAGAAATATTTTCTAGGTAAAACCAAGAAGGTAAGTGTTCCCTGAAATTGTGAGTGACCTCTTCAGCACAGATCTCTAGACACGGGGTGGAAATGCCACCCAGCTTGACCACTGAAAAACATCCTTTGAATCTGCTTTTTTTTTTCCAGTTGGGCACCTCACTTACAGTGATTTAGTCAGCTGATTTAATCACAATTAATTTCTGGTCCTATCAGTATGATTATATCAGTAACTGCACTCAAGACAAAGTATTTAATTATCCCTGAAAAAAATGAAGACAATTAGATTGGATTGACACAATTTGTTCTTGATAAATAGGTGCTATAGCTGCTTTTATCACTTTATTGCCTTCTGAATTCTTATAATTCAGTCATGTAATAATTTCTTCCAGCATCTTTCCAGGTATAACAGTTAGTGTAACAGTTCCTATTATCCTATAAATATTGGATCATATATAATTCCTTGAAAGCTTCTTTTCTGTATCTTATTATAGATTTTCCTTATATCAAGAATGGCATCATTAGTTGCCCTTCTTGAGCACTGTGGGACATCTTCCATAGTTTAAATTCTTGATCTTAAATGCCAGCACAGCTTTCATAATTAAACCCTGAGACTACAAGATTATTATAATCTGGGTACTGATTTCTGCCTTGCTGTGGCTGTCAGCCAAATGTCATGATGCATACAATTAACAGATTTGCTTCTCAGCTTTCTGATAACAAAGGAAGCACAAATAATTCAAAAGCAGAGGCACCAGTTCTTTGATCTGATGGGAACTCTGATCCCTTCAGCACCTGAAGGGAGGCAGGCTGAAGGCAGGATAGCCTCATTAAAACATAGAAGAAAAAAAAACCCAACACAGCAGCAGAGGAAGAGGAGGATGCAGGAGGTGCCCCCCCTGCCCCACATCCCCTGCCCCATGCTGGGTACTGTGACCTCTTCTAGACCAGGTCCTGCAGCTCCCACCCTCCCACCATGGCATGGGAAAGAACAGATTCCTTGGGACTAGGGAAAGAGACAAGAAAAAATCTATGTCCCAGACAATATTATGTTTCTAATTACAAGGTAGCTTTTTTTTCCAGAGGTTAGGGGAAATTCCTGATGAGATACTTCCATCTGGTTTACAGTCCCTTTGCTCTGGGACAGTTCGAAGAGGATGAAGTGTAACTGAGAATTGAGGACAGCATTTATTTTTAGCTTGATAACCTCATAAAAGCTGTAGAGCTGAGCTCACAGCAGTGTGCTTATTTATGTTTTGAACTGCTCAGGCAGCACCCTACTGCCTAGCAAAACATCTGCTGTAGCTCCTGAATAAAATTATATGTGACTCTTCATAAGGTTCATGACACACAGGAAAAAAAAAAAAAGAATAAAAATTAAAATAGACTAACGAAACAGCTGATAAAAAAATAAAAGTAACAGCCAGAACTGGAGGAAAATTAACAGCATGGCTCTGATATAAAGTAACATCAAATGATGATTTGCACCTGAGCCCATTTTTAACAATAGAAGAAAAAAATGTACCAAAACTCTGAATAAGGCAATGACTCTGATTTCACCTCCTGGTAACATTACATATGATCTGAGCCTTGCACTGGAGCTTTTATAATGACAAGCCAGCCTCTGGCACAGTCTCAGCATTGTGCCTCACTGCAAATTATATTTGTATCACATTTATCCTTTCTTTTAATATCAATGTACCATCTTTTTCCTCTGTAATCCAGAGGGAAAGCAAAGCAGCACCATTTCATTATTACCCTTTAATAGTCTTTCCAGTGATATAAGGGGGAACATTAATATCCTTCCATGACCTCACCTAAACACTACTAAAAGCCAGGAAGGGAATGACAAGCTTATAGCTACTGTACAGGGAAAAATTTCTGAAGTTAATGAAAGGATTTCACCCCTGGGTTTTATTCTTATTTTCTTTTGAACCTTATAGCTTCAGTTTCCTGAGCTGTAGGATGGAGAAAGTAGACTTGCATACAAGTTGACAGCACTGTTTTATTGAGTATAGTTCAGCCAGGAGCTTGGTAAGATATTAAAGCAAGGAGATGGAGAAGGTGCATTCTCATAAGGAAAGGCAAATAGAGTCTTCTTGAAAGTGGAAGGTGACAAAGTCCTGCCTACAGCTCTGTCTGGGGAAGTCACATTGCCCTGCAGACCTCAATGAGTTGAGTGAAGAGGCAGGTGGAGGGTTGCAGAGGAGCCTGCCTGTGAGGTGGAGACTCCTTGTACAACTCAGCCCAGGGATGAGGTGATGGATGGGTAGGGACCAGCTCCAGGAGGGTCCTGCATGTCACTCTGCTGCTGCTCTTGGGGAGGATGGAGCTGCAGGACCTGCAGCAGGAGCTGTCCCACTAGCTCTGTGGGAACAGAGGAGAGCACACTGCACAGGGTGCATGTGTGCAGTCCCCTTCATCATCTGAGTAGTGGGTGCAGGATTTATCCATCAGGTAATCTGTGCCTGAAGGAATACATTATGGCACGAGCTATGCTGTGCTTCAAGTTCCCTATTGCTAACATTTTAATGATGGAGAAAAGAGCTGCAGACGTTTTGTGCCAGATATCCTCACTGGTAAATGAACACAGAAAATTCACAAATCTGCTGAACAGTGTAATCAAAGACAAAGTGTTGCTCTTAAGAAAGCTAAATTACCAGTGAAAGAAAACTTAAAGGTGACCAGCAGAGGAAGTGAAATCATTACTCAGTGCTTCACACTGCTTCTTCCTGAGCTGTACAAAAGTCTGGGAAGGATGATGGTGATTAATCATCTCACTTGTTCTTCACATTAGAAATGTACATTTTGTCCTTTATGGAAAAGCTGGAGGATGTGTGAAGCTCTGACATTGCAAAAGAGAAAAGAGAGAAGTTGATAATTTCATAGGAAAAAACTCTGGTTAATCAGATTGCTAAACAGGGTTGTTGGGAGTAATTAACACTTTTATCCAGTTGGAGAGTGAACAACATGGTTAAAGACACTACAGCTCATCTGCTTTATGATATGTGTCCTTACAATTCATGACCTTTGGGGTATGGTGTGGACCCTTTATCAAAATGCAGCAATAACCCAGAGTAATTTCTCAGATGCATTGCTCCTAGTTCCAGATCTGAAATGTGGAAAGAATTGGTAAAATCAAGGAAATGGTGTTCTTCAAGCATGCCTGGCTTTTAATTTAGCACCCAAGTGAGGGTGCTATATGAAGGCTGATAAAATGTGCTAAAACAGGATGATGACTACTTCCAAAACCAACTGAACAGCTAGGAGAGTAGGTGTGAGACTGATGATACAGCTGTAGATTTCCTTTTCACCTGGGAAATTACTTCAACATTTTGTTTTAAAAGATCTATCTAGCTCTATAGAGAAATCTGGACTGTTTGTGAAAATGCCTTTAGGTGCATTTCAAAGAATTTAATACACTCCTTTTTATGTTGATGCATATTTCTTCTAACCTTAGTGCCTCTAGGACTGGAGAAAACCAGTTCAATCTGTGGCACGAGAGCCTGATCCTGCCAATACTTAAGCTGGTGAGGAATATTACTCATTTGAACAGTCCCATAAAGCAGTTCATAACATGCTGACAATGTTTCAAACAGTGTTATACCACAGCTTTAGGGCTTGTCTGTGTATTGGTGATTGGAGGCCTTATTGCATTTCCACAACAGCACTGCCTCAGTACCAAATTAGAGACAAAACCTGTGTTATGGACAGGTATCCCTCAAGTGGTGAGTAAGCTCTTTCCTCACTGACAGCTCTACCACCTTACCCCACAGCTTGCTGGTCTGAAAGCCTGATGCCTTCAGTAGAGTGCCCCCACACTAACACAGAAATAGGACCATGAAGTTCCTTCTATTTTCCTCAATAAATAAAACCAGAGGGAGTATGTTAATAATTAGAATTTAATTAAAAATCCCATTTGAGGCTAAGTAGAACAAAAACTCTGCTGATCTGCAGCACTTAAGCATCCCACTGATAAGCAACTCAAAAGTTGGCCCCTATTTACTAATCCTTTTTTATCTCAAAGCAAACCAGTTGCAACTCTAAAAACCAGTGACTGTCACTTTGGTGGGAAAGAGTAAAGAATCTGACCAATTCAACTGAGTTGCTTCCTGCTGCTTCCACCATCATACTCCAGGGGTGGAAGCTGTTTCTGCCCACAATATTGTCTTGACTCTCTCAGCTTGAAACCTGGGGACAGAGCTACTGGTAACGTGGGGCACAGTGTGTCAGAGACAAGTCCAGTGGCAGAGTAACGAGTTGGCAGCTTCCTGAGGGCTTTGTAAGGGTATAAGCAGAATCAATTGTATAAACTGGTCCCTGCCCATGGCAGGGCAGTTGGAACTAAATGATCTTTAAGGTCCCTTCCAACCCAAACTATTCTATGGTTCTATGATTAAACATCCACACATCCAGTTAGCACTCTGTAAAATTTCTCTGCTACTGGGTTTATTTCCCACCCACTTTACAGAAGTGTAGATGCCTGTAAAAACTCACAAGAGAAGTAAGTCCAAAGTGTTTTAGTTTGGTTTGGGTTTTTTTTCAGTTCTGTAAAACCCTTTTCTGAAGTCTCTACTTCGGCATAACTCCTAGTTTGAGAGGAGCTGTGAGCACTGAAGAGGCACTATTCCATTTGAGCTGTCTAACCTAAGGGGCTATGGGAAATATAAGATACTTTCAGCATCTAAGCAAGGACTAATTTCCTTTACGTGCACATGAAAGACAAAGCTTGAATAGACAAGGGACTAAGGGCCTGACTTCATTAAAGTCACTGGCAATCTTTCCCTTTATTTATTGGGCTCTGGATCAGGACCAGGGAAAGGAGGGTATGGGCATACGGAAAAAACTGTTTTGTAGGGAAGTCTGACATTTTCTTTAAATAATCACAAAACTTGGGGGTGAGGTGCTGAATATTGATGAACATTTGAACTGTTGATTTTTTGTGTGTGTGTCTTGGAGACCTTGAGCCTAAGACCTCACTGTAATTTTTATGCATTACTGATTTATATCACACCTTATGGAATGACTAGCTTTAGGTATTAATGACAATATTCATTTCACAAATAACTTGTCCTCATTGGACAATGTTATGATTCTACCTCTAGAAGTATACCTGATGAAGACCTTGAATTTTGAGAAGATTTAAAACCAGCAAGTTTGAAGGTAAACCATGGATCATAAGGCTGAGGAGAAAAGAAAGCAGCGCCATAGCTTGACTTTATTGGAGCAAGTAAAGAGAATGAAAGAATCAACAGAGATAGTTGATGTTGTGCTCATTGCAGAAGGTGAGAAATTCCCCTGCCACAAGGTAGTGCTGGCAGCCTTCAGTCCCTATTTCAAAGCCATGTTTACCTGTGGCTTGGCTGAATGCACGCAGAGAGAAGTGGAGCTGTATGACATCTCTGCAGAAAGTGTGTCTGTAATACTCCATTACATGTACAGTGCAGATTTGCACCTCACTAATCAGAATGTGCAGACTGTTGCCCTTGCTGCGTATTTCATGCAGATGGAAGAAGTTTTCAGCATGTGTCAGAAGTACATGATGGACCACATGGATGCTTCTAACTGTGCGGGCATCTACTACTTTGCAAACCACATTGGGGCAGAAGATTTAGCTGATCAAGCAAGGAAATACTTGTATCAGCATTTTGCTGAGGTGAGCTTGCAGGAAGAAATATTAGAGATTGAATTCCATCAGCTGTTGGCTCTCATAAAATCAGATGATCTGAATATTTCCAGGGAGGAGAGCATTCTGGATCTCGTCATTAGATGGGTCAAACACAGCAGAAACTCACGTGTAGAGCACCTTACTGAGCTCCTGAAACAAGTGAGGCTGGTACTTGTCAGCCCTTCCTTTCTTGTGGAAGCCCGGAAAAGGAACACAATGATCCTCTGCAATTCAGAATGCAATGAGATGTTTGAGGAAGCACTGAAAGCCATCAAGCTGTCATCCAGCCACCCTCCTCTCAGCCTGCGGTACGGCATGGAGACGACTGATCTCTTGCTCTGCATCGGCAACAATTCTCTCGGCATTAGGTCAAGACATGGTAGCTATGCAGATGCCAGCTTCTGTTATGCTCCTGCCACACAGAAGACTTACTTCATTTCCTCTCCAAAGTATGGAGAGGGTTTAGGATGTGTTTGCACTGGCGTTGTCACCGAGAATAATGATATTATTGTGGCAGGAGAGGCAAGTGCTGTCAAAATGTCTAGACAAAAGACCAGGAACATCGAAATCTATAGGTGTGTACCCTCTACTGGAAAATCCCTAGTTATTTAAAAAATATAAATCTAAATGTTTTGAGGGTCAAAAAAAGACCATTAGACAATGAGTTCTTACTTTAACATTTTCCCAGAAATTTTGATTACGCTAATCAATGTGTCACAACTGTTCTTTGTGGCACAATGAATTACACATGTACAACCAAATCCTGATGCCTTTTCTCTTGAAAGAAGAAGGATTTACTGTAGTGGCCTCTCTGTGTAGATGACCTGAATTAGATCCTACAGCAATGTACATGCCTTGTATATTCCCCTTACTCAAATCTCAATATTTTCCTCAGGTACACTTTTTTAGATCATTTGCAGTAGAACATGAATAAAGTAAATGACCCGAGGAGTCCAGTAAGACAGAGATAACACAAGTCTCTGTTAATAATAAAATTTCAGAGACTAAAGGATAAATATTGATAGCTTTAACCCCTCATTCTGCATTTACTCATGTCTTTTTCAGATGAACCCATTAAAAAAAAACAACAGACCTTTGCTGGATTAAAGGAAAAATTAAAAAATAGTGATAGCATTTTCAAATACAGCTGCGTAAATTTAAGGAAGTAAATACATACCAAGGCAGATGAATTGGTCTTATTTTTAGCAGTGCTGAGCTCTTACTCTTCCCCCTAACTTCAGTGGAAACCATTATTGAGCAGCACATGCAGAAATCAGGCAGTCCTTACCTTCATTAGGGTCAAATATCTTCGAAAGGATGCCTAAAGTTAGGATCCCTCATATTAAAATTATCGATCTTGCAAAAATTTGGCTCAATTTTATAACTTCTCTGTAAAGGAGGAAACTCTTCTTGTTATTGTACCATTGTCTGACTGAACAATGATGATGATGGGGGTGATGTTTCACAGCAGCTGATGGGCCCTCAGTGAACCAGGGCTTTTACAGCTTTGGATATTCCTACAGATACCATCAGCGAGGAAACCAGTTTTGGCACAGTCTGTGCACCACCCAGCACCGGGAACTCTATGCACTGGGCACTATCCATAACGATCTCTATGTAATAGGAGGGCAAATGAAAGTGAAAAATCAGTATGTGGTCACAAACTGTGTGGAGAAGTATTCCATGGAGCAAGGCACCTGGAGAAGAACAGCGCCGCTGCCAGTGCCATTAGCCTGCCATGTGGTGGTGGCAGTGAAGAACAAGCTCTACGTGCTGGGTGGCTGGACACCACAGGTTAAGACACATGCCAGTTGTTTTGTTTGTTTACTAACAAGTCGAGCTATGCTTGCTTTAGATGATGCATAATTTTATGGTGCTTCTTGCATAGGAAAGGCACAGCAGTGATAATTGAAGAAGAAATTGCTCACCTTCCTCTGATTGAATATCTTTTGTAGAAAAACCAAACGGCGTGAAGAGGAACTATATCCATCCTCTGCCATCTGCACTCTAAGTGCCAACTTTAGGAAAGGCAGTTCTTTCACAGAGACATGTAGAAATACATCTTCTGTGTCAACATTGGTTGCATTTTAAGTAGCTACTTTACTAAAAACACCTTATTTAAAAAACAAACAAAAAAACTGTACTGAGTTGAAATAGATATTTCGTACTTACTTGACACTTTTTTGTCATCACAGGCTGTGAAAAATGGATTGACTTCTGGATTAACTTCAGCCTTTCCTTTCCTTGTATACTGTCCACTTAATTTTTTTAGGTTTCAGTAAGTAATGGTATTTAAATCATACAGAGGCCCTTAACTGAGCCCTGTGTTCCAAAACCTGTGTACACAGGTGAATTTCAGGGACAGAATTCTGTTTAAAGTTCACCTGCATTGCTCTGGAAACCTTAGTTAACTGAAGTTAATTTATTTGATTTTCATTAAATTATATTTTAAATTAAGAGTCACAGCATTCTCTGAAAAACAGAGTCCATTAATTAATACATTTATTTGTTTCAGTTGGATTGCCTGGCATGTAAAGTTTTAATGGGAGTTTTCCGCTGGGCCACAGATACCATATTCAGTAGCCTGGGGAATATACAGCACTATGCTACAAAGAAGATGGATGTCAGGAATACTGATTGCTGTCTATAGTTGTTCCCAGTGCAAAAGATCTCTTTTAAGGGCTCATTCTTATTTACTGCTCAGTGCAGTTTGAATTTAAGCATTAAAGATAAATCCCCACTGTATTTCAGAATGAAGTAGAGTATCTGTAATCCTTATTGCAGACAGCAGTATGTTCAGACTGTCATCACATCTCATTGAGTTGTGTTCTCTTGAAATAAATTACTGTTTAAAGTAATGAGAAGTGAGATGGAGCAAACAATTTCTACCTCTTCAGATATTTTGAGTGCAGGAGTCCCCAAGGGAAAAAACAGAAAGATCACAGTATTTCTGAAACTGAAACCACCGAGCAGGGATACCTCACTGTTTAGAGAATTAAAATATGAAAACATACTAAATATAGAAACAATCTGTCTGTTAAAAAGATTTTAACTGAAAGATAGGCTTTATCACAAAGGCAGATGTTGAAGTCAGACAGCCAGCTTTGTCTTTCTTAATAGTTCTCCAGAACAGACTGTAACAGGGGAAAGTGGCTTAGAAGCACAATCCACGTCAGGAATATTGAGGCAAGAATGGTTCTTAAAAATATACAGGCACCTTGAGAACACCTGAAGTGGATACTTGCTGACCAGTACTATCAGTAACAATACACTGGAGTCTGAGTTCATCCACAAATAGGCTTGAGATGTGCAGATTAACAGTAATTGATTAAAACCCATACCTTTGTGAGATTAGGGTGTACCCGAATAGATCAGACCAAATTGGCTAAAGCTCTCAAAAAAAGTGCTCTATGACCAGCATGGCAGAGTGCTGAATTCTTCTGGTACCACATAACTCTCACACTCAGCTGCCAGATGCAGTGATTGTGTATGTGGGGTTATCAGAGCTGCACTGTGGAAGCAAATGAGTCTGTCAAGCCAGGAGCTGTCCCTCTGCTCAAGCAGCACTGAACGTTCTGTCAATCCTGAACAAACACTAACTATGCAGCATTGATAGTGCTGTAAATGCATGTGTCCATTACAGGGCAGAGATAAATACATGTTCCCCTCCTACTCAGGCTTTGCAATTAAAACAAGACAAGATAAAGTCAAGCCAGGACAGAAAATGACAGCTTAGGAGGGCAAGGGCTTGACCCTCAGCAGCATTGCTCTGACTCTACACTGGTCTAGCCTCACTGATGCAAGCAGAGTTTAAAACTGCTGGACATTATGTTTCCTGTACATTAAGAGCACACTGTGTGCACTGAGGTGAATGTTACGTGAAAAATGAGGTAGGATGTGCATTTACAGTATGACAAATGGTGCCCACTCCCAAGTATAGCCTTACCCTGTGTTCAAAACACACAGATATCCCTCTTCCAGTGACTAAACCAGTGTTTCACATCACGGAGAAGGAGCATGCCTCTGGGAACTTATAGGGGGTAACCAAAGGGCTATATATTTATTTTCTAGTTTGCCTCCTCCTGTCTTGTCTATTACATCAGCATTGGAAAGGTCTTTTGGGAAAGAAAAATAACAAGCAAAGCAAGAACACATAACAACATCACGAGTGAGCAAAGTAGTTCTCTCCTCACTCTATGTGAAACCTTTCATCCTGAAGTATTTCAGGATCCTCCCCCCACAGCCTACTGCTTATATTCAAGGCTGTTCTACCCAGAAGACATAATTTGAGTTCCCTGCATCACACTAGACAGGCAGAGAAAGGGGAAGAAGATTGGAGTGAACAAGAGGAGTGGGAGTGAGAATAAAAAGAGTATTATGGCAGCAAGGATATAGCAGGGGGTTAGGAGCTCGCTATAGAAACTATGGAAGGAGAAGTTATGGGAGTTGAACAACATTACTGTGGTTAGGCTGACTTGAAAAAGGTGTGAATGACCTGAGAATGAGTTATGTTTGTACACAGGCCTAAGAAAGGCCAGCCAAGTGCTTTACTGAGGCTCACAGTACAGTTTGAGTAACAGTGGGAATAGACTTCAACCTATGCCAGAAAACAAACAACAAACAAAGTCCAATGGGCTGCTTTTCCTTCTATTATTATTAGGACTTTACAGTAGCCTTGTGGAAGGCATATGTTCTACCAGAGCTGGGCCTATGACCATCCTGTTATTACCCAAAACCTCAGCTTTACTGCTGCAGAATGTAGATGCCTTCTTCTTTCTTTGCCTTGTACGGCGTGCTCCCAGCCACAAGTCATGGGTGCCGTTCAACCCTAGTGAGTATGAATCACTTTGCAGCTATAACTGATGTGTTGCTGTTATTTATCTGCTCGGCTGCCGGCAGTGATTAACTGCATGCGGGCGTGTGCAGAGGGCTCCAAATGTTGTATTGTTACGTGGCTGTCATATTTCATACAGATGGATCTGCCTGATGATGAGCCCGATCGATTAAGTAACAGAACGTTTCGGTACGACCCGGCCCAAGACAAATGGACAGAAGGGGCACCAATGAAGTACTCCAAATACCGCTTCAGCACAGCCGTAGTCAACAGTGAGATTTATGTCTTGGGTAAGAGGAAACAGATTTTTTTCAGATAGCACCATGAGTTTTTCTTCTTTCCAGCAATTTGCCTCTGCAAAGTGAAATATCTCACCCTCTACTACACGCTGTAGGACAAAGTATGTTGGACTAAAGGGATAGGGGTTTTTAGAGTTATTTTTCCCCATATAATTTCTTACTTCCTTAATTTATGTAGAAGAAATTAAGTGAATGTTTAGTGTTCAGGATTAACATAATAAAGATACTTTGCTTTTTAAACTGCTTTTTTTTGGAGAATCAGTGTGTGCTATAAATAATACCGAATTTTAAAAGGTGAGTACAGAAGCCTTGTTAGTACCATTTCCCAGGTGAGCAGTGAAAAGCTAAGGAATATGCCCAGTGTCACAAAGGAATGACACAGAGAAAAAGAGAATTTGGACTTCCCAGTCAAAGCCAACACTATTGTGGATGCTGACAAAATTGAGTTAATCAGTCTCTCCCACCAACCCCAATAATAGCGCATTTTTTAAAAAATACAAATCTTCCATTTTGTCATCTTTTAATGGAATCTTTTTAATTTTTCATTTCAAAACAGTGCTTTGACAAAGTTCTAAGACTTGTGTGAAAGTATGCTCCTGCATACAAGCATATTGAAGTGAACACAATATATACAGTCTTATCAAATTAATACACCTGCTGTGTAAGGGATGTTCTAATTTTGTCTGGTATGTTCTATACCATGGGTAGAAGAGGGCTTATTCCTGGCATGTAATACAGAAAGCATTTGACAGAGGGTGTATCTAAGAAAGCTGTCTTTGAAATTGAAAGGGGAAATGGCTCTAGCACTGCATTTGCTTTCTTTTAGAAAAAATTCTTTCTTTTAGGTGGCTTGACACAAACCCATAGGCACAGCCAAGAAAAGAGTGAAAGAATCGTTTGGAAAAGAGAGTTTTGCAAACACAAAATAACTTCATTATTTTCAAAGATTAGTGGTAGAGAACATAAGTATGCTGTTCAATAACAAGAATGTTGGCTGTACAGCTTGAAAGGTGCATTGAAAACGTGGAAACTCCATCCTTTGTAACAGATCAGATGTATATAATTATTTATGCTGACACTGATGCTCTAATGGACAGCAGAAGCAGCCATAACAGTTGGGAAGATAAAGGCTGTATTTCTGTGCTTCAGTAAGAGGCATTCTGAGATCAAGACCACAAATGCTGTGATGACATGAGAGTCAGAGAGGAAAAAAAGGAGCCACCTTGGGATGCATGTGATTAAACAAACTGACAGCCTTCTTCACAGCAAGCCTGACACTGAGTGAAGGAAAAGGAGGAGCTAATAAGGAAAACTCCCTCAATTTTCTTCCCTCAAAACCTCACAAAGCCAGAAGCATATCTGAGTGATTACAGTAATGAAATGTACAGATTGAACACAAAGCAGAGTGTTAAATCTGAAAAGTGCCTGTTTAAATGGCACCGAGGAAAGTTCATGGTCTCACAGACCTTCACAAACATCTTGCTAACATAAAAAAAAAAAAAAAAAAAAGCCTTGTTTTATTATGTATAGCTACCAGTTCTGCAGTATTTGGGGAACTGAATATTGGCTAGAATTCCTTCCTACATAACAGCCTGTGCCAATATTTTTTTTTGTGAGAAAATCTTTGTTAACAATGGGATTGGTTCATGGGCCAGAACAGGCTCTTGCTTGGTCTCTATCACTTTGTTGGTTCATGCACCTTCCCATGAGGAGTCCTTATTCTAACAGTCCTAAGGGAACCAATGCACTTAAGCCTGTGGCTGACAATTTGCTGCACTGGACTCTTCACCCTTGCTACTAAATGTAATGAGGTAGATGTCAAGGAAATTATTGTCTGCAGTTTTGGCAGTCTAAATCTGGAATAATTTAACTGTAATGAATAAACTTGCTTGTATTTTATACCAAAGGCAACTAAGCTCACACATTGCTCCACAGAGCAGATTTTTGAGAAAGATTGTGGTATTTTTACCATCGCATTTCTTACCCTGCATCTGTTCTGATGCTGTGTCCACTCAGTGTGTAACCACAGCAGGTACAGACAGCAATGAGTTACCATCAGATAGCACAAACATTGATTGTAGGGAAGGAAGTTTGACCAAGGTCTGGGCTATTTTTGCAAACTCCTTATTGCTTGTTTTCATAAATGTTGTGAGGAGTTTAATGTCTGTAAATCTGTAAAATTTGGTTGAAACTCGCCAACAGGGCATCAAAGCTCTGAGTGGCAGACTAATGTAAATGCAGATAGAGAACACATATATAATGGGACTAACTGCATGAATCTTGTTTCCTTAGGAAATCAAATAATATTAGAACTATTTTTTAAATGAAATGACAAACCTGACACTAAGCCAAAAATTATTTTCCAATAATTAAAGACACTGGTTTAAATCCACCTTTAACTGTATGGGTGGAAATGAAGACCTATCTGTTAAAATTGAGAAAACAGTGTGGTTGGCAAATGTTAACCATCAACATCTGAAAACTCTGTAGAGGAGATGAAAGCATTTTCCAAGAACTCTCAAAATGAAGAAGCAATTTCCAAACAAACTCTGTTTGGAAACAGTGATGCAGTCACTGATATTGGCATCTTCTGCTGAGATCACACATGGCCTCATCTCCAGCTGTAAACTTACATTCACCAACTGTACTTAAAACCTCACACAGAAAAGCTACATTCCACAGTTTATTCCTGGTGACAGGTTCTTGTTACCTCATGAGCTCCCAGGCCGCTGGGCTGTGAGATGGGTAGAGTTCTCCTTCAGGAGCAATTGTGATGGAAAGCACAGCAGGGTGAAGAGGTATTCATGGAACTGAGAGGAAGGCAGAGAAAGCCCTCCTAATCTCGCTGGTGCGGTACTTGCTCATGCAGATGACATTCAGAGAATGGGAATGGAAAGAATGGAGGCTGATAGTGACAGACCAAAGAATAGCAACTGTCACGAGGATGGTAAAACCACCACAGGCTGTTCAAAGCTGCGGATCCCTCAGACATCACCCCGTTTTTCAAGGAATGTCGGGCCCTGTGGGAGTCTAAAAAGATGCTGTCAGTGGTGATTTGTTCCAAAAGCCACATTCTGAAGAGGATCAGAGCTCATTGGTTGTCCTTATGTAGTGATCTCAGAGACATCTATGATCAAGCATAATGACTAAGTTTTTGTGCTACAGATGAGAGAGAGACTTTTGTGGAGTCTCTCCCATAGACATTGGTTCAGCTTCTCCCTCCACATGTGTGTTCCCCATGGAGAAGTCTGTGGGCACAGGACTTGAACGTCCAAGGGGTTCCCATGCAGCCCCAATCACGGGGCATTTGGTGAAGGAGCAATTCAGAATCTTTCTTGATGGCAGTGCTTTGATTCCCACAAGCCTCACCTGCTTTTCATATCATATTTGTTCCCTATGTGTTTCCATGGGCTCCCTGCAGTCTGCACCAATCTAAGGAGATCCACTGGGGGCAAACACAGGAGAGGGAGGGAGGCAAGGCAGAAACAGGTAAATGCAAGATATCTTCTATATGCCATGAGGACCTGCTTCCCACTAACAAAAGCATGAAATAAAGAAATACATCGCTCTAGCTGGATACATAAAGTAGTGCTGCAGAAAGATGAAACTTCTTTCAACAGTTCTTGAAAACAAAGTCCTTAAATTAATTTAGTTTGTCAGCTCCTTCAGGCAGGATCTCTCCTCCTGTACAGCTCACACAGGTGTCAGCACACTCAGGATTGGTGGGCCTCTAGATAAATAAAAAATCACTGCAGAGAGAGCTGATACACCAGTGAGTGTCTCTGGTGTATGAATGCAATTTGTGTCATAAATATGAAGAAAAAAGCATAGATGGAGCACAAGCTTTGGATAAGACACAATAGCAGACTCTTTGATATACGAGTATAAATTTTGCTCTCATCCATGTAGGTGTAAATATGTAGTTAGTAGTCTGCTGATCTCAGTTGTGTTGTTTCAGGCTCATTTTGTTCTAACCCAGTTCAGAACCTGATGCTTTAGCCTTTGAAGCGTTAATTTCTGAAAAGTCTTATTGGCACAGAACAGAGAGTACGTAGTCACTGTCCAAAAACTCTCCCCAGCCTAATTGCCAGCTCCAGTGTGTAAAATCCTAATGACTTAAACGGAATTATTCTTGAGTCTGATGGAAGACAAATAAGAAATAGATTAGAGTTTTTGGTTTGAGTAATAGCAGTGTTCAGGAACCTCTACCATGTGTCTTAATCAGCAATCCTGCCATGTAATTGTCTGTTTGCCGTGTTCCTTGAGAATCTTACGCTATTTATACAGTGTACATAATCCTCATAAGTAAATGAGCAGCATTTCCTCAGGCTCAAAATCCTTTCTCCTATTCATGCCATTTGACTGGTTTTAGCTCTTTCTCTCCATATTTTCCCAGGAACATAACTATATTGGTTGGAAAGCCCAAGAAAGAGCAGTATTGTGTTCTTAATGACAGAGGCAATTGAGACACTTTTGGAAGAAAACCAGATGGGAGAGCTCTATTTAAGGTCATTCATTTTAATCTCTTGCTTAAAAAAAATATCCCTTCCAGCTACATCTCTGAAAATTTATTACAGCCAATGTACAAATTAGGAAAAAATATCCAAAGGAATCAATTTGAAAGCCTATTCACTACCTTCACAATGTGTCAAAACACATTCGGTAGAACTGCCATCTCTGACATACAGGTCACTCGTAAAAATGTTGTGTCACCATGACAGCTTTAACCATGTGTTGCTTTTATGTTATATAATTCCTGAGTTATAAATTAGAACATATAGAAGGACTTAAATGAGAAATCCTATTAGGGAAGATTAAGGAAACAAAGATTTTTTGTTTATGTTCCTTAGCCTGCCATCCTACTTCTTACAACTTGGTTTTTTCCTCCTGAGTTCTTTCTGAGGTATTTTTAAAGTTTTAAGCAGTTAAATGAGGTTCAATTTAAATACTGAATGTCTTGATCATAAAATACTTTATTGAATATGTACTTTGGGGTCTCTCTGAAAAGGAAAGCATGTGTAGGGTGGGCTGGAAGGAGACTTGTTAGCTTTCATGCTTTTCATGTGCGTTTGAATAACACCTTCTAAAATAAACATGTCTATTTATAAATATGTTTTGGCCTTCTGACAAATAGCAACTTAGGGGCCTGATTCTGCTCTGCTCTACCTGTGCAACAGTCCCCATAGTGCCTCTGTGCAGGAAGGAACAAAAAGTTAAACGTTTGGAATGATAGATGAGGTCAGAAATGCTTTCTGCCCACTTAAGGATTACCAAAGAAAATGATAGCAAGGCATTAAAGGAGAAAAGGAAATGGAACCAAAGCATTAAGCATGTTTTGGAAGACAATCACCTGTTTTTTCAGTCCTGTTTCTAATCAATCTTTTGCCCTTGTGTCTTCTATAAGCTGCATTACCTCATCCCCTTTGCTCTGTGTTAGCAAAGAATGACAGTGCTTCTTGGTTTCATCTTTGGACATGCCTGCCAGGGCTATCTTTATTGCTCCCTTATTTCTCTGAGAAACCAGCTACACAGCCCTGCCTTGCAGAGTGAAAGCAATGTAAGTGCTGAGACTCTCAGCCTGAGTGCTGTTAGAGTAATGAAGGGAAATGTTACATAAGAGATTAGGGCTGGGGAATCCATTGTGCATTCCAGAGATTGATTTAATAGTGAATTATTTTACGGGAGGCAAAGCTTGAATTTCACTTGCTTCTTGGAGATTTATTCTTTTCTCTTTTTTTTACTCATTTCCCAAGTTCCTTTGATAAAAATTCATAGGCACTAGTAAGAATAAATATTGCTCAGTATTGTGAATTGAGGACTTAATCATATGATAAAGAATCACAGTGGCATTGCCCTGAGGGCACTAATTGGTTGTGATCATCCTACCTAACATCACCTGGGGCTTCCACCCACACCCTCTGCCCATGGGTCCAGGAGCATCCTTTCAACAGGGACCTGGGGAAGATCAACCTTTTCTTATCCCCCTTGCCTTTTCTGAAAGCTGCTGGTAGGACCTTCTGCAATTGCCTCTCTGGTTCTGTGGAGCTGTGCTCTGGTGGTGAGCTCATTACCTTCATCACCTTCCCTTTGGGAGCAGCTATGCTCTTGTTGCTTCTTGATACACAGCCCTGACTGAGACACTGTACTTCATGCTTAATTTTAGCTGTCTGTTAGCAAAGGAACCAAATTAAATGGTATGGAGTCTGATATTTGATGTCACAATCGCTCTTCCCCTCTCTACCAAGAACATGAGCTGTTTTCAGTCCTATCTGGACCACCAACCACCTCGTATGTGTTGTTTTGGGCAGTCATCCTGTCTGTGCAATGGACAATCTAGACTTGGATCTGGGTGCTTATCCTGGGTGGAAAAAAAAATGGGCATGTTGGATTCAGCTGCCTGGCAGATTTAGCTGCAGAAGAGCTTGGCGTGGGTGTGACTTGGAGGTGCAATTGCTCTGCACCAGTGCCTGTTTTTACAAGTACCAGTGACATGGGTGAAGTGTAGGTAGGAATGATTCCTATTTCTTGAAACTCAACTATGTTTCAGCTTCATGGCTACAGATACATATTTAGATATATCTAAGGCACTTCTTTTTTTGCCCGTACCAAACCAATTATTATCAGCAACTCTACCACTTCACGGCTGTTACTGATGCTTGTTCTAGAGCACGAGTCTTATGAGGAGTGGCTGAGGGAATTGGGGTTGTTGGGGAAAAGGAGACTGAGGGGAGACTGTCATACTCTCTAAAGTTACCTGAAAGGAGGCTGTAGTGAGGGGTAAGTCTGTCTCTTCTCCTGAGTAACAAGCAATCAAACAGGAGGAAAAGGCCTCAAGCTGTGCTAGGGAAGGTTTAGATTGGGTATTAGGGAAAATTTCTACCCTGGAAGAAATAATTTGAAGAGGCTGCCCATACTGGAAGGATTTAAAAGATATGTAGATGTGGTGCTGAGGGACATGGTTTAGTGGTGGACTTGGCAGTGTGGTGTTCTCCTCCAGGTCTTGCCCAGCCAAAATGATTCTATGAGCATGGGGTAAGCAGGAGGTGGGTGACCTCAGTTAAAGCAGAATGTTTTGCTTTCAGCCAGCTACAAACAGCATGTGGGTATAGGAAAGCACAGAGCTGTACCTCATCAAAATTCTGAAGATGTGCTAATCACATCACCTACCCTGCTTTGCCTTCTGGCATCAAAGGTTTGTCTTCTCCATCCTGATTTCTTAATAATGATAATGTATTTTATTTATATATTTATTTTTCTAATGGAGCTTCACTTTAAATTTGAAGTCCATTAGAACCACTGCTTACAGAGGGCCCTTGAAAGTATGTTTGAGTGCAGAATCATCCAAGCGTGATATGGAAAGCTCTCAAGCATTAATAGGCTTGGGAACACAAAGGTGGCTTCACTGGCTTTTTCAGTCCTTTAGTGACATCTAAAATATCTCCTAGGGAAAGCGCATAATGTAAAAAGCCTAACATGTTGAAAGGGTGTATTTGTAAGGGGCAGAGCAGGGGAAGACTGACTTATGGGGTGAAATCCTCCTGTGTGATTAATGTGAAAATGACAGAAATGTTCAAAACTCCCAGTGAGAAATCCATCTCCCCCTGCACTAAGGACATAATTGGGCTTTATGCAGAGCACTGAGCTAGGTGGTGTTAAATTCACCTGCTCTGTTTATAACAAGATAGGCAAGTGGGGCTTAAAGAAGGACTTCTCCCAGCATCCCCCCTAGTCCAGGCATGGGAATGGCAACTGCTGACCTTTACCCACCTGCTGGGATGCCCAGGAGGCTGTGACCACATCATGGGTGTGTTATTATCCCATGTATAGCTCTGGGTGGTTTAAGGTACCATTGGAAGTACAGATTCATATGCTGCTGATGGGTCACTTGGCACAAGTCTCCCCCAAATGACCTCCAACCCTCTGCCCTCCTTACTGAACTCTGCCACAGACTTTTACCTGTTACCCCTGTTTTATGTAGGGGCATCTGGAGGAGCAGAGCAGGAACTTGGTTGTTCAGCTGCTCTACCCAGAGTGCATTAAAGACAATTGTCATGGTCTTAACTGCAATTCCATATGTCTCCACTTGCACTTGTAATGGTTCCATAAATCTGAATGAAGAAGGCAGTGGGACAGAGTGATCTGGAGTCATGAGTCGGAGCATAAAGCATCCTGAATTGTCTGCCACAAAGTCTCTTTTTTTCCTGTCTGTCTTGCATGTTATATACATTGTAGATGATGGATAGCCTGGTTAATGCAAGATGCCTCTCCTTGGTTGCACATGTGAATTGATTTAAATTTGAGATTATTTTTTTTTTTCTGACTTGTGTGTTCAGTTATTTGGGAAGAGGCCTGAGACAGCAGCCTCCACAGAGGAAAAGGAGTATTGTCTCACAGGAGCATTTCTCACCTACTACATCTGGGAACATGGCAAAGCAGTGCTGGTGGCGTGTAATATTCTTAGATTCTTATATTAGCAATAGTTCAGTGTTAACATTGCTTTAGAAGAGGAGATTGGAATTCTTGGTTTACAGAATACTGTTTTTCTAAGCTTGAAAATTAAATTTTACTCCCCTCTGATTTTTCCATCTTGTTTTCTATTTGCTAAGAAAGTAACTTTGCTCATGTTGTAGACTGAACATGAAATTGAATTTATCTGAAATGGCTGCAGAGGGCGTAAATAAAATGGAAATATTTTGTACCTTCAGGACTGTCTCTGATAATGACAGAATTAAAGTAGGTTAAATTTAAGTTGCTTGAACTATGCAATGAAGACTTCATAAGTGCTTGAAAATATGTGGTAGCTCTTACATTTTTTAAAAGATGCTCCAATAGGTCATAAAAGATGACTCCTCTAATAACTAGACAGGAAGAATACTTGGAAGCTGGCCCCCTGGACTGGCAACTGAATGTCTTCATTTACTGGTAACGGTTGTGATTTTTTTGCAAAAAGTCTCTGATTGTGCTGTATCAGTTTTGTACTTGATTATTTCTTTTCTCTCTGAAGTTGCCATGCCCTACAGTTACACAGTGTAGAAAATGACAATAAAAGCACGCTAGGATATAAACAGCAATTACTGTTCTAGAAGAGTTCTGAGGCATTTTGTCCACTGTCTCCATTGAAATATTGAGGAAATCAGCAAAGCTATTGTTGTTTGACTCTGACATGCTGCATGCATTCCCTAGCTGGTACCATTCATTCCTCTGGCTGAACAAGATGCTCTTTCATTCCTCACATGGAGGCTTTTCCCTTCCACAAGTGTACAGTAACACCTGGGCTCATTTTAAAACAAGTGAGCTTGATAATCAGCAGCAGTCAGCACCACCAAGCTGCCTTTTGAACAGATAAAATTATTCTGTGGGGAACTTTAATATTAATTGGTTCCCAGTTAAAACTGCCTCGAATCTCTCTTTCTGTGTTGCACTGTACGTACCTTGGCAAATTGTACTCTGCAATTCTGCTGAAAGGTTCTATAGAATCAGAAAGACTATATGATAAGCTATCAATTAAATAGTCTTAACAGAGAAATTTTAAGGCCTCATAGCTTTTTTTTTTCTTAATAATTATAGGGGAACATTGCCTTGTCCTTAGAGTGGCATCTCTCTTATAAGCCATTAAGGAGAAGTGGTGAACACTGCATAGAAGAGGATAATGCTCCTGGCATAAAAAACACTACAGTAAATAAATGTTTGAATTCTGAAACTTATTTCCATATAATCCTAAGGAATAGCTTAATCAGACTCCATTGTAAGATCAGTGTGGCAATGTGTACAATTCCCTTTTTGGTATGGAAATGATCAGCAAAATTCCATGACTGCAATTACTCCCTACCTCAGCTCTTTAAGGTGAATCAAGCTTCATAGGAGAAGCCCATCAGAGCAAATGCTGTTTAATTGTGGGTGAAGCTAGTAATGAAAGCATTTGGATGTGAGCCTTGTTTAAGCACACATTGAGGAGAGCCTAATACAGACTGCTAGGACAGTGTTTGTAGGTATTCGGGCAAATTAAGATTTGCTGTGCATGGAACAAAAGCTGAAAACCAAATCCAGTGAAGGTTTTCAAACTCAAGTATTGACCTGAATCGAATGCTGCTGTGTTCAGCTGGAGCAGAACTATCTGCTGGTGATAGTGGAGACTGAATTTTATTCTAGTTTTGCAGCTCTGATGCAGCCATAGCTGATCTTGTCTTCACCTGGCTTTAAAATACAGATCAAGAATACTGCAGTAGGAAATTAGAAGCAGTACAGTCCTCATTTACATGTTGCTGCCTCTTGCAAATACCTTGCATATGGAAAACCATATGCAAGTAAAACTTGGAGCACTAGGAGTTCATTTCTCTGACAGACTAGCTTAACAGCATGAGAGAGAATGTATTTTAAAAGTAGCCTCCCTAACCCTGCAAAAGTTATCCTTTCCCTAGGCATATGCAAGGGCATAATTACATGCCATACAATGCATTTTGAATTTGCACAATTGAGCAGTCCTACACGTGTATCTGGAATGCTAGCCTTCATCTGGAAATTGCTTGCATATTGCAGTCATTTTATATTTAAAAGTGGTCACATACATGCACAAAAGAACTGCTTGAGCACACCATCAGAGCTCATTACAGGGTATTGTGTCCATTGGCACAGATGGAAAACCTGCAAGGGTACGTCAGCATATTAATTCTTGAGAACCAAAGGCTGCAAATTAAACTCAGTTTTGATCACTGGAAAGGATTTGGAAAGGCAATGCTTACACCATGATTGCTGTATCCATCATCTGCAGTGTGTGCTGTGATCACAGGTATGTCTGCAGCCTGTTGAGGTGTGTCCCAGCAAATGAAACCTGGGATTTGTTAGAATCCTGCACACCAACTTCAAGCACCCTAATTAATCCTTCAGCAGTAGGGCTTGCCACAGCCAACCTCATTGGCACTCCTGCACAGTGGCCATGGGTTTTTTTCCTGGAAGCTGATTGCCCTTAAGTAATGGGTGTACATTTTTATTTTTGTTTTAAGACAACCAACAAATTCAAATGATTGTTGGTTAACAAGTGGTCAAATTCACTAACTGTAACTGGAGAATGACTTTTGATCCACTGCAACTTAATAAAGTGATTTGTCCAGAACACGGAATAAGTAATTGTGACAATATCTACTGTCTAGGCAGAAAGCAAGATGAAATACCTTTGCTCTTTGTAGGCATGTTCCTTGTCCTTCCCTTGATACAAGACTTCAGAAAGGATCTTGCTGTGATGTCTGCAGATAACGTGAAGTAGCTTCTGCTTTGAGTTTACTTTCTAAAATTTCTGGAGCTGCAAAAGGGAGAAGAAAGGGAGAAGCATGAGGACATGTAAACAACACATGATGTAGCCAGCAATGAATTTTTCAGCAGAACCTGGGGCTGCTACGTTTGACCTACGTATCTTTTGCAGGAGGAATTGGGTGCCTTGGTCGTGACAGGGGACAGACACGGAAATGTCTTGATGCAGTGGAGATTTATAACCCTGATGGAGACTTCTGGAGGGATGGACCTCCTATGCCTTCTCCCCTTCTCTCCTTACGAACGAACTCTACCAGTGCAGGCTCCGTGGATGGGAAGCTGTACCTCTGTGGAGGATTTCATGGAGCAGGTATTAAAATGAGTCTGACACTCATTGCAGAGTTGAAATCAGTTTCACTGTACACAGCCTGACCTGATGACTGACCAACCCTATCAGTTTGCTCTGGCATACCCTGGAACTACAGAGCTGATTCAGCCCTTTGGACTGCCAGCTCCTAATGTCAATATTAATTGTGTTCTGTTTGTATTTTGCTTTTTTTTTTCCTTAACAAAACCTGAAAAATTAAAGATATTTCTGTTCTTTGCTAAACCTGTCCAAGTTACATCCAGAGCTACTGAGACTGGAACTTAGTGTGTTATGAACATTTAAGAGCTTGGACATACTTGTTAAAGATTAAGGCACTATCTGTCTGTCCCTAGCCAAGCTATCTGGCTCTGCCTGTTTACTTATGTGCTTTTCATAATCAGTGTCGAAAAAACTTGTGTACTTAATGAGGTACAAAGACACTAAAATTTCACATCTGTTTTTTTCAGATAATCCTAGCCCTGTGGCCACCTTTCTCCTTTCAAGTCTTCCTTCTCTCAACTGTGCTTGGCTCTGTCTAAATCTCTAGTACTGAAAGCCATTTTCCTTTCCACTATAAATGCAAAGAGTCTCTCAAAAACACACACTTGAACTCTCCTGCTACATACAGCTGCTGCCTCAGATTCCTTTCTGTGCTAGTAATTCAGATCCACTGATAATAAATGTCATGTAAGGCTTGATGTTGCCCAGGTGCTATCATCACTGGATGACAACATCCTTCACATTACACTGATTGCAGTTGCATGGACTGTTACTTGTATAACAAACTCTAAACTTAAAGCTGCTGTTATTTTTTTAGTGATGATTTTCACCAGCTAGTTCACAACTCACCTGCCCCTCCCTCCGTTTGCTGCTGTTTGAGGAAGCTGCTTCCTGAGAACAACTGTATAGCAGCTCTATAACAGGCTTGTTCTTGTGTTATCTCTGATGGAAGTTCTGTGACCTCAGAGCAATTATGGTTTTGATACATTTCTGTGTTTCCGTAGCAAACATTGTGCCATCATATTTGTCTTTTTCTCAGCACTATTAGGAAAAAGCTGAAAGTCAGTGCATATGAATCTCAATAGGCTGATCATTCATAGTGGCAAATGAAGCAATTTCATTCAAGATGACTAAAATGAGTGTGAGATTTTCTGAATAAGGTAGCTTCGGAGCCATAAAAACACTCTCTGTACAATACCACCACGTTCTGGCACTGAGTCATGTATAAAGAGTGGTGCTAATGGGAGAAGCTAGAAGTCTCCCCAGTGGATTTCAGGATGGCCATCTTTTGTATGTCTGCCTAATGCCAGCTCAGTAGAGTCCCAGTTCCTGACTGTACTATCACAATCTATATAATTATGTATAGCACTCCCCTGCCCTGTTATTTAGATAGGAAAATAAGAAGTCAGAGTTAGAAAATGCCAGTTTTACTGTTACCTGTGCAACCTCAACTCTGACCCCCAACATGTGCATTTTTGTATACCAGCAAAGAAATAATGTTGTTAGTGATTAGTAGTAGTGATTGTGCTGTTAGATGTTATATCTATTAACAAGGGAGCCAAAATAAGATTATAACTGTCAACTGTAAATCAAACATATCCAAATGCTTGAGAAGCTGTGAGGAAGCTGTGCATTAAAGCCAGGCTTCTTAACGTGACTTTCAAATTATTAAAGGAACAGGATTTTCTAAATCATAATAACAGTAACAAATTCCAGCTACCATAACGAAGAAAAAGATGGGTGCAACCCATATACTAAACCCGAAAAGGCCATCTAGCTGGCCTCTCTCCCTGGCTCTGTGCTGGAAAGAGCTTTTGCTTGATCCACTGTTTGAGGGTGAAGTGTGGAGCAAGAGGTATTACTGTCACACGGGATTTTTGAGAGGGTGGCTTGACTCTGGTCTTTCACAGTTACAGCTGCTCAGCAGCTTCAAGATATTCACAGAACAGCATGTGCTGCTGCTGCTTTGGTAGCAGATAGGGTTATTTTAGAATGTGCTTGTTTGATTTTAGTCTTTTGGGTTCCTTGGCACATCAGTTTGGTTTTTGGGAGGGATGCAACCAAGGGAGGATATTCCAATTTTACAAAATACTGTAATTTAGTTTTAACCAACTGGAGCTTTTTGGAACAAGCTGGAGGCACAGCTGTAGTCTCTGGGTTTTCTGCCTGCTGAACACTAAAGGGCTGCTTTGAACATTCAAGAATTGAGTGCTGCTTAAAAAAAGAAAATAAGCCAAAAGCACTTCTGCAGTGGAGAGTCTTAGCGAATGTATGTAAGGGCCTATAGCCAACTCTCTATATACTACACACCTGTACCCAGATCTGCAGCTTCAGCTTGCCTTTGCATTTGATTAAACCCACTCTTGATCCTGCAGTGTGATAGCTGACCTACTAAGGACATTGTTAGATTTTAATTTTATTCCTATGTGCTTTCTTGCACAAGTATTGACCTAAATGCATAATTAGAGACCAGAAGTGCTGTACACAAACACAAAGCTGAAAAGCAACTGCTTAAGGCCCTTAGCTGCTCAAAGGGCCTTAAATTTGGATTAAAAGATGAGTACTGCTCAACTACCTTTGCCTTCTGAGGGTAGTATTGTGATGGCAGGATTCCCACCCTATATATTTTGCCTCTCAAATCATTGCTTGAAGGAGAGCAAGTGGTGCAGCCCTAACAGCATCCTCAGAAGCAAAGGAAGAGAAAATGTAGCTACTTAGAGTGCCCAGAGGGCAGTCAGCTTGGCCAGCTGAGAGTAGCATTTGCACAATGCAAGCTGCAGTCTCTGTGGAGGATCAGTACATTCTAAAGTGTGAGAAAGCTTCCTCTGAACTGCAAAAAATGCTGTTTGATGTTGAGCTGGGTTGGTAAACACAGCTTGGAAGACCTCCCCTGCTGAGGCTTCTTCAAGTCAGAAGTTTGTTCATGGCCTGGCTATGAAAGGGGGAAGGGGATTAATTCATTTTAAGTTTAGACACTGATCTGGAGTGCCTTCACTAAGACCTTAGTGACCCCAGGCTCACTGCTGCATGTGGAAGAGCACAGACACCTCCTAAGGGTAGTTCACATCCTTGGTGCTTTAAAATTACTCTGAAAGACCAGAAAGCAGCTTAGGACCCTAATCTCTCAATGATCTGTTCTTTGGTTGGGATATGAGGCATTCTAACTTGGTTTACCTACAGCAACTGCATCAGGAGCTTGGTGTCTATGGTAGGTGGTACAAACCCCTCTGAGTCTTCTGCCTAGTATCACTAGCTGACAAACGTATCTCACAGTCATGATAAGTACCTAGAAAGCCTAATTCTGTTTGATTTGCATTTGTTTCCTCCTTTAGCAAGATTTGCAAAACTTCATCTGTTTGCCAGTAGTTCATACAAATCAGTTCATTATGGCAAATAGGAACTGTTAATCTGCTTGTCTCTGATGCTTGGCTCCAGCTCATGTAGCCTAGTGTCATGAATGTTGTCTGTCATTTGTTAGCAATTTTGTGGCATTCATTGAGATAATCAGAAATGTTTAAAACAGTTGGTTTTGTCCATTGGTTTATAGATCTGCACCGAGTGAAAGCACTCCCTGCAGTGTGAATGCTCAGAGGGACTCGAGGTGGTTAAAATACATTGCCACGTTTACTGCTTCCACTGTGGATTTTAAGCCAGCCTTTGTAAACTGAGTGTATAATGTTCTTGTTGTCTTGTTTTGTTTCCTTTGCCTTTCCCATAGAGCTAAACCCTGCCCCCTCTGCAGGCTGGCAGCTCTCAGCGTTAGCCCAGGCATGGCAGCTCCAGCCTCACCGAGGAGGTGAAAAGCAGCTCCTCAGGTGTGCAGCATTATATGCTTATAAAATTCCTGCCAGACTGGGTTCTCTTTTTAAAAAATTTTTTATTTTATTTTATTTTATTTTATTGGCTGCTTCTGAGTCTTATAAATATTCTTTTCTGGTGAAAATTATGAAGGCAAGGGTGTGTGCCTGTTTGCTGGGACTGCGTCGTCTGCTGTCACGGTCAGCTTGTGCAAGCACGTGTATGGTGAATTGCTGCACAAATGCAGAGCTTGTAGCCTGTGTCTGAGGGGTAGGGGTTGTACCTTTAGTTTTCAGTTTGTAGGGGTTGGTCCAGCTGCCTGCCACACAGAGCTGAGTTAGTCATTTCAAATCCAGAGTTGTTGTTTGTGTGGTTTTTTAACTCGATTTTAATTCGAATGCCATCCATGTGACATCAGCTGATGTGTGAAGAAAAGGGGCAGCCACCTCAATGCAGATAACAATGTTTAACATGTGTGAGCAGCACATATCACTTACAAGGTGGTCAGCACTTGACATGGAATTGTCTTTGTCTGAATTGGCTATTTTCCCATCTCCTTCCAATCCAGTTCATAGCAGAGAATATAAATGCACTGCTTCCCTACTATGTATGTTGAAAAATTCTGTGCTGTGTTTAGCATCATGTGGAGGTCTAGAGATGCTCAGCCCACTTCTGTTATTTACTTGCTGATACCAGGTAGCATTTTTTTTTTTTACTTAAGTGGTGTTACAGTCAGAGGAAGGAGAAAGTGAAGAAATATCTATGCCCTTGGAATGTATGAATCTCAATTTTGTGTTTTTAACAGTTAAATAAGATTGGTGATACTGACACTGGGCCCTATTAGATCTGTAATTCTGATTATACAAAAAAAAAAAAATTATCCTAGATTAATTTTCTGACCTCTTGTTCCTCGTTTACATAAATTGCAATCCATGCATTGGAATAGCAGTGGCACTGCTTGCGGCAGTGAAGTAATTATTGTATTCCAGCTGAGCTAATGAGTTTGTGTCTCCACGCCATCTTCTCCTGACAGTGGAGTAGCTTAATAGTTATTTATTTTGACTAATCTACCATAAAGGCTGCTCCCCCTAGCCTCCTCCATTATGTGATTTATATGGAGAATCATTCTTAGTACTTCTTTTTTTATTGTAGTGGTTATGGAACATTACAGGAATCAAATTAAATTTAGACATATTAAGCAGCCTAGCACAGTAAATACTGTACTTGTCAAGCTTGGAGGTTGAGGGATTAGAACAAAACCTGTTTCTCCAGCACCTTCCCATGTTCCCAGCTAAATAAAGCAGAGGGGCAAACCCCAGGGCTGCCGATCTGCACCACTGTTTGTTTCCTTCTGCTCAAATTCACTGGGCAGCGATGAATAATTAAAGTTCTCCTGCCCACAGTTGTTACCATTTGAATTAATATTCCCAGCAGTGAGACGGATGCAGGGTCCCTGCGCTTCGCTCAGCACAGAAACCTGCTGGCAGCCACCCACTGCAGGCACTGCCACATCTCTCCAGCCCTTTCCCCCAGCCCACCCTGGAAAATGCTGCTCAGCCTTTCACCTGCTTCTCCCCCAGTGCTGGTGTGAGCTGCTGGGGATGGGTGTGCAGGAGAGAGCTCCTCAGCTCGCTGCCTTCCCGGGGAGGGCTGCCCGCTGACCCCTGCTCATTAGTGAGAAACTCACTGTCGTAAATAAGGCCAGTGCAGGTCAGGGGAATTGCTGGGGAGCAGCACCTGCTCATTTCAGACCCACATTTGACAGCATGGTATTAGTAATCCAGTTGTGCTTCTTACAAAGGTTCACTTATTGTTTATAAATGGTTAATAAATGCTTAATAGATATTTTAATGTGTTGTAATTAATTGCTGAAGGGGTCAATAGGTTGTTTAGAAACATGGCTTGTAGCCACGTATGACATCTTCTATTGCATTCATAACTGCCTGTCATGCATAGTCTAAACGTGCTTTATATCCTCTATTAATAATGTATTAACCCATTGTAAGGCATTTAGAAACAGTATCTCAGGATGGTCTGAGGCCAGTGATTTTTATTACGATCTTGCAGCTCTTACTCATATGAATGGTGCATTGCTCTCAAGAGCACTGATCCTGGTGCCTCTGTAATCTGTGATCCTGCTGTCACCTGCAGTGCAAGTAGGACCAATCCTTGTAAAACTATGTCTGAAAACATCAGGCACAATCTGGAAAGATTTTAAAAGCTGAAGTATCTGGATCAATCCCCAGAAAAAGAGTTGCAGCAACTGAATTAAAGTTCTTTCCTGTATACCATCCCAATATTTATATATATGCATATATATAATATATACATATAAAGTTTAATAAATATTGATTCATGAGTGGGTGGACCATGAAACTATAATCCTGAAGAGTTACACAGCAGAGCAAGAGGATAGATGTCCTGTCTATCAGAGTTAATATCTTACCTTACTCCATGCAGGTGCTCTGAAAACCGAAGCTGCCACAGTTGTAAATTCAAGCCCAACGTGCCTCCCAGCTTTTTCTGTGCCTGGTGGGATACACTGCCTTCATACTTAGCATCATGAAGGCTGGCCAGCATGTTAAACAGCCAAGCCAAGTTCCCTCTCCTGTGTATTCTCTTCCTGCTTCTGCCCACAGGCACAGATGATGGATGTACTTGACCCACCAGGGGTGTTGGCTGGCAGAGTTAGGGGTACCTTGTGTACACAAATGGGATGGAAGGCCACAGACTTGATGAACTTATTGCTTTTCCTATTGCAAAGGGGGAGCCAGGACATCTGGTGGTAATGATCTAAATGCACTTATATCCCTTTGCAACACAAACGTGAATTCCCAAGTCACCCAACTCCACATTATGTAATTATGAAAGCAGCTATTAGTGATGAGGAAGATAAGTAGTAGAGGCTCATCTTGTATGTTTAAAACCATTCTCTGGATTCTGGCACAGCTAATGGCATGCAAAACCAGGTGCAAACCAGCAGTGGAGGCTGAACTGCTTCAAGGCAGCTCGGGAGGGGCTGGTAGGTGACATGAATTGGGAAGCCAGTGAAAGAAAAACCTGAGTAAACGTTTTGAGTACTGTTGGGGAACTGGTAAATACCTTGTGATGTTCAAGTGTTTTTTTCCATGGGAAGAGCAGAGAGTTAACGGTTTAACCACTGCAGGTTTGATTTTTTTATTATTTTTTTTTTAAAACTTATTTATTGCAAAAGAAGATAGACCACATTAGTAAGCTGCAAGCTGGAAAGAAAAGGTGCTGTGGTGACCCAGGACGGACAGCAGAAGGAGCTCAGGCAGGTAGCCTGGGTGAGGGTGTCCCAGGGCACAGAGCCCATGAACAAGGACAGAGACAACACTGAGAGTGTCCCCCATGACACAATGCTGTTCAGTGCTGAGGTTCCTGGCCCTGCTCTGGATAAACTCACTTAGGTCTTGTTGTACCAGTATGTCACTGTAGCTACACTGCAGCTGGCAGGCAGGTGAACCCAAGCAGAACTACTTTGGGTGTCTCTGCCCTGTGCTGCTGCAGAGGCATTGCCACTCGTGACTTAGCACATGTTCTCACTGTCTCTGTAACTGTTACCTCCTTCACAGGATGGAGACAAATGTACCAGGTGATGTCAATGGGTTTCAGTAAGAAATAAAGATTGACCACATTTCAGAAAACTCCCCATGGGTTTAACTCCAGTGAGCTAAAATTCAGCATGATTTTTTTTTAGTTCAATGCTCTCTGCCCATTAAACAGGCTGCAGTAGGGTGAATTTATTTGCATTGGCTTACAGACATAATAACTGCATGGTTAATAGTACTGAACAACCTATAGATTTTCTACCTGTTAAGATATGTTGCTTAGTTCTTCTACATCTGCCTCTCTTTAACTATGTCAACCCAAAACCTAATGATTATATCTGAATGTTCTGTTCCAAACAGGAGAAAAAGCAAAGTCAAAAAAGACCAGATGTGATAATAAATACTATATACACATGGAAAGTTGTCCCTCCACCCCCAACCTCCAAATCACAAATGGAATGCATTTGGAAAAAAAAAAAAAAAAAAAAAAAAAAAGAAAGAAAAGGAGAGAAAAAAAAATGAAAAAGCAAAAGCAGATCAAATATTTATGTTGCCTGCAGTCATACTGGGGGTCTTTCCAAGAATGGTTCATTCTGATTTATGGCCAGTCCTGATTCAAATGACATGAGAAAACTTACAGCATAAATTGAAGTCTGGCCATATTTGGGAAGTGAATCATATTTGAAAATAAACCTTTTCAAGAGAAAATGTGATTGTATATATAGAGTCCATGCAATAACTTGATAAAAATTAATATTTTTGTTGTGTTTTTTCTGCACATTCAAAGAAAATAGTCACATGAAAAATTGTGGGAAAATGTTTTGTTAACAGATCAGAATATAAAAAGATTAGACTCAGTTTTGCTTTCTAACTACTATATGCATGTATGAAATATTTTAACATTTATAAAGGAAACATTTTTGGGTATAACTCCAGTTCCTTCACTGGGATGAAACGGGTTTGTGTTAGCCTCCAGTCTGCACTTGTGCATCACAAAGGCATATCTATACCAAAAGAGCTCTGACTTGGTTTTAACATACTGCAGTTTCTCGTGGGGATAAATTTCTGCAGGAATTATTGTTCCCTGTGCTGGTTTAGCCTTTTCCTTCCCTGAATAAGAAGAAACCATACTGCTATAAGCACTGTTTTACTGCTTGAAAAAAACCTGCACTAGGGTTAGGTTTGTACAACCTGAATAGTTGTAATATAAAGTGGTTTAACTCCTATGCAGAAAAACATAATGTAAAGAAAGTTTCTTAAAACTTCTCATGGTTAAACAAGACTGTGCAGAAAAATACTTCCTGGTTTTGTAGGAAAAATGAAAGCATTTGGAAAGGAGTGAAACCCTTTCATTAGGTAAGGTGGTTGTCTGGTAAGTGATTCAGAATAATGCTGTCTATGACTGGGAGTTCTATGGGTGGCTTTAAAAGTCAATTAATGTGTAATACAGCCAATTTCTTTTTGTAGATGTCACACTATACTCCTATAAGAAGAAGAAGAAAAAAAAAAGTCAGTCAAATAAGGTGAACCAATGAGGTAAAATCTAGAATTATTTGCACACTCAGGCTTAAAAATTTTCATTGGAAGTCCAAAAATCCAACATAACAACCTGGAATCAAAGGTACTGTTACCTTTTTTATTGTCCTAACCAATAAATATAAGTTTAAAAAGAAAGACTTGCAAATTGAGGTGTTTTAACTCATTTTACTCACTTTTCTTTTAAAACGAAAGGCGGGATGTAATCTATTTCTGCAGTATGACTGTGTTTTGAGCAGTGCTTTTCCTCACATGAACTTTTCCCATCCAAAGGTTTCTGCTTCCTTTTGTATTAAACAAGATAAGACTAGAGAAATGATTGCTTCCCTTATTCCAAGAACACTCTCTCTTTATCTCCCAAGGGTTAAGAGTTAACTACCACTCCATATGCTGGAAAGCAGAATTTGTGAAGTGGAACAAAACCAGTTAAAACATCCCATAGAAAAGGGAAACAGGGGACACTAAAGGTTGTGAGTCACAAGGGTCAGGAAAAAACACAGCAAGGCCTGTAAGGAAAGGTTGCTGAATCTGCCTTTGATGTTTTAATTATGATTTCTTTTTTCCTCAAGTGTCACAATCACCCCCAGAAGGTCTCAGTTCCAGTGTTTGATGTTTTTTCCCTCTGATTGTCTCAATTTTGTTATCATCCATGCCAAAGAAAATCCAGGCTCAAAAATTTATTGCATAAAGGAGATGATCTAATAATAAATACAGGGACTGGAGCCTCCCATGTCACAGCTCAGGTCTGTTTGTGTCTCCATATTTGCCACTTAGGAAACAACTGTTCACTCTTGCAGAGTAATTTAGAAATGAGCTCTTTGCTGGTACTGGCATGTGCTGTTTCTTTGCAGTTTGTCAGTCATGCCTTTTCTCTTCCCATGTAGATGGGGTTTTTTAGCAGTTTGCTGTCTCCTATCTTGAATGGGTGCAGCTTTCCTGCATGTTATTCTCCTTTAATAACTGGATTTAGAAAGCAAACCACCATGGCTATTGTTTCATTTGGAACAAGGACTATTCAGATGAGGTTAAATCCTTAAATCTTACCCAGATTTTACACAAACAAGATCCTAGAGATCTATGAAAGCCCCAGAGGTCTGGATTTGGAACAACAAAAAATATACCACAATTACTTGTGGCAGAACTGAGGGTAAAATGAGAACAGGCTGTGAACTGTGGGGTTGAAACACTGTGCTGCATTCCTTTTGTCAGGTGAGAGATGGGAACAGATAGTGGATGGTTGGTGAGTGGTTTCCTTAAATGTGACAAAGATGTGCAGAAATGTCCATCAAGCTGAAACATCCACAACTCCTGTATATGTGGAGAATGTGCAGTGAAGAAGCCTTGTTTCCATAGGATCTCCCCACATCCTGAGGCTACTTGTGGGGGAGTCCCAGGGGCATTTTAAATCCTTTGACACTACATCATAACATGGACACCAATTTTGCATGGAAGCTAAACCACAACAGCCCCATCTTGGGGGTATTAAACCCCCTGGGCTGCTGTCCTCTGGAGTAATCTGTGGTCTGTTTTTCCAACATGACAAGCAATACATGCATCTGGATGCTCTGCTGTAGTACATTCTTTTCCCACTCTTCAGTCCAATGCTGCTGGTTCCACAGAAGGGCAGAGTCCCAACAATGAGATGGAGTATGTAAAGGTTGGGGTTGTTTGTTGTTGGTTTTTAAAAAAGAGTTTTCTAGAATGGATAGCTGGGTGGGATCCTCAGTCTGGACCCTGTAAAGTTTAGCTTGTTACCAGTCTTTTAAGGCTAAGTAAAACATTGTTGGGTATTCAACGTTTCTCACTATGATGGTTCTTGTCCTGGTACATGTGAAGTGTCTGTGCTTGGAAATCTCTGAGACCTGGTTCTGATACATTTATCCAGAAATGCACCAGAAAGAAGCCGACAGCAAAGCATGTACACGTTCTCAGCTGAAAGTAGAAGTTTACACCAAGGTTACTTGTTGTGAAAAGCAACTTTAAGATGAGAAGGATGAGAAGAAATGAAAGACATTTTTATTTTTAGGAGAGAACTTGGCTTGGAGTAAAGTTGATGGAGGTTTCAGGACTTTTGTTAGCAAAGAAAGGTTTTTGTGTTCTTATAAGAAGTTTAATAGAGCACTGCTGGTTGACAACTGCTCTTCTTGGCTGCATGGTGATCCTTTCATTGTTTTTTGATAGTCTCAGTAGAAAGCTTCTTGTCTTGATATTGACTGTGATTTAATGGCATTCTTCTAACCTGATTGTTCATGACAAATTCCTCAGCACTTCAGAACAGCCAAAGTACTTTTAAAGTCCTGGAGATCTCTTTCTGTCTTTATTTCTCCCCAAATGCCAGGATGTCCATATTTCACACACAAGAAAAGCCATAGAACTGGAGTGCTTCCAGGAGCCTGAGAGATGAATTTTAGTCAGGGGAAAGAAAAGACAACATATACTGCAAGTAGGCATACTCACTAACAATAGGTGATCCTCTGTCTCTGAAGTATGAGCATTTGACAATCAATTGCACCATGAAATGCCACCTGCATACTTGTACCAAGGAGGAGTACTTATGCATTTTGTCCCTGCCAGCTGCACCTGGAGCCCAAAGCATGAGGACTGAATACACCAAGCAGATCTCCATCTGTGTTATTTGCTATATGTTGACAAATCACATGTTCCTTGAACAGGGAAGCTGTTAGTACTGCAAAAATTATCTTTTCATTGCCACCTTATAGGAAGGTCATACTAATATCTGCACAGACCTCTCTGATCCTGTTTGACTTGACTCCTGATGCCTGCTGTTGTTGCTTCTCTTTTTCAGCTCGTCATGAAGTTATCACCAAAGAGATCCTCGAGCTGGATACATGGGAGAACCAGTGGAATGTGGTGGCCATCAATGTTCTCATGCATGACAGCTATGATGTCTGCCTCGTTGCTAGGCTGAACCCACGGGATCTCATCCCTCCTCCCCCAGATTTAGTGGACCAATAGGAGTTCAGTGACTTTTAATGCTTTCAGAATCTGTAGAAACTGAAGAATTTAGGGGGGAAAATGCTGCATCGGCTCTGGATGACAGCTGAGTCCCACAGAAAGGAACGAGCCACACATGCTTAAGGAGAGAATTGCCTTTGAGCTATGCTTCTCAGACTGCTTAATTTGATAGTACTGGTACTCCAGACTTGGGTGATTGAAAGTTGAGGTTTCCCAGCCTTTGTGTGTGGCTCTTCATCTTCCATCTGGCTGTGCAAGCTCCAGTGCTGGGCACAGCCTGGGCTTCTGGGATCCTTTGCCTCACAGGCACAGCAGCAGCCCAGGGCTCATTTCACAGCAGGACATCACACAGGAAGGAAAACTCTAGCCACGGAAGTCCCTCCTTTGCTCTTCATCCCACCTGGTTCTACTAAGCCACCAAGGCAGCTAAGAAATATATTAAGTCAGCTGATGAAAACCAGCCCAGCTGTACCAAAGGGTGCCAGACTGTACTTGACTGATGCAGGAGCAGAGGAAAAATGGAGAAGAGCCTTTTGATGTTGTGTAGGCCATGTGCCCTTCATGTTTTGCCCTTGGGGTAATTATGTTTCTAAACCAATACTGGAAAGTGCAAGCTGGACTGAGGAAGGAAGGGAGCAGCAGAGAGCATGCCTATTGGGAGGTACAAGTCAGAGCCAAAATCCTTTTGAAATTGTATGAATACTGCATGTCTGAGGTGTCCATGGCTGATCTTGCATTGCTGGGAAAGTCTTTAAGAGTCTTAATTTCTTCTATGACAAATCCTGATGCAAAAGAATGATATAGAATATGCGTTCTCCAAGCTTGTGAGTTTCACTGAAATAATAGTTTACTTGAGCCACTTTCCATATGAGCAGTAGTTAGCTGGGCATTTAATCAAGGCTGTCTTGACACCATAATTCTAAAAGGCACACAAAGCAGAGCTGGCAAGCTACTAGCTATTTAAATGAATGGGGGATTATTAAGCAAAGGCATGTACTTCAGTTTCACTTGAAATGCTGAAGTGCATCACTAGTTGCCAAATATGAAGAAAAGTGTTGGAGGGGTAGCTGGTTGCAAAGCACACAGTAAAGCAAAAAATTAAATGCTATAAAAAGCTAAGTTGAAGCTCTCCATTTTCATCTCCAGATAATGTTCTGTTTTGAAAATGTCCATGTGTAGCTGATTTCATGAGGATCCCTGTAGATCTCACCTCTGTTTTCATACATGTAGTCACAGGAACTGCCTGCATCTGACTGTCAATCCTCCCCTGTCACTGCTGTGACTGCCTTCATCTCAGTCCCTGCCCATGACAGGCAAACACACAGACACACTTTGCATGTGTGCAATTGTTAAATTTATGGGGTGGTTTCTCTATTATGTTCCAGCTCTATTGTGGGACTCAGGAAGCTTTGATTTGCCAACAGTAAATTGCCTTGGAACACACAGAGCTGTCAGCTCCTCTATCAGCACCCCCAAATACACTCCAGGTAAGAGGCTGAGGGAGCATCAAAACTAAGAGACTGGCAACAGAGATGAGATGTTCTCCCAGAATGTTAGAACAGGCAGTGGAGCCAAAGTGGGTTGGAATGATCCTTCCCATCTCTTCCTAGGAAGGGTTCAAATGTAGAAGGATTTGGCCCTGGGTCTTCATATATTTTTTCTCTATTTGAAAACATATAATGAGATCCTTGATCACCTGAAAAGCAATCAAAACAAATGCTAGAATAATACATTACATTTTTAATGTTAAAATATATTCACAAAGATTTGTGTTGACTTTCTGCTGATCTGGAAAACAATGGCATTCTTTTAAATAAGCTGTTTACCTAGTGATTGCTACGTTAGCTGTAGTGATGGTCTGTTTCACAGGCTGCTCTCTTAATGGATTGTGTACCTCCTCTGAAAATTTGTTCCATGAATCACAATGCTTTGAATCACCAGGTTAGAATTTCAGTTTCTCTCTTGCAAATTTCTGTGGCTCTCCCTATAGCTTTTCAAGTGGACTCTAGCTTCAGCTTCAAAGAAAAGCAATCTCACCCCCAGTTGTGCTCAGCTGGAACCAGTACATATGCAATTTACTATCATTTGACAGGTAGAGGTTGAAAGCAAAGGAAATATTGGAAAACAGCTAAAATATGCATAGATTGTATATGGAACTACACTTCCTTCTTTCCTTAGTGAATATCTCCTGGGTTTGCTGCTCTGCCTGAGTGTCTGATGGAATAACTTACTAATGACCCATGGTTGCAGCCACAGTGAAGTCCACGCTGGGCCTTGGTGTTTGTGCTGCCAGAGCAGGGAGGACCAGCCTGGTGCAGAGCTGTGGCTTCTGACAGGCTGGTCTGCCTCTAAATAGGAAATTACCTTCAAATGAAAATGCATTTAAGTGTTCCAGGATGTATACCCCTATGTGTTTTCTGTGTATATGTATAAAATTATTTTAGAAGTTCTTTGCTGACAGCAGTAAGATCCTTTTTTTAACACATACCTGGCAACTGTCCTCAGCATATCTCATCAAAGTATTTCAAATAAATTGCTGGTCTTGAAATATATGGAACTGTTCCAGGCTTCAAGTAAAAAAGAACCTGAAATTCCTTGCTGAGGTAAGGAACAACTGCAGTAATGTTTTAGTCCTCACCTATGTCTCCTTCCTTCTCCATTATTTTTCTGTCTGTAGCACCCCCCTCAGAATCTCAGAATAATTTTGAAAGATCTGTGCAAGTCTGTTCTGTTTCTCTTCCACCGACCCCATTTCTGCCTCAGCCCACTTGTCTGACCAGCCCTTAAGCTCCTCCTTTTCCCTTTTAGTTCCCCAGAAGATGGGAACAGACACTGGAGGTGTTCACCAGGCTCCAGGCTTCTCAGGAGCTCATTGTTCCAGCAACAGATCAGCTTTGAAGGACAGAAGGAAGACCATACCAGCTCCCTGGATTTGAGGGCACTAACCTTTGAGCAGGATCTAGCCCCAACCCAAATTCTGTGGTTCAGTCTCATTGCAAATGAAATCTGCCAGCTCTGCAGTGTTCCTGGTCCTCTGGCTGTGACAGGTTGGAAGGCAGTGACCTGCAGTCTTGCCACTGTCTCGCTATGTGCTGCTGGTAAGTTTGACATGAAATGCCCTTCATACTGCGTGTGCCATGGCTATAATGACTGCAGGCACAAGCCAATATCATTATCTCAGTTACTACAAAAACTGTCTGAAGCACAGAGGGAGGCACCTTCATTATTGCATTGTAGCTCTCGTCTTAAAGCTGGATTTTCTCCTGCAGCTTCAGTCAGGCCCTTTTCACTGAAGAACCTGGCCTCCAATTTATCATGTTTTAGTACAGATATTTTTTTTTCCCACTCTTTTCCATTTCTAGTAATTTTTTGTAAGATTGCAAGTGATTTCACCAGCTTTTCTATGCCTCCCTAGGCCACAGACTTTTCATTATCAGGGTTGAAGTAAAGCCACTGGAGTGCCAGTCAGCTGCATGACTTTATTTTCTCACTCAGCAACTTCATAATAGAGGGAATGTATTTCATACATACATACATACATAGTGTGAGAGGAAACCACTTCCCACATACACAACTTCCTGACTCATTCCTTTCAAACGTGGCTAAAACAACTGCTGAATCCAAACAAAAAAGCTATGATACCCACTCAGTAGGCTTCTCCAGGCTTCCCAGTATGAGGAGGAGGATCACAGGGAGATGTCTTGTAACTAGACCACAGATTGGGAAATTGGAACCTCTGGGGTTTTCAGTTGGGTTACTTGGTTTACCTGGGCATTTGATCTCTGTGCCTAAGTTCACCCATGCAAAATAATAATTACAATTCATCTGTACACATTTTGTGGGTCTGCCCTGCTGTGGTTTTAGAGGGGGTGGCACATGGATGTCTGTAATGTTATGTTGAACTTCAGAAGTCAAAAAGTAAAATGCAATAGTAGAATACTAACATTATAGCACTGCCAATGCCTCCCTGATTTTTGGTAACTGTTGTCCATAACGTACAGAAACAGCCTTCCTGAGAAAGGAGATGATAAATGTTTCAGCTAATGAGGGATTTTGTTTACTCCTTCAGAGAAAAGCAAGAGGTATCAAATTGTGTAATACATTAAGCAGAAGAAGAAATTGTAAGGCTTACTGCATGGGCCTTCATAACTAGTCACACAGGCAGAACTAATCTCAGCAAATTGAGAGGTCACTAATTGAGGCTAAAGTTAAACAGTAGTAATTAGAGGAATGAGTGAACTGTATTTTTCTCAAAGCAGATTTGATTTAATAAATTATGCTGCTTAGCCACTGTTGCTATGAAGCAAAAAAGAGAAGGTGCTTTAAAGAAGTGTAGGAGATTTACTGGGTAACTGGGACCAGAAGTTAGATAATCTATCACAGCTCTGATAAGAAAGCTTCAGCTCTCTGGGGATTCCCATAACAAATCTGTGATGCATTGAACTAGTCACCAAAAGGTACTCTTTCATCCAAGGAATCATCTATACAGTGAGCAAAGGAGGGGCTTAGGATATTGGTGAAGTGTAAAAAATGTGGCATCTGTTTGTTGGCTGTTGAATTGATACTAGTGATTTTGTTGCCTTCCCAAACAGTATGCATGAGTAATAATCTTTGTTGAATCGACAAGTAATTTATAGTACTCACAGACAGGTCATTTATAATTCATAAGGCCTGAAGTTCCAAAAATCTTCTAGGTTAAGACAAGTTTTGTAGGGTACAGTTTTTTTACTAAGCAGACAATGAGATATACTGGCATTTCCCTGCAGTTAAAAGGCTCCAACAAAACAACAAA
This sequence comes from Florisuga fusca, assembly GCA_038090715.1. Lineage (NCBI taxonomy): Eukaryota > Metazoa > Chordata > Aves > Apodiformes > Trochilidae > Florisuga > Florisuga fusca. Next base: position 9,912,988 of record JAAWXA010000016.1, on the reverse strand, counting down.
ATAAATAAATGCAGTTATTTTGCAAGACAGCTCTGATCAGAAAGCTGCCTAATTGCTTTGTTTCCTTTTAATATGCTAGGCTGGAAGTTTGTGTGCAACAACTAGTTGGCAACCTTTAAAAAAATTAGTTCAGAGAGTTACACAAAACAAAAAACAGGACAGATCCTTCTCCCACTTCAGCTATTAGTTAAGTAAATAATGAAACAAAAGTATGAGAAGATCCTCGGGCCTATCTAAAAATCTCTCTCCAGTCGTGGAGAGGCTCACAGTGTTACCCAGATCTAATGATCTGCAAGGAAGATTCCATGGTCCAGATGTCAGCTGCCCTAGCAATTGGGTGTGACCTCTAGCTGGCTTGGGCAGCCCATGCTGAAGCTCAAGCTGTTCGTGCTCACTGCTCTCATTAATTACAAGTTTTAAATAAAGCAAACTAAGGTATTCACTTATGTTATGGACAGAACACCTCACTGAGTATGTAACAGGCTAAATCCTGTAGTTCAGCAGCAGAACTTGAAAAAGTCTTTTGTAGCCAGATCATTTTGTTGTCCATATTGCAGTGAAGCTATAAAATTGCTTATATACCCACACAGCTCAAAGGGAGGCACAGAGACAAGTGCCCACTAATGGGTGTGTGGTACAGCAGCTGCTTGTGCCAGCACTGCCACAATACAAGTCACTCATCAAACTGTGCCTTAATGCATCAGCATTCACCTCAACTCTGAAACTGTCCCACTGCAAAGCCCACTCTTTGGAGTGCTTTGAGGGGACAAATAGTCAAAGAGTTCAGAAGATAGATAATTGCTGCAAAGCCTTGTCATGACTCATGCATTAACAGCTCACTGCTTGATGGCTTCTCGTGCTCTTATACAAAGATGCCAAATAGCATAAGAACAAAACCATGGGATAGGAAGTTCACCCTCTTTCCAGTATTCATAGCTGATAAAACCTTCCTAAAGGTTTTTTTTAAGTACTTTTCAAAATGGATTAAGAACCCACCCCTGCTCAGCACTGGAGCATGGAGCAGTCATCTGATGTGCAAAGTGATAGTTACCTTGCCAGGAAATCTGCTGTACTGGTGCTGCTGTTCTAAGCAGCTCAATCTTTAATCTGATTTTCTTTGTTTTTTATTTCAAGCAATCCACTGTAACAGAAATTGTCAGTAAAGACTGCTAAGCCACTTGGCAGGTCTATAAAACTCAGGCACGTTAACTATTCTCTTGCTCTTTCCAGTTGGCCAGGGTCCTGTTTGCTTGCATTTAAGGAGGACTTTAATGGGCCTCTACCACGATGATATTGCACAGATCAGATTGCAGGTACTGGGCTGTTTTTTTTCTAACTGAGCCAGGTAAATCTTGATAAAGACTTACACGGGTTACTTTTACACAGAAAGTAAATCTTGATAAGCACAAATTCAATCTGAAGCTGTAGCTTGCTTTTTTTGGAACCATCTGTGCACTGTGTATTTAATCCTATTTCTGTTGTTCTGGGGTTTACTAGATACTTTTTATAAAGCACATTAGGAGATTCACAGGGATGTGATCTACTCAGAAGATGTGACCCAGCAGGATTTTTTGCCAATGACTGTAATATAAGCAGGCTCAAACCAAGCCTGTTATCCTGTTAGCATTTAGAGAAGCCTTGTCTAAGATCAAGAGATAAATAGTAGTCAAAATCAATTAAAAAGAAGTGGTATGTTGTGGTTAATCTACATCTAGTTTTGATTCAAACATCAATTTCTAGAAGGAAAGAAATTTATCAATAAAACACTTTTTATGCCCATCCTGAATCCAAGCCTGAAATTATCCAGCTGTTGAAAATCACTGTTGTTTCACTGAAAAATACAAGTGAATTAATTATAGAGATGGAACCAACTACTGGGAATAACATAATCATAGCATAAACCCCACTGTTGAACCAGCCACAAAGATCATCTGCCCCATTTAAATTATAGTAGGTTTCTGAGGGCATTTGTTAAACAATTTACACCAAATTTCACGTCTGTTAAACAGTTGAGACAACACTGAAGTCAAAAACCAGTGGAAATAATGCTGCCTGAGGACAGTCCAGAGTCAGACTGCAGAAGTGCTGGTCACTGGGTTAATAATACAAGTGAAGCCCTTTAATAGTATGGGAAAAAATCCATTAGAAAAACCTACAGGGACATCTAGCTCTATTCCTTAACATCTGCAGTTGTCTGTCATACTGTGGTATATTATTGAGATAAGCAAGCATGATAAAAATATTACAGTAACCTTTAAAAATAGGAGACTGGAAATACAATGCTGGTTTTACTTGGAAAGTGTTTCTCATGCAAGTGTCCCTGGGAGATGTTTTATAATAAAGTATGAATGAAATACAATAAAAATCAAATCAAAGTTCATTCCCTGTATACCAAACAGAACTGCTCAGGTTTCAGCTTTGATTTTAAAGCCAGGAAGAGTATTTACTTGATGAATTTCTGCTGCTGCTTAGAATTCCAAAATAGAAAAAGACAGTAGCTCAAAAGGTAATTTGCAAACAGTTTTGATATAAAAGCTGATGTTGTCAAGAGGTCTAATTGAAAAACTTAAAGAATTGTACAACAAGCTGCAAATATCCATGAAATAAACATAATTCAGTTCTATCCCAGGATCAAAAGCATAATTTTACATGTACAGCGTTTTCAAGTATGCATATGATAATTACTGCATGCAAAAATACTGATTTACTAAATGTTTCCATTGCATTAAGAAGTGACACAATTACAAGCTCAGTCCCCACTTTGTGTGCACCACAACATGACCCATTCCAGTACATATGAACAGTGTAACTATCACTGTGTGCATCAGGTCATTCAAATTCATTATCTAAACACTGATCTGAAAAACAACAGCCCATGTGGATGCACGAGTCCAATGTCCATGCTGTGATTTTTTTGACTATTGTCAGAGCATTCCAGCTGGACTAAAGGGATCCAGTGTCAATTACAATTTGATCACTTGAAAACCAGGCAGCCTCCTCATAGGGGTATTTTCCATCCCCAAATAAATGTCCAATGTTGTTTTAGACAGAAAGGTATTTTTGCTAACACCTTGTAAAATTCTATATTAAATTAATGCTCTGTGCTAAAAGCTGTCTCCACAAAGGTGAAGAAGCTTTCTCAGAAGGTTCATAGCAACAATTTCTAATCCTGGCCAACTTCCACACAGTGACTTAGAATCAAGCTGGCAGTGATTTTTATGTAAATGAGTCCATTATCAGAACTATATGTGTCTGGTTACGGGACCATAGACACTTTAGGGAAAACTGGTATCAATATTTCCAAGAAAAGTGCTTTTTCCCTTAATGCTCTGTTAGGACTGTTGTTTGATCTTGCTTTTTATTTCTTTCAGTGATAGTTCTAGGTCAATTACTTGATGGTTTAAAAACATCCTGTAAGTGAAAGCTAGTTCTTAATCCCTAGAAATATTTAGAAATACAGAACAAATTTGGGTTCTATTATAATTTTTTACAGAACCTAGTTAGACAAGTCGCAGCAAAACAAGTAGGATATGAAAAATTACCATTCTCTTGGGCTTTTTTACATTAAATATACATTTGATATTTCAAAAACCTTAAAAAAGGCAGGAAGAGAACACACAGGCAGTATTTAGACATTAAAAAGAGACTTTAACCTTGTATTAGCCGTGGGCCTTCCAGTCTTGCTGAAATTGTCACCTGTTTGTTCACCAGGACCTGCAATAATTTTCAGGCTGTCAGTAGACAAGCAGCCACTATCAGTCTAGTCTGGAGTTCTGTGGCCAGCAGTAGCCAATGCTGCAGCCCTGGGGAAAGGACATTAAACCTCCTCGTTCTTCTTGCAAATGGCTCAACTGCCCATATTGCATCTACTGACAGTGGCAAGTATCTGCCTGACCTTGTTTGCTGATCTGCATAGCTTTGCTGTAATTTGTCCCCCTTGTGGTACATTTTAATAAAACAGAAGGTAGCTTTATTATAGAGTTTTTTCTGAACCAATAACGTTGCTGTTATTGCAAAATTGCATGTTACATTTTGTTTCAACTTCAAATATTGGGGCTTCACTTGAAGATAGAGGATGAAAATTCTGATCCTGTTGAAGTTTTGTTGTTGTTCTTTTGACATCAGGGTTTAGCCACTGGCCCTTTGTGTTATATGAAAGTTCTTATCAGAACCAGAAATCAGGGTCCTATTTATTGAGAAATAACTTCTGTAACGCTGACAGCTAGGAGCATGGCTGATTAAAGTTACAGCATTATAAAGTATTTTAGATATGTTATTAAGTGCTGCCATCAATGCATGGAATAAAGTGATGTTCTAGGAGCACCTGGATGAACAAATTGGAGAAAAAGGGGAGTGAGTCATAACAGGAGTTCAGGATTAAAAACATTTCATGCAAAGCAGTACAAAGGTATTCAGTTAACCTCTCATGTCCTGATGTCAATGTTGGAAATTCTTCTGTGCTTTGCAATGTTGGACTTAGGCCTGGTAGGGAAGCTAAGCTTTCTTCTTTTGATGTATCCAGGGCAATTCTACTTAATCAGAGGTTTAGGTATCTTATTTTAGATATTTAAATTAGATTTTATTTTTTTCAAATACCCACTGTTATGGAACACCCTATGGTCTTCAGGATAGGATACAATTTTGCATTTCTTACTCACTTGGACTTAGGAGACATGACTTTCATGCCTCCTAGAAATAGCAGGTTTCATCTTTTAAAATGCATTTCTTCAACTGGAAATCAGGTAGGATAGGAGGACTTTACATTTTCTTAAAGCCTCTTCTATTAAGAAATCATAAGGCTTGATTGGCTAGGAAAATAAATGGATTCACTCATTTAGACATACCTTTTCACAAAGCATCTCTCACTGCCCTGTGATAAAGGTCAAGTCTATGTAAGAAAATATTACTGCATGATTCTTCAACATCTCCCCACTGAAGATTCTGCCTGCCTTTTGGCATGCTGCTTCAGGGTTCTCATGAAAAGCTGTGTGATTATCTCTGGAGTACAGACTAAAAGGGAAACTCTGGCTCTGCTGAAATCAACAGAGTTTGGCTGTTGTTCCTAAAGGAGCTGGCAGTTAAGTCTCTCTTAGGTTGGCAGCATGGTGAAGAATTTGTTTCAGAAATGTTGTCTACTCAGGGCTCTCTGAAAGGTCATTCTCATGTCCATGCTCACCTGCCATTCAGCCCAGGAGCTTCCCTTCCACCTGTGACCTGGATTGCTTCACCCAGTGCTGCTGCCTGTGGAGCCCATCTCCGTGGGTGGATAATGAGTAGGGACATCTGACAAGAAGCTGTCAAACAGCCTGAGAGACAGCCTGGGGGTGGCAGGCAAAGGGGAGGTGAAGCTTGTCACGTTTGTGGTTGCTCCCTGGAATGCTCTGTCAGGGAACTGCAGGGAAAGCTGCCACACCGGAGCGTGGCTGTGCCCCGTGTCCCCATCGCTTCAGGGATCCTCACCGGAGTGCAGGGATCTCCAGCACCGCAGCCAGGCTGTGCAGGGATCCAGAGATCCCAGAGATCTCCTGCAGCACCGCAGTGCTGAGCTCTGTGTGGGCGCTGGGATCTGCCTGCAGGGAGCTCCCTGCGGGGCTGCTGCCTCGGTCAAACTGAACGCCAGGCCTCCTGGTCCCCAGTGGGGCCCTTGGGCTTCCAATGCACCGTGACAAAAAATGATAGTAATAAAACTTCCCCACAGGGCTGCCTGCGTTCCCAGCCAGCTGAGATGGCATTAGTGAAGCATTTCTCCCACCTCGTGGTTAGATAGGTTACTGCTGGCACCCTGTGCATCCGAAATCACAGGCAGAATGGCTGCCACAGGCCCTCTGGTGCAGCCCGGTGCCACAGACACTGACTAGCCCTGTTCTGTCAGAGAAAGTCCATGTGAGTGTGTCTGCTCCTCAGTACGGGTACAAATGAATGGATTTGTCATGCCCTCTATCCCTCCAGCCCACAGATGCTATGGGACCTGGTGTAACAACAGCTGGAGTGTCTCCTTTAGACTCCTTGGAAAAAAAAATAAAGGCCTTTTTTCAATGTAACATGCAAGATTTGGCACACTGATAAAATTTACTCGTGTGAAAACAGAGTTTGAGCATGTCACAGACATAGAAATTGTGCTCTTTTCACACTGAGACTGTGGCCAGTTTCTGCCAGAAGTTTTGTTAGAACTGAAAGGAACCATTTGGAGGCAGTGAAAAATTCATCTGTGTTTCCCCATTTCTACTCTCCGTCCCTGTTTCCTACATTTACCTCTGGATATTGAAGCAATCACACAGTATTTGTTGTTTGCATCAGGATACAGTTCAGCACGACTGGGTCCAGCATCTGTAGTCACTCACCACAGAGTGAAGTTCAGTTTCAAAAGCAGTAATTAAATGTCAGCTTTGTACTGTATATGCACATGTATAACTTTGCAGTCAATACTGAAGATTTACCCTGTCTGGAACAGTGGAACACACACTGGCTAACAAACTTCAGAGCCAGTTATTAATGTTTTTAACGATAACCTAAATTACACTATTTCCAGAGCAAGATTAGTTTGGTAATATAAAAGGGACTGATTTGGTTCAAAGAAAGAGAGCAAAACATCAATAGAGCAAGCTGTTTGTCTGTTTTTCAGTTTAATAACTACATGCTATGTTCTGCCTCCTCCTGAACATCATTCCAGTTGCATCAGCTGGCACCACTCAAAATTGATTCCTCTCTCAGCAGTAGGTGCTTCCCCACTGCAGTGTAAAAATCAGCCCTGGTTTATCATAGTCAGTAATTCCTAGAGAAGATGCTTGGTTTCAGAAACCTGGAAGAAGGGCAAATATACTGTCTACCAATAATAATAATTTTTAAATGTATAAGAAAAAAAAACAAAAAATGGGAATTAGGATTAGTATTTTAAAGTTAATTTCAGAAAAGTAGGGGTCAAATAAACTATAACTAAGTATGTAGAAAATAACAGGGAGATTTGTGGAAGCAATTACGGGTTTCACAGAGTTGACTCTAATTGCTTTGTAATGACACCTTTATTTGCTTTCCTCTTTCCTCTGTTTACCTTCAGTTTAGTGGTTGGTGATAAGTTACTCTGCAGAGGCCTGGGAAGCCCCCAGGACATCAGAAACGCCTCCAGCAGTAACAATGTGAGCACATTTCACTTGTTGGAACTCCTGGTGACACAGGGACTTGTTGGTGTACCCTACCTTCTCTGACATGTGGCAAATATTCCACAATTTCATCAATGGTTCATATTTTATTAGAAGCCCAGCTCGATCTGGGTGTGCTAAGCCGAGGCTCAGGTGCACAGGGTCCGTGTGACACCGCCGGCTGCCACGCTGCGTGGGGCACGGGGGATTTCTTACCACGGAGAAAGTGGAACAGCCTACTGTAAAGATGTGAAAGCAGAAAATGATTTGTGTTTACACATGCATATGCCTCTTGAAATATCTTTGAAAAGAACATTGCGACTCCTAGTAGCTAAAAACGGGTTCCTCAAAACCACCTACGACCTCGCCACGACCCTTCACGGTCCTCGTTAAGATGGCGGTGGGAGGGACAAAGACTACAACACCCAGCAGACCGCGCGGCGCTCCGCTATCTGATTGGCTGCCTGGATCCGCGGGAGGCCAATGAACATCGAGGGTCCTCCCGGGAGGGTGTCGGTCTCTCTGTCCGCGGAGCATCATGGGAGTTGTAGGCGCTTCGCCGCCGCGGGGGCAGATGGCGGTGGCTGCTGCGGGGCGGCGCCTGCGCGGTGCCGGCGGCGCCCGGCGGAGCCGGCGCGTGGCANGTATAAGAGACAGGGTGTGGGGTTTGCGCGTCGTGCGGGACGGCCACCGGCTCTCCCTTCAGAAGGAGCTTGGGACGGGCCCTCCTCACGGTCGGCGCGGCGGCCTCTGTGTGTGTGTGTGTTCCCCCCCCGCCGACTCCAGCCTGCTGGCGGCCTTCTCTGAGGGGACTCTGCCCTCGCCCTCCAGCCCCCACCTGGGACCAGGCCCTCGGGGCTGCCCGCCGCCTGCCCTCCCTCCTTGGCCGCTCCGGGCGGGTTTCCCTTCCCCCGGTTCTGGAGGCTGCCGCTGGATTATATACTATTTTTTCCTTTTCTGGCGGTGAAAGGTCCCATTTCCTAGTTGTGGTGGAGTTCCCTAGGGAAGGGAACTGGCTCTGGGATGCCCGGTGACCGGGCTCAGCATCCCCCAGCCGGAGTGTGCCCGGTGCGGTACGGGGCAGGGAGAGGGGGGGCTGGTCCTGGGTCGCGGTGCTTTCCACCAAAACCTCCGTTACATTATCAGAGTAAACGATAAACAGTCATTTGCAGTCTGTAAATAATCCTAGGGAACTGAAGTCTCTAGAGTCTGCTGCCTGCACCAAGCTTGAAAAGCCCCTTACTCGATCCATATGTTATTGAGATGTAGGGTTTAAGTTTAAAACCACAACCCAGTGTGACTTCTCAGGCAATTAAGGGTTTGGAACTAAGTAAATAGTTTTAACGGGCTGGTCTTAAAGTGTAATGGAATTGACACTAAAGTTGTTGCTTTCCACAGAGGAGTGGAAAGCTGCCAGCCTGTTCTTCATTGCCATATGCTTTTTAATTTAAATCTGTCCAAAATCTGTGTGGAATCCTACATTAGTCTTCATAAGTTATGTATTAACTCTGTTCCCAATCAGAGCTCTCTGCTCATAGGGGAACTTGCAGCTTTACAGATACCCTTTCCTTTCCTGTGCTTTTGGTAAGACTGAGCCAACTCTGACTTTTCTGGTGTAAGGAGGTGGCCTTTGGACTAGAAGGAGATTGCTGCATGAGCCATTCTGTAAAGCAACCTGAATTGTTGGTTATGAGCAGTGTGGGGGAATTCTTAAACTGTGTGGCCTGAAAGTAAGCCCTGAACTAAAACTATCTTGGGTATTCTGTTATTGTATATCAAGCACAGGGAGAAGTGATGATGGATTAAATATTCAAGGGTATTGATGAGCTTGTGCAAAACAACAGCTGTCAGCCTGCTTGGTAAAAGGAGAAAACTTGACATTTTGGTGTGTGTTCTTCTGGTTCTATTTTGTACTTACACAAAGGTTCAGCTAGTTAGAATCATAGAATGGGCTGGGTTGGAAGGGACCTCAGAGATCATCGAGTCCAACCCTTGATCAACTACCACTGCATTCAGAATAGATAAAATGCATTTTATCTATTTTATTGGTTAGATGCATTTAGAATAGATAAAAAATAATTAGAAAAACAAGAAAAAAAAAACCCCAAACACAAAAAAATCCCTTGTCCTTAAATGTGACTTTTAACATTTTAATTTTTAGCATGTCCAAATTCAATTTTACTTGAGTTCTCCTAATGTTTTGGTATACATGTGTTCTCTTTGTCTTTAACTGATTTCCCTACAGTAAAATTTCTTGAAGTCATCAAGCCCTTCTGTGTTATCTTGCCTGAAATCCAAAAGCCAGAACGGAAGGTAAGTTAATAAAATTGCCTTCATAGGCCTCTGTTTCTGTACAAAATCTTTGCAGCTTAGTTTGCTTTTTTTTTTTTTTTGGTCTCTCTGGGAGAATGGCAGTTCTGGGCACTGCATTTTTAGTCAAGTGCTTTTCTAGTGCCTCCTGTGCTCTGAGTGAGGTTGTACAAGGACATATTTGCTGGTAAATGCAATTGTGCAGATATGGTTTTGCCATAGCAGTGAGTGGTGAGATACTGAAAAGGGTACATACTGAAGAGTAAACCAGAGTAGTTTGAAATAGCAACTTGAAAAATCTTTTCTTTCTAACTTCTAAGCTAAGATTATATGTGAGGATAAGCTTCTCTGTATTTTTTTTCCCATGCCAGAAGCTCTTATGAAAATGTACCAAGTGTAAGATTTGTTTCTGTGGAAATACTAGAATTACCTTCTGCTGCTGTAAGCTTGTTTATTTGGACTAAAATTTCAGCAAAGCCTTGTCATTTTATTTGACCTTGTATAATAAAAAGAGATGAAGAGTTATTTTGTTTAGGATGTCCTGTACTTTCATCTTCTCCCTTCACAAGAGGAAGCAAGCTTTAGCTCCTATGCCAGTCTGCCTGGCTGACCAGATCCTGTTATTGTGACAGCTTTATTATCTTGGGTTGTTTTGTGCTTTGTTCTGTTGTGGTTTGTTTATTTTTTTTTTTTCACCTTTAGATTCAGTTTAAGGAAAAGGTACTATGGACTGCTATAACTCTCTTCATCTTTTTAGTATGCTGCCAGGTATGTTTCTTTCCCTTTTTTCTAAAGAGCTGAAATGTTTAAAGGATGTTACCAACTCTCTAATTTGATCCTCTTTTCTACTGTGGGTTGGAAATGCAGATTCCCTTGTTTGGGATCATGTCATCAGACTCAGCAGATCCTTTCTACTGGATGAGAGTGATTTTGGCTTCAAATAGAGGTATGGTCAGTCTTTCAGGAGGGAATTTTTTTAGCTTGGATCAAAATGTTTTGAAACTTGTTCTTCCATTGCACTCTATTTTAGTGAAGGTGAACACTGAAGTGGTGAGGGAAAAGTAATTGTATAGTTATAGTATATACATATAATTATGTAAAGTAGTAAAGCAGTGGGATATTAGGGAAGGCACAGCTCTGTGGACAAAATTAGTCAAATGGTTGGCTGTGAGGAATCTATAAAAATTAGGGAGCATTTGGGACCAAAAAGGGTTATGGGAGAAACAGTTCCTAATTGCCTGTATCACTGCAGTTGAAATCTTCTGTATAAATTTCAAGCTTTTTGATTTTGTCTTTCAAACCATATTAAACCTGTGTTGTGGCTTCCTGCGTGAATTTGTCTCACAGAAGATAAAAATTCATAATAGTTTGTATAAATATAGTTTCTTGTAGAGGCTTTTTAATGCAGGTATAAATTAAAAATGTTGACAGTTTCTTGAATTTATCTTGCCATGATGTATCATTTGGGGTAGCTGTCAGTTTATGTCATAATAAGATGTGCATATGCACACATGCAGCTTGGTGTACTCCTGAAAAAGCTTGGGGTTTCCTGTTTCAGATTACAAATAATATAGTGACTGACTGTCAGAGGCAGAAAGCAAATTCCAACCTTGTTCTGTGCAGAATGAATCTGTTCTTCTGTTCTTGACAGCAACATCTTTTTTTCAGCAAGCATGGTTTTAAAAGTGCTGGGAAGTACTGCATTACTTACCAGACTGACTTAACAAGCTTCTGTTGTCACTGAAACCTTTTACTTGTATGGAGATTTGAAGTGCTGTGTCTTCTCCATTGTTATGTAAGGGGTGTGAAAAACAAACTTTGCACTTCAAAGGTGCCTGTGTGTGGTACATCCCACCATTTTATTTAATTTCTCTTTCTGTTTCTGGCAGGTACATTGATGGAGCTGGGTATTTCACCTATTGTCACTTCTGGGCTCATCATGCAGCTCCTGGCAGGTGCCAAGATCATTGAGGTTGGTGACACTCCAAAGGACAGAGCTCTCTTCAATGGGGCACAGAAATGTGAGTAACTGATACTGAAACCTGGTGTTTTGTGTGTTTAACTCTAACAATAGGAAGTGTAAACTTTGCATGTGATGAGTGCTGGGGGTCAGATACACAGGCTTCTGTGCTGTGTGTTCAGGTTGTGCTGCAGATTTCTGTATTTCCTTAGTCTTTCGTTGACTGCTCTCTGGCTTGCTAGCTGTTAAGCTTCATACAGGTCTATAAAGGAAAAATATCTGCAATTGGCATTGCTGCTGTAGTCTGATCAGATAAACTAAGTACATAGACTCTGGGGACCCAGGCTCTGAGCTGTGTTGGTCAGCATTAACCTTTTGAGATCTTTGCTTACTTGATAAATGAGTTCTAGAAAAAGAAAAAAGCATAAATTGCTTGGATAATATTTTAACACCTCAGTGTTTTCAATATCTACAGCAAACCAGTAACCAGTGCCCTTGCTTCTAAGTTTGTTTGTTGTTGAAGTGTCTGTGTGTATTTGTGGTTTCTGTGCCAGATTTTGGACAACAAACTTAACTTCTCCTTGAATTGAAATGTCCCATGACTTATATACTCTTTCCCAACTTTATCTACAAATAAGTGATTTATATTTTTCTATTTGCCCACTGTCAGAAATCTCTAGAACAAATACATACTACTCTTTTTGTATTCTGCAGTATTTGGAATGATCATTACCATCGGGCAGTCAATTGTCTACGTAATGACTGGAATGTATGGAGACCCATCTGAGATGGGTGCTGGGATCTGCTTGCTTATCACAATTCAGGTAATTTCTGTTGAGTCCTCTCAACTTATGCTTCCTCTGAAAGAATAAAAAAATCATTACAAGTTATTTTTTAACAAAAATTAAAAAGTATTGGGACTAAATCTGTATTTCTTCCTTTTTTTTTTTTTTTCACTGTAGCTTTTTGTTGCTGGATTGATAGTTCTGCTGTTGGATGAGCTCCTACAGAAAGGATATGGTCTTGGTTCTGGCATCTCTCTCTTCATTGCCACCAATATCTGTGAGACTATTGTGTGGAAGGCATTCAGCCCCACCACAGTGAACACAGGACGAGGTAAGAGGGTCCATTTCCTTCCACTAAGATTGAGCTGTTTATCAAATGAAACGTAAAAAACCAAATAGATTCTGCCCCATGTTCTTTTAATATTCTGACTCTTCCATAACTATAAAGTAATTCTAAAATTCTTATATAGAATAGCACAATGATAATTGAAAATATAAAAATGTCAGTTGTAGAAAAGTCTTAATTTTACACAAAAAGGCAAGATCTTTTTATTTTGCTGTGTGGTCACTTAAATGGCAAATGCTGTTACTAGCATCTTAGCTATGTATTTGCCATGTAGTGGATCTTATTGTACAGCAAGTGCTCCTATGCAAGTACAAAGATTCTTCTTTTTAATTTTGCAGTATTTTGTAAGATATTTCCTCAAATTTCTTACAGTGCCTCCATTAGAACTCAATAATGGTAGACTGCTGTTGTAGTACACCTGCTACCCAGCTTACTGACAGATTTCTGTTTCTTTCTGCTCCTTGCATGTCTTACCCTTTGCCCCAAAGACATTATTCTGCAGACATGGCATGAGATGGCCTTGTTTGGTGATGTGCAGTAGAAAACATAAGTGAGGTCATCAAGTCTGCTGTAATGCAGACAGTAACTGGTGTCTCACCACCAATGATACCAGAAAGCATGCTGCCTCCCTCATTTAATTTTATTAAACTGGGAAGGAACTCAGTGACTGTCAGTGTTTCTAGAGACCAGTAGAGTTAGACCACCTGATGGTTGGATGGTGATTTAATTTGAAGGCCACTACTGGGCTATTCTGAAAAAAAATATTGGAAATAACATAGCTGATACAGAGGACAACTGGTAGAAGTCTGAGAGCAGGCTCAAGGTGAAAAAGACTTGGAGAAAATCCCTTTCTGAAGGGATTCAGAATGAGATGAAGCACGGTAGAAGATAATCACAGCACACCTAACTTGGTTTTCCTTTTCCAAGGCATGGAATTTGAGGGAGCCATCATTGCACTGTTCCATCTCCTGGCCACTCGTACAGACAAGGTCAGAGCCCTTCGGGAGGCTTTTTACCGTCAGAACCTCCCCAACCTCATGAACCTGATCGCCACCATCTTCGTCTTTGCTATTGTAATTTATTTCCAGGTCAGTTGGAATAAAGAGAACTGTAGAAGAGTTTGTATAAAAATAGATCTGTAATCTTCTTACTTCTACAGGAAGCTGTATTCACTTTCTTGTGCCTTCAGAAGACTCATTTTTGTACCTGCAAGATCTGGATGGTTCTTTAACACCAGCTTCTCTTAATCAGTTTCTGTGCTTACTGTAGCCACACAAAAGACTTGAGACCTACTTTGTTTTTTGAAAAAAAAACAACCAACCAAATAAGAAAAAAACCCAACCCAGATAGATGTGTACATATACCATTGCCTAAGCCAAATGCTGCTGGGTTTTGCTGGAAAATACTTCTAAGTCTTTAAGTATGTATGTTTCTTACTGCTTGTTGCACCAAACTGCAGAAGAATACAGGAAGTTGTAATGTTTCTTTTCACAGACACTATGTGCAGTCTTGAGACTTCACCTTTCTCCTGATGTCTGTGGTTTTTGTATCTTCTTCTATGTATATGTTCACTGCAGAGGGCCTGGAAACCTGCAGAAGTGTTGGCATGGATAAGCCTCTAAGTAGAGGATGTGTGCTTGCACAAAATGATGGCAGGTTTTTTCTTTCTGTTGCTGTCAAGTCCTTGCACTTGCAATTTGTGACCTGTGGGGTTGATGTCCAGATATAATGGGTGACTTCATTTTGAAAACTCTTCAGGGCTTCAGAGTGGATCTTCCTATCAAATCTGCACGCTACCGTGGCCAGTACAACACTTACCCCATCAAGCTGTTCTACACTTCCAACATTCCCATCATTCTTCAGTCTGCCCTGGTCTCAAACTTGTATGTCATCTCCCAGATGCTTTCTGCTCGCTTCAGTGGCAACTTACTGGTTAGCCTGCTGGGCACTTGGTCTGTAAGTATTCCTTAAACACAGGTTTGTAAAAGCACCATTTAACCACGTGGTCAAAGAGCTAGAGATCATGTACGCTGAAACTGCTAAATTAGTAATTTGTTTAAATTTAGTGGTAGAGGATGAGACCTGCTGTGATGAGTCTCCATTTACATACTACCTTGGGCTTTTCTTTGCTGTCCTAGGTGTTTTTATTTTTTCTTGTATTTCCTCTCTACTTTAGAAACTAACAGTGATAGCAAGGTTGTATCTTTGAGTGGTGCTGTAGTGGTAATTCTCCATGGTGCCATGAAGGTGTGGTAAAGTCAGGTTTATCTTGATGACTAAGAAATTGTGAGAAAGTTGGTGACTGCTTGCTTCCTTCTTCTAGGACACATCATCTGGAGGCCCTGCTCGTGCTTACCCAGTTGGTGGACTTTGTTATTATTTGTCACCTCCAGAATCCTTTTCTTCAGTGTTAGAAGACCCTGTACATGCAGTTGTTTATATTGTATTTATGTTGGGCTCCTGTGCTTTCTTCTCTAAGACATGGATTGAAGTCTCTGGCTCCTCTGCCAAAGATGTAAGTTTAAAATGTTAACTTATGTAAGCTTACATGATGGAAACAGATGGTGTGTTGTAAGGAAGACTTTCTTCTGAAAAAGCCACTCTGCTGGTAGTCTTGTTGATAGTATTTATCATTTGTGTAAACAGTGACTACAATTTTTTCATAAGTGGGGAGGATGAAGTCAGAAAGGGGTAATTGCTTTCCCCTGTTTTCTTCACCATTATTTCAAAAAGAACAGCAAAACTCAAATAATTGCTTTCATTGGCACAGGAAACCTTGCACACTGCAGTTTAACATCTATGGAGTGTGAGGGCAGGCAAGGTAATAGGAAAGGTAGAAACTTCCAGTGCCAAGTGACAGATGCCCCATGTGCAAGGCAGTTACAATTTCAAAACTTGCAGGTAAAGCTTGAACACCCATGCCTGGCATAGGGAGGTTGTTTTAGGGAAGGTTAACTAGAGGTTGTTATTTTTAACTTGAGCATGCTGAGAACAGAGAAGGTAGAGCAGGATATTAAGGTACCTGAATGTAGCTTTTCAGAATTGCCATTTGCTACAGAGTATTTTATATTCAGCAACTGTATCATTCTGAAAATGGAATTGGAAAACAAGATGGAAAATAGTTGTCATCATGGTATGTTTGTATTGTGTGGGTTTTGGGAAGGAAATGGAAGTTTGGCAGCCACAGGGAATGGTTTAAGCCATTCTTTAGCAAATATGTAATAGTTTCACAGTTGCTCTAACAGCATGGGCACTCTCTTGTTTTGGACTTGAATCTGTCTGCTTGTTGTCAGGCAGGCAGGGATGCACTCACAGCCATGTATAGACAAATCTTTTATTTCTGTATAAACCAACGTGCAGCATTTAACACTTCATTTTACTTTATGCATAGTGAATAAAATGATTCAATGTAAACAGGGGCAGAATAAAAATTGATTAAAAAATTGATACTGAACCCTAACAAGGGGAAGGGTAGGTGGCAAAACAAGAACAGGATTGTGTGTATTAGAGCCTGCTAATTCCCAGATTGTCCTTTTCACAATTGGTCTAGAATTATCTGAAAAGCTTCATGTAAGTGACTGTGGAAAAGCACCTGTGACTGTAGTCTGTCTGAAGTTAAAGTACTGGATATTATTTTAAACTCAGATGAATAATGTAAAAAGCCAAAACACCAAAATGATACAAAAGCCCTGAACCTACCACCATTTACTGAAAGCTCTTGTTTCTGTTTTCCCACAGTTCCACTGGCAAATGACACTCATCTTGTTCCATTCCTTGTTCAATACAGGTTGCTAAACAGTTGAAAGAACAACAAATGGTAATGCGAGGCCACAGGGAAACTTCAATGGTACATGAACTGAACAGGTGAGCTACACATTTCTACAACACTATTGATGCAAAGTGTTCTGGAGAAACATGGCAAATTTTGCTTTGGGTTCTGTTTTCTAGATTCTCTAAAAGGTATTTATTCAGCTTCAATTTTACATGAGACATAGAATATTGTCTCATTGATGGAAGACTTGTACAGTGCAACATATTCTTGCCTTACAATTAGAGAATGTGCCTTTAAGTTCTGGAACTTGTGTTTTCCTGTCAATTTTTAATTTTTTTTTACTTCTTATAGGATTGCTAGTAATGGGACTTTGAGTGTACTTTACTACTTCAGAATGATGCACGAGTATTTTTCACTGTGATTTTTAATGTATTATGTCCCAAGTTACTGTATTCATGCAGACCTTGCTTAGGAAGCAAACAAGTAGTTGCTTAAATCTATGAGGTGCAGAGGTTGGTATTTCTCTTTTCTAGTTGCAGGGTAGGAGCTATGCACCCTTCATGTTGCAGAAACATTACCATAACTTTAGATTTCAGTCATGTTAAAATGATTTGAAGAGCTAGTAGCCACAAGCTTAATCTTTGTGCTTGGTAGCCTGTAATACCTTCTCTTCTGAGCTTAACAATTTTCCCTTCAATCAGTTTGAGGTTTCTGTTTCCTTACCTTGTATCCTGCCACTGCTCTGCTTTCCTTACCTTGGATTGTAGACCCATGAGAGGAGAGTATTTCTGCCATGGCCTTTTATTCCACATGTGTAGTTTCTCATTTTTCTGACCACCTGCCTAGACTATCACTGTGCTGGTCTTTCTGTTTGATTTAGATGGTTTTCTGCAGATCCCATATACCACTTGCCCTTGTGTATTTGTTAATATCCTGACCAAACTCTAATGGTGCCTTTCCTGTTGTTGTGTTTCACAGGTACATCCCTACAGCTGCTGCCTTTGGAGGTCTCTGCATTGGTGCCCTCTCCGTGCTGGCAGACTTCCTTGGGGCAATTGGGTCTGGAACTGGAATTTTGCTGGCTGTCACTATCATTTATCAGTACTTTGAAATCTTTGTAAAAGAACAGAGTGAAGTTGGCAGTATGGGAGCTCTTCTCTTCTAAACCTAGCTTCTTCTCATGGACCCAGGAAAAGAGGGGAGGAACATTCTCAAAATATAGCCAGTCAGATGAAAAGAAGTAACATAAACTTGATGATGTCATTCTATGGGAACACATATTTTAATAATGTTTCCAAAGTGCATTCCCTTATGTTTAAACTTTTCTAGCATACTGTTTGCATTTTATAACTTGATGAAAAATGTAGAAAAAAATTTTTAAGAAAATTGTTTTTTAATTGTGTTAGGAGAATCAGCTTTTTGAATTGGATTTATTTCAATGACTTGAAATTTTTTTGAGCCCCTTTCAGATTTAGTATACCTGAGGCCTTTGCAGGTTTTAATAAATAATTGGGGAGGGGTTTTAAATGTTTGGGAGGGATATTTTTTTTTTCCATTTAACTTGGTTTTGCAGCTCCTTTGTAATAGGGGTGAGAAAAAGTTCTCCCTCTAATTCTCAAGTTTCATAATTATGGTTGTAAGCACAAACAGTGTTTAATATCTTCAGCTTTGTGGGTTTTGTTTTTGTTTTTTTGGGGTTTTTTTTCAGTATGGCAGATTTGGAAGGCAGTTATTTCTTTTTACTAAATAAGATCTTGAATTCCAAAATGTTTTGTCTTGTGCTTATTATGCTGGACCTTGTCAGATGCTGAATATTGGCTTGAGCCTGTTGTCAAGTTTCTGTATGAGACAGGAATGTGTTCTTTCCCACCATCCCTCCTCCACAAGCAGAAAACTCAGGTCAATCTAGATTCTGCCAGGGTCTGTGCCTAAGAGTTGCAACTTTGAAACTTGGTCATACTGGCAGCTTTGTAAAACCTTCTAGTTAGTTTTCATTGCCATTAGTGGTAGTACTGAAAGAAATGGATGTTATGGCTGCTTAGATGCAAAGCCCCTTGTGCTCTTTGCTAAAAAGCTAAGTTTCTCTCACTGATAATAAATTCTGGTCATGTTGCAATCAGGATATTATCTGACTGCTCATAGCTAGTGAATTTTGAGTCTCATTATGATAAAGGAATGTGAAAAGAATGTACATTTCTAGTCTGTTTCTATAGATCTAGAGATGAAACCCTTGTCAGATAACTCCTGCTTATGTAGAATGCTTTTCCATCCTATAATCTCATTTGACCTGAATGGTGTGTACAAAAGGACTTTTTTAGCAGGTATTGGGTCTTTTTGTTTTTGAGGATCACATGTACAAACTAGAGAAATTACAGTAAAAGGCTTTTAGGGACCAGAATAATAGTTTTCTATTTTAATTTAAGATTGTCAATACTAACCAGGTGCCTAGGACCAAATGCAAATATTTGTGTATGAGTTTTGTAAATACACTCTTCCTCAATCAGTATTGGACAACGTGGAAACCAGAATGAGGCATTACAGTGCTGGGATGTTTCTCTGCACCACATCAACTTGCCTGTTGTGTGTTCTTGCATGTTGGGGTGACAGTATATGAATTAATGTATCTGCTTGGAGTGATGGGACTGTTACATACCCAAAGAGCACAGGTGACATCCAGGAACCCTTGTTAATGCACTGAGCTCAAATACCAAATGCATGAGAGACCTGCAGATTTGGACTGAGATACACCTATCAATAAAAGTAAAACTCATGGGGTGAGGGCCACAGTTGGAAAGAAGCAAAGGTATTGGGCTAAATTATCCATGAATCACTCACTACCAGGCATTCACACTACGTTCAGAACTTTTTGTCTTTCATAAAGTGCCAGATGCCACAGCACCATTTTCATGTGAAACAAGGGATGGTTAAAAAGTGGCTTTAAAAGGAAAGGGGGAGGAGCATGGTGTGGTCATTCTGCTTTGGGTATATTCATGTTGTTTTTCCAGGAAGCCCAATGCAAATTTCGTTTTGAAATAAAAAGGATTCCACTTCTGTGCATACAGCTCTGGCTGGGCTGAAGCTGTACTTGTGGTTTTTTTGTCAGATGATCTGTTTGAACTAGCTGCAATTTAGACCATTATCTCTTCAGTGTCTAAGCAGCACTTGTTCTACACATGTGTTTTTGTTGTCCAGTGTTGGAATCTTTGTTGTCTGGCAGCTATGTCCTCAAAGCAGGACCTGCTGATCACACGGTGGATGTTCACAAGAAGAAATAATGCCTAAACAATCTGCTTTATAAGGAAATAAAGTACATCTTTGGAGCTAATGCTTGGCTTTTGGTGCTTTCAACACTGTTAAAATTCTTAACACTTGTAGTACAATGTTACCTGTCTAAGAGACCATGAAAGTGATCCCTTTCAAAACTGCTGTTCAGAGTGTCAGTATAAAATAAAGATAAATTGCATTTGCTCCAAGGTCTTCTCTCCACAATAGGCTGCCAAAATAACAGAACCTAAACCATTCCTCTGGGCTTTCCTGTTCCAATTCAAAAGGCACTACACAAAAATAAATAGTGGGAGAGTGAGGGCAATGCTGAATCAGTTTAACAAAACCTGTATTACTGTATGAAATTGTGGCAGTCTTTTTGTAGTATGATAGTAACAGGGTTTTAATTGAAACAACAAAACGCAAAGCTGATGAAATTCCCAATATTGCTCTGCTCTCTGAGGTTCTTAAATTTCATGTTGAGTAAGGAAAAATTTTGTATCTCCCCCAAGAGAAATACTCTAATATGTAAAAGCAAATTTAAATACTGGTACTGGATGCAAGAAGTTTGGCCAAGACTTTGATCATGTGTGAAGTAGTTATAAACAAGAGCTTGATTTTTCCACTTCACTGTTTTATTTCTTCCCAGGAAACTTGCATGAATAACTGTGATTATTGTAGTAATATTATGTCTTCAGGCATGTGTTCCCAGAAGTAACTGAAGTTACTGGAGATGTGATGAGTTACCCACAAGACAGCTGGGTGAAACACCAGCACCAAGGCAAATGCTGAGATTCTCTTTCTACTGGTAGTCTTTTAAGTGAGAAATTCTTCTCGGAGCCTTTTCTCCTGCACTGTTTCCATGTGAAAGCCAATGCCACAGTGCTCAAGTGCTGGCTGTTTGATTTGTGCCTAATTCACTAATTCCTAGAGCCTGTCTCCATGTAATTTTGAGATGGGAAGGAAAGGGAAGAAAGGGACTTTTTTCCCCTAATTCCTTGAACATTTCCTTTGTTCCTGCTGGTTTCTGTTTTGTTTTGTTTTATAAAAGATAATATTGGCTACAACTATAAAGGCAATGGTTTTATTCAGTGAAAAG
Organism: Florisuga fusca; assembly: GCA_038090715.1. Taxonomy (NCBI): domain Eukaryota; kingdom Metazoa; phylum Chordata; class Aves; order Apodiformes; family Trochilidae; genus Florisuga; species Florisuga fusca. The sequence continues at coordinate 9,892,316 of JAAWXA010000016.1, read as the reverse complement.
TTTCATGTTTGTGGTCCCTTGATTTCTCCTGGGGATAACCCTGTCCCTGTACTGTAAACGGGGTGATTTGTGACAGATTCCTCAGCCAGCTTCCAGGAAAGGAGGAAGCCGAGTGGCCTAGCGACTGATCTTTCTAGTTGTTCTCCCTTGCAGCGAGGAATAATAAGCTTCAGGTGTCCTTTAGATGCCTGGCATGTTTCTGTAAGCTGTTCTTTGCTTCCTGGCGTGCTGTGACACGGGTGACAGGTCCTCCCTCAGCCCTCGCTGGACACCCGAACCCATCTCCCTGCCGCGCAGCCGGACGCGCCTTTCAGTTTTTCCTGCGGCCGGTGCCCATCTTTCCGTGTGGGTGAGAGCTGCGAGGTGTTACCCCAGTAAGGAAGAGAGCTTTTAGGGGAAGTGTGCAGGGGAAGGAGGCCACTGATATTTCGGACAGCGTTTTTTACCTGGTACCCATTTCCCTTCCTCCGGCCGCTCCCCGTGCCAGCTTTCTGACACCGAACCCCGGCCCTCACCGCCTTCCTGCCGACAAATGTCAGGGTCTGAGCGGCAGCCAGCGGCACTGCTGGCACCCCCGGCTCTGCTGGGCCATGTGCAGGTGTTCAAACAATGCTTTGCTTGTTCGGGGGGGCTGGGGCTGTGGCTCCGACCCCCCCAGCTTGGCCGGAGCCGGGAGGCTGCCAGGGGAGCTCCTGCCCGCCTGGTGGCAATGTTGCACCGGGCTGGGCAGGGAGCGGTGAAACGGTGTGAAATCTGTTCCCAATGTGTGTTCCTGCTTTTCCCTTTGCTAGTGGGTCTCGTGCAGCGTAAAAACTTGGGAACAGAGTTCACCAATATTTATTTGTACTTCCTAGAATCAGGGCCAGGATTGAGGCTGCTCGAAGCTGAAATGCGGGAAATTATCACCTCCTTTTAGAGAGTTCATAATGTTTATAATATTTTCTCATGCTTTTCAGGCATGCTAGGTGTCAAGGGGTTATTCCTGTTACAGCTGCTTAGTCTGCTGAATATTGCTACACAATAGAAGCCCGGACTGAGACACTCTATGGGATTGGAAAGAAGGAGAGAAAAGAAGCATTTAAAAACAAAATCAGTATTCTAAGCTGGGGACCTAATTAGTCAGCTAGACTTTAAGCTGCTGTTTTATAATATGCTACTGGATGGATCTGCTAAAATTGAAGCTCTTCTGTGGGCCAGGTTCTAGCAATCCTTTGGCTATTGCTGCTGTGATGTTTGCCAAGCTGGCAATGCTTGGCAGAAAGGAAATACCCTGACAATTGGCACCTCCTTTGGCAGCTGTGTCAGAGGGGCTGGAGACTGAATGAGCACAGACATGATATACTTTGTCATCATGGAGTGCACTGTCAAGGTCAGAGATGGGATGCCTGCTCCAAGACATTTCTTGTTGCAGAACAAGGAGATTGGGACAGTCAATTTTCTAACAGTATGAATACCTAAGGGTTTAAAATAGATTGAGCACATAAAACACAAGAGTTAGGATATAAATTTTTTAAATGCTGGTTCAGACATTTTTGGTTTGCTTTGGAGAAAGTCAGGATGCATGGCACATATAAAATCCCAGATTCCCCTTCCTATGTATTAAGGCTACAGTGAATGGCTCCAAAAATGGTGTGAGCACTGTTGTGGAATATTAGCTATCTGAAATCTGAGATTAGTATTATCCACTTTAATCTTCAGTGTGTCTTTAGCCACGTGATGTTCTTACACCTCTGACGTGTCTCTTCTGTATAGCTGTGGTGTGAAGCTTTCTAAAAGAAAAGGGCAGCTCCAGGCGTACAGGAGCAGGGGACAGCTGAGTTAAGCAGAGCATTTTGCATAATTCACTTCACGATGTGTGACTTTTGTTTAAATAGCTTTGTCTTTTGCCAGTGCAAAAAGGAGGAATTGTTGCTGCTGGATCCTCAGGGGCTGCAGAACCGAGCCTGCTGCATCCAGAGCAAGGGGTCACCATGGCCACAGGTGTACTCAGTTATACAGGGATTGGGGATTGCAGAGCTCAGCTGCAGGGAGTGAGCTGTGGGTGTGTGGTGAGAAACCACAGCTCTGTGGAGGGACTGGGGGAAGAAGGAGCTGAAGCAGTGAGGAAGTACAACCTTGAGGAGCCAGAATGTGTTGGCATGAAGTGCTTATGCTTCAGTGCATCTAAGAATGCTCTTTAACTACAGGATTTTGATGACTGCTGACAACAAATTGTGAGTGTATCATGTGATGGGTATTGTGATTAGTATTGAGAGGGGGTAGCTGCCTACTGGATCTGCTCAGTAAGAGGAAGCCCAGAATCCCTGGGTGCTGTAGAAATCAGTGGTTTGTTTAACCTTGGTATCCCAGCCTGACTTGGTGTTCCCTTTCCTTTATACAAAATTTTCTTCGTGTTCTGCAGATGGAGAAACTTGTAAAGGCAGGGAAGAGTTTGCTGAAAGTGCTTAGAAAAGGAACTAGTTTATCTCAGATGTTTGAGGATAGAGCTTGAACTCATGGTCTTTACATTGTAAGAAGAGCATTTTTTTGACCTGGCCCCTCTTGCCTTGAGTAACTCTTGAAAGGAGGAGAGATTTATGGAGGGGATGGGGGTTTAACTTCTTTAGGTATGAAGAAGAGAACTGCCTCTTATCTCAGTGCTTCCCATTCCTTAAGCAGTACAGGCTAGTGGAAGCAAGCTAACATTTAGGATAAGACTTATCTAATTTAATGATGAAACACAGTAGCACAACGCAGGGGGTCTGACACAACTTTCTCCAACTTCATTTCAAACTTTCATTCAAATGACACAACCTCATTTCTCCAATGAGGTACATTGCTCTCACTATTTATTTTATTTTAAACACTTGTATCTACCTATTTGTAATGGATAGCTAGAAACTTGTGTGATCCTTTAAACTGTAATGATAAGAGGGGTATCACGTGTGAAAAGAGAAGAGCCCTGGTTGAAGAGCAAATAAACTAGGAGGGTTTCTCCTTTGATGAAGTGCATTGTCAGTTGTTACTTGTAATTCAGGGTTTGGTTGTTTTGCAGGCGAGTGCCCATTTTGTTGGATACTGGCTGTAAATACAAAAGGAGAGAGATTTCTGGCTCCAAAGATTATATAATCTGAGGTGGTGGAGTTTCTTGTTTTTTTAATTAAGAAAAAAAAAAACCCAACAAAAACCAAACCCCAACAAACTCAAACAAAAGAAATGCTGTAGAGAAGAACAGGACTTATTGCCAGTGCCACAGTTGGTCAGCACATGAGTCCTGACTCAAACACAGTGTCTGTACCATGCCAGCTCTGTGCTTACCTCCTCCATTGATGTTGCCTGCTCTTCAAGCACCAGAAAGAAATATTAACTCTTTAGAAATGGCTACACAGATCCAAATTGCACATGTGTGTATATATAAATAGTAGGTGCCTTTAAAACATAACTGTGAGCAGCTAATTAATGAAGTTATGTGCTTCATTCTGTGTCTAGTCCCCAAATCAGTGTGTCAGCAGTGAGCTCATGCCTGCAGGAAAAAGAGGGTCAGAGAATCGAGTGGTCTATGTGCCAGTATGGTCATGTTTTCCTTTGTTCTTGCAGAATTGCTGAGAGATCACAGCCTTGATATTATTTCATCCTTGTAGAATATATCTGCTTCTCCAGAGTGTGTTTCCTTTATGCATAGTCCATTAAGTGATGGTCAGAACTTTGACTGCCTGCAATTCATCAAGTTTAACACTTTACATTACTATAAGAGAAGACAAAACCATTTCTCAGTGTTTTGGTTATTTAAAATAATTGCTATAAAATCAGCTCAAATCTGGATCATCTCCCTAATAGAGGTGACAGATGCTGTCAGGGTTCAGGACAGTATTATTGGGAAAATAATGAAATTACCTGAAGGCTGTTACATTGCCACAGCCCAGAGAGCTTTGTATGCATGTAATGAAGTAGAAGCACCCTCTAGAAATTGGGAGAAAGGATATTATTTAGCCTGTGATTCAGCCCACAGGGAAAGACGTGAGTAAAAGGCTCTGTCCTACTTTCTTGTGTTGCATAGGTGGTCAGTGGTGGGAAGTTCTTACACAAACCAGGTACGGCTCATGTCAGAGCTTCAGTCCCTCAGTGAATTTGTCCCTTAGACTATCCACACCTCACATTTCCTCATGCTCATGTGCTGCAGCAAAGGTAAACACATTGAAGAGCACTCTGTGTCCATGAAAATGGGGCAGTAGGGGAGGAAGGAGGGATTAAATAGGACAGAATTTGTTCCTGTGGTTGTAGTTTACCAGAGCATCCCTGATGTGAGCTGAGGTATAGGATCCTCCAGCATTTAAAGGTGTGACTGAGGTGGAGGAGAGAGAAAAAAAAGAAGAGGGACCCTCTCACCTGCATGCAGCCCACTGGTGGGAGTATCACCTCCTGAGGAGCTCAGCCGTGCTCTGATGCCCACTTGGGTGGGGGGAGCAGAGGGGTATGGGTGCCAGGTACTGATAGTATTTCAGTACCTAGCTGGATATCTGTGTATGCCTGGGAAATGTCCATCTGTGTCCAGTGATAACAAAGAACTTGTTTGGTGTTTCCACAATTAGCAGGAAGATGCTGTTATGAGGGAATTGAGATGGGCAAAGTGTGAGCAAAGACATGATGTGTCCCTGCTGCAGAGTTGTTGTGTTTCCTTAGGGCTGAGTATCGGTTATGCTGGCTCTGGCTCCCTGTTAGATTTGATCTTTCTCGTATCAGGTTGTGGGGATTTGTTAATGATCTGAAGCATTTGCATGGGGAAAGACACCCGCAGAAGAGCAGTGCAGTCTGTATTGAATCACTTCCATGGATTTTGTACCTCCTCCTGTTGAGTGTTTCTGTTACTAACAGCACTCCTCAGTTACCTGCTACTTTGAGCAGTGGACAGCATGCTGCCAGCCTCTGGGTTTCCTCTGTAATGGCTCACAAGTGCATTATGAAGACCCAACCAAATTAAAAGCACCTGTGTGAAACACAGCCCTGAAGCATGTACAGGAGGCCAAGCTGGAGTGTGCAGCCCACCAGACTGTTTCCAGAAAGTGTGTGGGGTGTGTGCAGTCTGAGACCTGAGCTCAAGCATGACCTCATAAAGTCATCTCCCTGCCCACCAGCATTTGCCCATGAGGCCAGGGCTTTCCTGTACAGGTGGGTGTTCCAAGTCAGCATTCCCCAGCCTCGAGCCCTCCCAGAAGATGCTGTTTTGTTCCATTACCCAGCAAAGCTATTGCTGCAGCAACAAAGTGCAGATCTGACAGGACAGCTTTGCCTTTCTCTTGTAAATCCTCTGGCAGGAACCTGATGTGATTCTTGCCAAATACCTCTGAGTGGTAGGAAGACCCAAGAGGTTTCAGGAGCAGGATGAATGCTCATAGAGGTGGGCAGCAGAGGTCAGAGATGTCCTTTCCTCAGTGTACATCAGAGCTTTGTGCTTACATGGATGTCTCCTGGAAGGCACCAAAGACTGATGCCCTTGGCTCCCAGATCAGATGGGGCACAGGAGCTTTGTGAACTTGTCCAATGTAACCTGTTAAAGGGGGTGAGATGAGCTTCTCACAAATTGCTTTCATCTTGCAACAACAGCAAGAGCACTTGATTTTCTGTAAAACTGGTTTGCTGTATTTCTGTCTAAAAGGCTTTTAGCAATTCCTGGATGTGTGTTTCTAACTTTCTCGTATATGTGTTCTGTGGGTCTTTAACTGCCATTTGATTGCTGCTTACTTTTTGTCTCAACCTGAGTGGGATGGGGTGGTGCTGGGTGAGGGAGGGTGACTTTTTTCTGAAGAGAAGTGGTGATGTGCTGTGGGTGCTTGCTCTTGGCAAGATCCTGCCTTCTGGATTGGACAAAGAAAATTCATCCTCTAAAAAAATCTATCTGGATAGACAAGACCCTTTAGGAATATACAGTTATCAGTCTCTCTAATCTTAGGTGCCTATCACCAGCATCCAAGTTGTACAATATAGATGTCCAGAGGGGCCAGAGCCATTCAATAAAGCTGTTGCTATAATTCTTTACATTAATACTGAGCTTGAACACATCACTCCTGTGGCCAGTGGTCTGGAAAAACTACATGCAGCTTTCAGACCTGGGAAGCACTTGGGATAATAAAAAAAAGGACAGGCAGGGCTGGGGGTCCTGATGGTCACCAGTTGGGACCCAGAAAAGATGTTTTTCTGGTGTTGGGGGGGTTGTCTTTGGTCTCTGTAGCAGCAGTTGTCTTGCTAGTTCCCAGTATTTACCCAAATATACTTTGAATTGTTTCGGGTTCTATTGTTTGTGATAAAAGGTTGGACAAAAGGTCCATTGATCAGGCAGTCCTTGCTATCCATCTCTGTCTGCCTCTTGAGACAGTGGGTTTGGGGTTGCTGTGGGACAGGAGGCACAACGAGCTCTGCTGGCTCAGGGGGGGGGGGGAAGGTGCAGTAGCAGGGAGCAGAAGGCTTGCAGATCCTTTTTGCTTTCTGCCACGTGAATGTGTGGATCACTGTGTGGATCACTGTGTGGATCTGTGTGGGATAGGCTCAGCCAACTTGCTCTGCTCCCAGCCCAAAGCTGATGGTGAATTGACTCTCGTCTTTTAGTTTAGCAGGGAACAATCTGCCAGGTTTGGGTGCACGCAGCATTTGAGTCCTGAATGGGAAATTATTGTAGACAAAGGTGCTGGATTTTATAAAGATAAATTAAAAAAATTTGAAAGCAACTGGAGAGTGGAGAGAATCTTATTTCTGGAGGAAAGCCCCTGATTTTCTTAGGAAAAGTGAAATATCACCTAGTTGTTGTTTGAGCTAAACTTTTTCTGCTTTTCTGTTGATTAAAAATTGTTTGGTACAATTACATAGCATATGGAAAATAGTAATTTATGAAATACTTGTTATTTCTTTTACTGTGTCATATTCAAAGTACAGCCCACGTTAGAAATGAAATGGCATTGCATGCAAAGGTTCTTGCACTGAAGAGAAATGGAATACCTTTATCCCTGAAATAGAAGGCAGAAAGGTATTAAAAATAGAACATAAATGTTGCTAATGTACATACAAAAAAGAAGGTTATATCTCATGGCTCTGAAGTAGAATTTAAATCCAGACATAATAATGAAGATTGACAAGAAACTTCTGTTTTAGAGAGCTAGCTGGGAGAAAAAGAATGAGATTTCAGTATAGATTCATTATAATGTGGTTAAAAGAATACAGTATTAAGGACTGACAGTAAAATTGGCAAGCAGTAAGTAGGAATTATAGTTCACTACTGTTTCAACTTAAAATAACTCAAATTGAATTACTTACTCATTTTATAGAAAGCTTATTTTTCAGGCTACGGAATACAGGAGTAATATTATCATTTAAAAAATTAGAATGTGTAAAAGGATGTTATTATATTTTCCTAGTTACATTTTCAATTGGGCATTCCCTGTTTCTTACACCTCCCATTCCTGATCCTGCTGTTTGGGAAGATGGGCATGGGGTGATCCAGCTGGATCCAGGGTCTTAGCTCTGCCCTTGGCTGTGCAGGAGCTCCGGCTTTGGAAACTGGGTTGGGAGTGGTGCCTGCTGGGGACGGGCAGGGTGTGAGCTGGGGGTGATGCCAAGGCAGTGCTCCTGATCTGGCACTGGGAAGAGCTGCCAGCTGGTGTGTGTCTGCACTGTCCTGCAGGTAGGACTGGTTGGGGAAGGGCAGCCCATGCCTCTCTGTAGCTTTGGACTGTGCTTAAACTGGTCCCGTCAGCTAAGTCTGTGAAGTGTGGAAGTTATTGACTTCACCTAGATGGAAAAATCGGCTCCAAAGGGAGCCTGTGATGGCTTCCTCTGCATGACGAGTGGTGGCCCTACCTGCTGCCACTGGGCAACCTTCTGGCTCCTTCCTCCCCTCTCTGCTCCCCGGGCCTCTTCTCTCATCTCTGCTTTGCCATCCCTCACATCTGCACAGCACAGGGCCCCTCTGGCAGCTCTTGCTGAGGATCTCTCATCGTTGATGTGTGCCTCGGGAAGATCAAGGAGAGCTCTGACAATGGGGACATTGTGCCCAGGTTTCTGCACCCTGGCTGAGGGAAGGACCCCACCTCCCCACAGCCGGAGCCCCATGTCCCTCTCCCTGGCAGGGTGACACGGGTCTAATGCTGCAGCCATGTGGAGGAGGCTTTGGTGGGAGTGGATGGTGATGGCTTTCAGCTGGTGAGATAATCGAGGGGAACAAAGCTGCCTGAGCAAACAATGGGATAAAAGAGGGTGCAGGATTTGAGGTCCCCTGTGCACACTGGTTTGGAAAGCGTGTGGCCGGGGAGGTCTCCCTAATGCAAATTGAATACGTGGTTTAATTCATAACTTGAACTGAAACCTCTGCCTGGGGTTTTGGTGGATTTGCTTCTATACTCAATACACTCTCTTTAATTCTTTCTTTTCTTTTACTGGCATCAGCTTCCTGGGAAGAGTGTTGCCAAGGAGCCTGCTGTGTCCTCTCAGGGGTCCTTTTCTTTCCTTTGCCTTCTCCATTTTGCCTTTCTGCTCTTCCTCTGCTTCTTTCCCTTCTCTGTTCTCTTGTAATGCAAAGCCTTCTTTCAAACACCTCATCTCTCTTCTGCTTCTCCTCCTGCTCTCCCTGGGATTGCACCCACAGTGCATGGAGTTTACTCCTCCTCTTTGATGGTTCTTTCTCTTGCCTTTTGTTATATTTCCACCTTTCTCTTCATTCTGTAGGTTTTTCTTCCTTTTCCTCATGCTTTCTTCTCACGTTTTTTTTCAATTTTCTCTTTTCTTTTTCCTCTCACCTTGTTGGTTCACCACCCTCCCTTGCAATGTCTGCTGCTTGTTTTTTGCCCTCTTTCCTTCAGTGTCTCTTGCCATCTCCTTACCCCCCAGGTGCTGTATCTCTGAAATTAGATGGTCCAGCTCAAGGCACAGCAAGCTGCAGATAGATTTGCCATGTTCCTCTGTTGTAGACCATGTTTGCTTGGGCTCCTTCTTGCTTGGAGCAGAGCCCCTCAGCTCACTGGCTCAGAGACCCACCTGCACCACAGGAGTACTGTGGTCCCTTGTGGAGTTTTAACCAGAGGCTGGAGGAGTTGGATGTTGACCTCTCTGCAGGGCAAATCTCCACTTGGATGATCCTGTGGCAGCCAGGGCAATGGTGGAGAATGGAGTCAGGGCACATGGGATATGTTGCCTTTGTTCATTTAGATAACATCATCCTGGTGAGCTCTTCCAGCTGAGGTATAAAGTTTTGGCTGCTGTTATCCTGATTGGATTGCAGGTATGAATCAAAGGATTTAAATGATGCTCAAACAAGTCCTTGTGGGTGGTCTCTCAACAGGCAACAGAGGGAAACTGGAAACGGGTAAACGTGGCCAGGCCAGAGGTGCTGCCCACTGTGATGGGTAAATCACATGCTGCTCAGCTCTGAGAACAGGGTTGGCAACTTCATACGCTCTAAATGGTCAAATGAAGAGAGGAGTTGTCTGTGTGAGGGGAGTGGAATGAAGCTGAGGAAAACTGTTTCTGACTGCTCAGTCCCAGTCTCAGTGGTTCTAGAATATTTCCTACTTTCTTTCTCAGGCTGTATGTTTTTCTAGACTTTTCCAGAGTGCTTGGTGTTACTCTGCTCTTTTGGGCAGTCATCTATCACCCTGAGATGGCTGTCACTCTGGCTGTCAGATGAAATTCAAGTGCTTCTAGGCTGGGCCACTGTAAAATATTCTTTATTGAAAATGAGTGTTGCAAAGATTGCTGGAATTCTCTTAAAACCGCTACCACTCCTTTTATACTTTTTTTTTTCTTTTTCCCTTTGTAGGAGTATTTTTGCTATTTAATTAATTTTTTTTAAATCTCCAGACTTTTTATTCCAGCCCCACTGCCTGCGATCCCTGCGGGGTGAGCAGAGGAGGGCTGAGTGACAGGCTAATAACCTGCTCCGGCTCTCGCTCCAAGCCCAGTGGCAGGTGTCCCAGCTCCCCTATTGAATGCCACCATCCAAAAAAAAAAAAAAATTATCAACAATCTTCCTTCAACAATGATTTATTATTGCCATAATTTGCTTTGGTACAATGAGCTGCGGAGCATATTTCTGCACCCGGCTGACAGGCATTTGATGGCTTCAGGTTCCTATTTTATTTAGTCTTGAGCCTAATATGATTTGGTTACCCTCGCCCCCTCCTTCCCATCTCTCTCCTCCCTCCCCACCCAACATTTTCTCATTTTGTTTTGTTTTCTATGAGTGTGTGTTTCGCATAACCCTGGGCCGGCTGACAGCGCTTGTAAAAACCAGAAGTCGATCTCGCGGTGGCTTTTCACCATTAATCAAGCTGCCTGGAATTGGAAAGTAACACTGACAGGCTTTTATCTTGGAGAGAAGGAGGATGGCAGATGTATTTTATGGTGGATGAGCCTTCACGGCTTCTATTAGACTGGGACTTCAGTGGTACAAGGTGGTGGTTTGGGGGAGGAGGGGAGCGAGGGGGAGGAGAAGCCGGGGAGCAGCCTATAGATAAATAGATCCGTCAGTCAGGCGATGTGGAGGTCTCCAGGCGGCCAGCCATTGTAGGTGACAGAAAAGGCAATCAAAGACAAAACAAATCAAAAGGTACATCTTATCAGCAGCAGGCCAGCTGGACTTCCACCGCACTCGGAGGCCCCGCCGAGGGCAGGAGAAATTAATCGTGCTGTCGAGGCCAGAGAAATTGTCGCCGCTGAAGGTCCAAGTTCAGGCGAGTGGAGGTGGCCAACGTTAAAGGAGAGTGAGAGCGAGGGGCAGGAGGAGAGGAGGGAGAAGCAAGTGCTGCCATCCCACCACCTCTCTCCCTCCCTCCCTCTCTCCCCGGCCGCCACGGGCTCCTGACAAGTGCATTCATCGTGCGATGATAGCTCGGCACCTATGATTGGTACCTTTAATAATATAGCCCTCGCTCAGCTGTCACCCTGAAAGAACAATTTTTCCTCCCGCTTTCCCCGATGCAAAGATACATCTGTAATGAGAAGGGTGACAGAAAGTGGGAGCGCGGGGAGCCAAGGAAAGTTTGGAAGAACATTAATCAAAAAGTGAAGCTGGAGGTGATGCCGGCTCCTCGACGTGCCTGTGCCTCCGGTGGGGAGACAGACTTGGGTTTGGAGCTCCTGTTGTGCTCTCCAGCCTGCAGTGATTCAGGGTGCCCTCAACAGGGGGAGAAGGATCCTTCACCCACCCTTGGAGAGGAGCAGCTTTGAAAGCCATCATCCTCCTGCAGGGCTGAGCTGGTCAGGGTGGGAAAGCGGTGAGGGAGGGAGGGAGGAACCCCTTGCATGGGGAGTCCTGGGTGTAAACCAACACAACTCTTCTTTGCAAGAGGTTTACATTGAAGCAAGCACAATGGGACAGAGTTCTCTTCTTGCTTCTACAGGCTGTCCTGCTGCGGGTAACCAGGATGTGATCAACCCCAGGCCTATCACACTCTTAGGGCTCCATCTGCATGGAAGGTGCTTGTGTGGTATCCCAAAACCCAGAGCTTCCCAAAAGCCCCTTGCTGGGCACTGAGTCACAGCTCTGCACAGAGCTGCTGCCTGCGTGCACCCAGCCCCAGGGCCATGGCAGATGTCTGAGGGCTCCAGTGCTGGCAGCACCTACAAAATTTCCTTGTTGTCAGCCCCACTGAGCATCTGTGCCTGCAGGGGGAGTTTGGCTGGGGAGATCTGGGAGGAATATTCCATCCCTGTTGTAAAAGAGACCCTGAGAGCCCAGTGCTGGGGGAGCAGCAGGCACGCAGGTTTGCAGGAGGCACGGAGGGAACTTGTGTTTGTTGTATTTAAGGAACATGTCTCTTTTAATTTAAGGGATAAGCAGCGACGTCCTCGAGTGTGGTTATCTCCTGTGGTTTTTAGCAGCTTTCCAGGCTGCCTGGCTCTGCTCTGTGGTTGTCAGTCCCTCCCTGGGACGAAGCCCTTGGGCTTGAATTCTTTAGCATTAGTGTTTGGCAGTCAGTTCTCTCATTCTGCTCATTTGTTCCCTTGTACCTACAACTGATTTGCTAATCTGCATCTGTTTTTGTTTTTATCCTAATAAAAGTGAGGATTACAAGCAGATCTGGATCAAACAGGTTTGTCTGTAAAAGCTGGGGGTGCTGGTCTCTGGCCTGTCATCTCAAATCCTGTAGGATTAGAAGGAAAGCAGGGAGGGGTTAGGCAGCATCTCTGAAAGAAGCAGTTTGTTCTAGAAGGTTTCCAAAAACTGAGTAGTGATTTACTTTCTGCCTTCTCCATGAAAGCAGATAACTTTCTGCATTCATTAGTTGGTGACTGTGTGAACCATATGGCTGGGATAAAAGTTGGTAATGAGCAGTCTTTGAATATTTCTTTCATTCATATAGAAAAGTTGAACCCAGAATGGAAAAGCAGAGCTCCCACCTCATGAAGACTTCCTTAGCAAGACCACGATGAACAGGACATGGGTCCTGGGCTTGGTCTGTTCATCCAGGAGCTTCAGAGTCACATGCTGAAAGGATGAACCTTTCACATATCCCCTCCAAAGATGATACAGGTGTGGTTTGCTGGTGCTATAATGAGGAAATATTGCTTTTTTCTGCTAATGTTTTCTGCAGTCTGTAGGCCAGTGTTTCCATGGTTGGGAGCTGTAAGAACAGGGTTCTTTGTAACTGGATGCCTGGGATTATTTTTTAAATTAAACAACCTAAGTCTGAGCTTAACTGCCACTTGGGCTCCTTCTGGACACTGAGGTGCTTTGGCAAAATGTGAAACCAGTATCTTTGGTTCTGAATTTCCACTAATCCTATCAAGCACAGTGTGAGAACATCTATGCGTCTGAAGTCTGAGTTTTGCAGAGGTACTGTACGGTTTTTACTCTAATGTGCCTGTGATCTCTGAAACTTACATGCACAATGTTGGGCATTAATGTTGGGAAACCAATACCTAAGGGAATGAGCCACTGGAGAGTAATCACGATTAGAATTGGGTCTTGAGATACTGGGATGTGACTCCTGAGTTCATTTCAGCTATTACTTCTCCATCAGAAGGGTATGCAAGGCAGGCTTGGCTTCATGCTTTTGGACCTTTTAATATGGGAATGGCTTTATCTCTGGAGTTACTGTGCCTACCCAGGGGCTCATGAGCTGGGAGATGCAGAGCTGGCAACAAACCTCTGCCAGGTGGTTGCATCCAAGTCAGCAGGAATCTAAGAAGCAAGTTCTTATTCAGTGCAAACAGCTATAATGCTGAAGGGACTCTCTAGACTTGGCCTGAACAGCCACTTTTTGTGGCTGAGAAACCCAGGTCTGTTAGGCAACCCTGCACAAACATCTCAGTCACTGCTGGGGGAACAGTGTCCCATCCTCTGTATGAATGAACTTCAAGACTACAGTCGTAGGGTAATGTCCTGGTTTGGACCAGGATTTCTGGTTTGTACTTCTGCTTTCAGCTAAGTCTCTTGTAAGTAGTTGCACTTGCTGAAATTAACAGCCATGACAGGTATACAGTGATGGTGACATGCAACACATGCAGAGACCTGTGTGCTGAGAAGATGCCTTTAACATGATGCCACACTGCTTGGGCAGGGACAGAGTGTGGGAGGCAAGGACAGGCCCAAAAGCCTCAGCTTAAAATGGACAAAATGATGGAGCCTGGGCACCATTCATCATGTACAGCTGGTGAATTATAAAGGAAAGGAGGTTACAAAATGCTTTCTTGGCATGTGGTTAATCTCTTGCCAACTCTAACACTGAAGTATTGCACCAAAGAACCAGGCACCACGTGAAGTCTAAGTAGAGAGGCTGTCACCTTGGGCAAGATGCATTTCAAAGTGAGATGAGGTTATGTTTACATCATATTTATGGTTATGGCAGAGCACAGATACTTTGCAATATTTTGGTTGCTTTTACAGATGGGATCAAATTGTCCTTTAATTACATTAAAGAAATCAGGTTATGAGCTGGCTGCTGTAGCACCATTCCACTAAGATGATTTTGAGCAATTTGGTTCTGTCTGCAATCTCCTTAATGAAATGGGGAAACTACTCAATGTAGTTGAATTTGCAGCGTAGAAGTGACTCAGTCTTTGGTCTCCTGCTCTTACCACCAGACTGCATGAATCTTCTGGCTTTTATAACTTCCAAAGCACTGAAAGTCACAGAACCAAAAGCCCACCTCCACCCTTGCCATGCACTGACCAGTGCTCTTCCTTTCCTGGCATCAAGCTGAGCCCTCGTACCCTGCCACATTTCCTGGACCTCATTGTCCCATCGGGTGTTCTTCATCCTGCTCTTGCTCCCTCCCTGCTGGAGAGAGGCTGTCATTCCCTGTGTGACAATGGGAAATAATTCTGCTACAGCTGAATTTTTCCTGGCCCATCCTAAAATACTTCAGATGGCCAGAGCTCTTGCCAACTTGTCCTTCCCAGTGAAGATGAGAGCAGAGCCTCCCAAAGATTCTGCTTCCTCACAGTCTGTGTGGGATGGTTGGTGGAGGTCAGAACTAGGAGCTTATTGCAAAAGGCAGCATGACACCAGGTCATGGAAACCACAGGGGTTTTTAACAAGTTACTTCACCCTACAGAGCTGCTGTTCCATCCCCCAAAGTGTGCAATGTATTTCCTAGCCTTGGAAGGTCTATTTTAGGAGCCAGAATGGCTTGTCCCCAGGAATGTCCCCTGCTAGGAGCTGCATTTGACATCACTATAATGCCCATCTTCACGGTGAAGGCTGGAAGCTTTCCAGGACAGAAATCATCCCTTGCTGTTGGCACATGGCATCTTGGGCAATGGAGCCATGGCCCCAGCTGGGACCTCCAGCCACAGCCAGGAAACAAATCAAGGAAACAACATGTGGTTGGCAGATGTCCAAACGGGGCCAGACACAGGGTTAGTAGACAGCCTTAAAAATCTCTCCTCATATGCTTTAATTTTATTGCAGTGCTTTGGGGCTCAGTTCAGTTGCCTGAACATGAGTGTGGAGGTGAGGTGTGTGCCAGTGGGTCTCTGTGGCAGGGATTGGCAGCTGCAATGCATGGAGCTGTGGCACGGGGTTCTTACATGGGGTCACTGTCTGGTTGCTGCTGGCTGAAGGCAAGGACTTTGCAAGCAAGGCTGCAGCACTTTGTGCTCTGCTGCTGCTGCTCTCGCTGTTCTTGACTGCAGTGGTGGAGTCAGTTGGGATAGCTGGGAAGCTGCAGGTTTCCCTGGATGTAAAATCTGTTCTGTCATCTGAGATGTTACACTTGATGCCTCACAGTTACCACTCTGGGTTTTGTAGGGGGTGTCCTGGTTTGGGCACAGGACAGAAAACAGCAAGACACCAAAGGGAATGAATTGCTGACCCAGAACACAGGTGTTACAGCCAAACCCAGTGCTCTGGGGAACTGGCAAGTGCAGGGACAGAGCCCCAGATTTAGGGGTGCTCATGCTGGGGATGCTGCTTTTGGCCTTGCTGAGGCTTGTGTGACATAGGCCCCTCACAGGCAAATGGCCAGCACAGAGCCACCTCCCTGTCCCCTTTTACACAGCTGCAGCCCCAGCCCTCGGAGGGGGCTGGAGGAGGAGGGCAGAGCTCCTGTCCTGCTCTGCACCCCCAGCCCAAGGTGTGGAGCACACAGCTGACCTTGCTGGCTGCCTCCTGCCCTGCACAAGCTTGTTGTGGAGCTGGGGGCACTAATGTGGTTTTACTGGGGCTGCCTTTGCAGGCCCTCGTGGCTTCCACCTTCCCATGGGAACTGGGATCCATGTGGGGCTGCGGGATCAGGGGTTGTAAAATCTCAGCAGTAAAATCTCAGGTTGTACCATTTCCCATTTGTCATTGCAGGCTCGAGGATATGAGGTTTTCTTTTTTTGGAAGAGTTAGCTGCAGATGTTGAGGCAGATGTGAGCGTGCTCTTTGCTTCCTTGCTGTCCCTGTGCCCCTTCCTGTGCCTGGTTTCCAATCTGAAACGTGCTCACTTCTCTCCTTTCTCCTTGTTTGGCTGGTTTTACACCAGAAAACTGTCACAAGCTCTGCTGGCAGAGCCACAGGGCTGTCAGTCAGTGGAGAGGGGCAGCAGCAGAGCTGGGGCTGGGAGCTCAGCAGAGCTGTGCAGGCTGTGCAGCTGTTGGGTCAAGGGAGCAGTATTAAGTCCTCTCCTCTTTGGAAATCTTCAGCTGTCACCCCAAAAAACCCCCATGTGAGGGTTGTTGGAAATGCTTGTAATAAAAACAAATTGGTTCTTAATTTTTATTGTTTAAAGGAAGAAATGTCTGCTCTTTCCCTGGCCTGCTTGCTTTATCAAAATCTTCTGACTAAATAATTTTGCTACTGTAACCTTGCAGACTCCCAGGATATCCGTGCTGTCTCTTTGTCTGGTGTTAATGACTCTCTTGGACATGTGCAATTAAAATATGTACAATGATGCACAGGCTCCAAAGGTATTAATCAGCAGAGGAGATTTTTGTGGGTGGTAAACTGGGAGCCCAAAGTGTATTTATACCCAGCTCCCAGAGCTGACACAGACCTAGGCACTTGTGTTTGTTCCTTCCAAAGGCATTGAAATACCAGGCAGGAAAATGTTGTGTTATTTCTGGATGCTCTGAGACTGGACAAAAAGAGTAGTTTATTTTAAACTCCTGCTGGTAATGACTCTTAATTAACAGGACATTACCAGAGCCCTCAGCAAAGCCCTTACCCCGACGTGAGCTTCTGTATGCGCTCTGGTGCTGGTTGTTGGCACCCCAGTTTCAAACAGAAAAGTCCAATGCAAGAAAAGAACCACAAAGTTTTTCCATTGAGGGCATCTCAACAAATTTTTGATGCTAAAAGATTTCAGGATGTGGGTGGCCTTGAGTTCTCTTGGTATCAGTGGTCTCCTAGCTGGGGCAGTTTTCAGAGTGCCTCCTGTTTTTTTTTCTCATAAAGGTTAATTAGGTTTTGGATTCTTTTGGCCACATGAAAACTGAAGTCAAGGCAATTTCTGACCTCAGTATGTATAAAAAGAAGGAATCAACTTTCAGTCACTGCCACACCATGGCATCTGCAGAGGAGGCACGTACACTGGATTTATGTGCACTTACTGTCTCAGAGCAGGATCTGAGTGTGGCACTGCTCCACATGAAAAGGAAATCACAGCTTATAATATTCAACTGGTTACTATAACCCCCACCCACCCCAGGTTTAATATTAGAACTATTTTTCACGTTGAAACCGAAATAGTACAAAATATGGGCTTGCTGTAATTGTTGTTAGATTATGTGTCACCCTGATAAGATGTAACAAATATTTTCCTACACAGCAGGGCCCGTTTCCCTGCAAGTAATGGATGGAGAAACTTCTCATACTGTGCAGGCAATCGGTCGTAAAAACTTCGCTCAGAAGATTAATGCACTAAGTGCAACCTTTGTGGAAAGTAGGAGGAAAAGAATTAAAATAAGTTTGTTCTCTCACGTTTAATATTAATAACCAAACTTATTTGATGGGAATGTTCCTTGCTGCGTGTGCCTTCACGGGGAAGCTTTGTGTCAAATATTTCTTTTTTTTTTTTTCAAAGGTCTTTCATCAGTAGCTATAGTGTGTGGTGCAGTGATTCTTTCAACAGAACTATTTTTATTGGTAATATGAAAGACTATTTTCACGGGCAAAGCTTTGACACCAGTAAGTCTGCTGGGCATCACTTAATAGACTAGATAAACACTTGCTCACCATTTAGTGCAGAAGGATTTTCTCTGTGTATCACAGCTTTTTTTTTTTCATAGACATTCAATGGCCATTAGGGAGTTGGCACCCTCAGCAGAGAGCTCTCCAGAACCAGTGTATGGTCAGAGATGAGGCAGGGGCTTATTGGATGCTGTGCAACAACATTAATGTGCAGAACATAACAGTGAGACCCTTCTTGTCAGTAGCTGATTTGCACTGAATCAAGTCCTTCAGGAGCAGGACTGAGGGTTTAGGAGGAGCACATCAGTGGGGAGCTCTGAGAGCATCCTGCACCTAACTGTGCTGTTGCCTGTTACAACAGTTCTTGCTCCTTTCTGGGGAGCTGTGCTGCAGAGCAGTGGCTGTGGCTAACCTGGAAGATGTAAGGATGGTCTTAGGTGATGATTCTTTTACAAATCGATCAAGGTTTGGGGAAATGCCAATTGAGATTGATTGCTGCTGCTTTCCCCCGTGTATTTTGAGCTCTTTACTCCCTAAAGCATGCTGCTGTCAGTCTGAACTGACAGTTACTATCAGTCATGAAGTCAACTATGAAATTAGGGTTGGGTAGAACTGTTCGTTTTCAGTGTGTGGCACACAGTTCACTTCTCCCTAGGTCTCTGTTTGCTATCTGAGGTCTGCTCAGAGACTATCCAGCTTGAGTTTTACAGAGGATCACTTAGTTTACTACTTGTGAGATATTTCTTCCCAGTTGTATAGAGCTTGAACTTTCATAAAGAACACTTTGTGAGCAAAGAAAGTTGATTTGCAAAGGATAAACAAAGAGTTCCTACCCTCTCCTGCCAGTGGTAGGCAGTGGGAACAGTGGTCTTAATATTTCAGTATTCCAGGAGCCACCCACCACCTTTCACTGCCCCAGGAGGTCTTCTGCTGCTGTGCAATCAGAGCTCCATTTCTGAGTGAAAAGCCAGTGTCATCAAATGTTGCTCGGGACTTTGAACAGCTCTGGCATTCAGAACTACTTAGGGCTTATTCAAACTTCTTTCTAAATTGATCAGTTAGATATTTTAGAACACTCAAAGAAAAATGGTACTTACATTGGTAAATAACTACATTCATCATTCAAACTGCAATGGGGAAAAAAAAACTTAATTTTGACCTGAGTCTCTTGCTATGGTGCTGTAGCTCTCAAACAGAATCCCACCACAAGAAAGAGAGATTTTAGAAGTGCTGTGAAAATTAAGTGTTGGTGTAGTTCCATGCATTTGGAGTTGGTGAGGGGGGGGTTGAGGTTTGAAAACAGCTTTGCTCCATGCCAAAAATATTCAGATAAACCAATAATCATTCATTCAATATCTCTGTCACTGCTGTTTAGTTGTGTATGTAAAGAAAGGAGTAGATGGATTATTTAAAGTACAAAAGCTAATTAGGGTTGGCTGACAGAGTACTGAATTTTACTTTGAAGAATGGGACAGCTTTTTTCATGACTGAGATGGTAGAATGTGATCAAAACATTATTAAGTCCAAACCACCAGCTTCCTTACAGCTCTACTTTTTTTGCCCCAAGCAGTCCCTGCTGTCTCGTCCATGTTTTTTGGAGCTGAAAAATCATTAGCAGTTTCCACAAACAGCACTTCAGCACAAGGAAGACAAGCCTCTAGAGCATTTGGGGTGAGGACAGAGGTTTTTAGCAGCTGGATTCCTTCCCCAAAAAGATGATGACTGAGCCTACACATCAGTTTTAGGAGTCTGAATTCTGTAACTCAACAGAGCTTTGTTCCATATAATACATAGCAATTAAGCCATGTAAATGTATTTTACATTAACGTGCATTTTATGGCACCATTTTACCTTCTTGAGCTACTGGGAAAAGAAAAACCTCTTAGGAAAGCAGAACAAGATACACAAATGCTTTCACCTTTTTATTTTTTTAAAAAAGTAATTGCCAGTGTCTGCCTAACCTACTGAGATTCTCCCCGTGTGATGAACTGGTGCCTTTCTCTACAGGATTCATGGAAGACTGAGTAGCTGTATGTTTGGTGTTTGTCAGAAAGCTTCTCATTTAGGAACGTGGATTAAAATTTTTGATAAGCTAAAAGTATCAATTGAAAACTTATCTTCTCTACTTTGCAGCTGCTAGTAGAGAAAAGGGTATTTATTAAAACTGGCTTCCTGTGACAAGCTATTTCTCCCCTTCCTAGTCTACCCTCAGACCGACTTTATTTAGGTAAATCTACGTGAAGTGTTTTAAATCTCTACAGGCTCTAGTAGAGACCATGAGGTTAGTCAATTTATAAAATTACTACTTTTTTCTTCCTAGTTCATCTATTTACACGGTTACATAAATTTCTATTTCAGTGTTCAAATGATACAAATCTTCAAATAATTTATCCTCAGTGTTGTGAAGTAATCATGTATCCATGTTTTAGAGAACATGGAAGCATCCTTTGTGAGCAAGAAGCTAAGGCTAAATTCATACAAAGTCTGTGAAGAACTTGATTTCAAACCTTAAGTGCTGGGCTATTATTTTCACTATTCAGTCTGTAAACTTTCATTTTAATGTATGAATATTCATACATTTTTAATTTGCAATTTTTGATCAAGAAAGGGGGGACAGAACATAGTAAAAAAATAACCATAATGGAAAGTAATTTTTATTTAATCTGCTTAAGGAAATCCAAAGAAAGGGTGAGTTACTCGGGAAGAGAGGCTGTAAATAGGGCTATGACAATTACTACTATGTATTTCTGCATTCTCCAAAGAGATCTTCAGAAAATAAAAACCAAAACTGACACACAAGTCAAACACTTTAAAAAGGTCTTATTACTATTTCTTTCATTTGTTGTAGATAAGAGTTTTGCATTGCAAATCCCTTTTACTCATATTTGGTTTATTAATTCCAACTTATTTTGACTTGTTTCTTTAGGAAGGTAAATACCCAGGGCAAACATATAAAAGTTTCCACTATTCCTGAAATATTTTATTATAAAGCATTCAGACAAACTTTTATTCAAAAAAACCTGTGAGTTCTCGTTTGTAAAAGGAAACTATTTTAAAACATTGATAAAGAAAATATACTGATCTTAAGCATCAACCTTAGTTAGAGTTCTTCTGTAATGAAATCTAAAGCCAGAACTGAGGGGTCAAGGAGCTACTGATTTCATACATACTCATAAAAGGGAGACTAAGATATTACACAACTGTGGAGCATCTTATTGTTGATAATGAAGTAGGAACACTTGACAGTTAATTCTGGTCTGACAAAGCAGTCCAACATTTAAATATTTTTCAGTCCCAAAAGAGACAAACCATTAACATTCCTCATTCAATAGCTAAGCCAGCCCTGGGTAAGGGTTAAAGCTGCTTCAAAGCATCTAATATGATAAGCTCTTCATTTCATGTATTTCTCCTGTTGATCAGCCAAGATTTTTGCCGAGGATTTGGCATCATAGAAAAGTTCATTTATTTCTTCAATATGCTCCTTCTCAATGCTGTCTTTCCCATTAATCTTGGCAAGCAGGTTAGCTGGGGTCAGTAACTGCACAGCATACCTGTGATCAAACAGAGATGGATGAATAATTACAATTCAGTGCATCACAGTGAACTGAATACACCTACAGGCCCCAGACTTGTTAGGAAACACACAGCTCTACAAGCAGTATAAAAAGGCTGCAAGACCCTCCAGTGCATACATTCCTTACAGGAGGAAAGAGGAGGATCACCACTTCATGTTAGCACTGTTCTGAACAGACAATGTTGTATGGGAGAGGGTTGCCTTGCTTCCAAAAATGAGTTATCCTACAGCATTTTTAGACCCAGTCATACTTAAGAGAAAAACCAACAGTGCTCAACTTACCTTAAGGTTGTCTTGGTACCAATTTCCCCTAGATGGTTCAGAGATTCTTCACTGATGTTAATTCCTTCTGTCTGAGCACGAAGCTTTATGATCTGTTGGGATGAATGAGTAAGTGAGGTGCCAGCCCAAACAATTAGCCTGCTATAGCACTTAGCTTAGTAACTGCCATCTCAGAGATGAGGCATGCTATAAAGTGAGATGGTGTGGAGAGTTCCCTTAGCATAACCTCTCACTAAACTAGAATTTGTAGGATTCTGTCTTTGAATAGGCAAAGATAATGTTGAAAACCTGATCACCACAAAAGACAGGTAAAGTAACACATCTGTACTAACCCTTTGGGATAATTCTGCATGGTTAGCAAAGCATATCTACTAATAAGGAGTAGAATATGATAACTTAGACAAGAAAATGGAAAAGGTATGCAGGAAAGAAGTAACAGCTGGAGTCTTGTGGACAGCTACACCAGTTACTAAATTTTGCAGAGAACCCTTGTCACTATACACTGAAGCCCTCCAAGAAGCCCTACAGAAAGCTACACCCTTTCCTTAGTAGCTCACAACACTTTTTATTCAATTGACAAGGAGATAGTAAAATAAATCAAAAAGTTACTTTCTATGATTCACCTATTCCTGCAAGGAAAAATAAAAATCACTAAGAAGAATCTAATCTTTCGAGAACAGTCTCAGGCTTGCACCAGTCTGAAGATCTTTACAAAGTTGGAGAACAAGATATCACCAATAAGCCTGAGCATATAAAGCTGTAACAAAAGTGGCACAAGTCTCTCGGTAGCCTGTATTACCAGCTGAGTGATAAGGGGCAGACTGGATAATGATGTTGTGTTGTAGTGCTGAGATAACTCTGGAACTGCAAGCCTCATATAATACAGGTATTTTTCACTTTGGCAGCTTTGTAAACAAGATATCAAGAAGCACTCGTTTAAATTAAAGCCATAAAAATGTGTTAGGGGAGTCAGGGTAGGGAACAGGGTAAAAGAGAGGGGCTTGCAAAGGCAGGAATTGTGCTATGGTATTAATACTGAATATTAGCAATGCTGCTATACGTTGTAGTTTCAGATTGTAGATTTTTTTCCTATCTTTTATGTCACCTAAACAACACCTTCTGTTTATTCAAGTACTGGTATTTCTGCTAGAAACAAGGTATGCTGAATGCCAGATCTTTAACAACCTTTTTTTTTTAAAAAAAACCACTATCTAGCAACTTGGTAGACCCTCACTGAAGGACTGGGGCCCAAGCCATTAACCCAGCAAACACATATACAAGCAAGCTGCTATGAAATGGGAAAAGAATTATCAGGTAAATTACACTAGGAACAAAAAGTCCTGGTTATAACCTCTACTACCAAACAGCAGGCACATATGCAAGAAAAAAAAATTGATTACAATAATACCTGACTAGAGTATTCATAGAAATGAATTTTCTTCCTATTCTGGCTGCACTAAGGTAACTGTGGGTCTTGTTCTCAGAGCAGTGCTACACAACAGGATCTCTACTTTATCAAAGACGTATTTTGAACTAGCTATGAACAAACTTGCAGTAAATAAATGGACAATTCTTGTGCTGACAAGCAAATGAATTATGAGAGGACAAGGTAAGGAGTGTCACACAGAAACATCACTAGGGAAAACTTCCTAACATGAAAGAAAAATGTGAACAAAAGTAAATTTATGGATGTCTTATTTTTAATCCACCCCAACTCTACTGTTGGAAATCAAAGTTAAGTGTAATAGCTCCTCCTCCCAAAAGAAGCCACCATTCAAAACCCTTCATTTAAGGGAAGATGAGATTATCTGACTATGGGAACATGATTTATGCAGCATAATGTCTGGACTCTATTTCTAGCTTTAGGGAATGCTACAGTAAACACTTCTTTTCCCTCACCCCTGGGAAGAGTGGGACTTGCAGCACCTACCCAGATCTTCTCAACATCAACATTTCTTTAACAGTGTATTACCTGCACAGTAATACAGCACACTAGGCAGGTATCACATACAGCAGCCTCAACAAAAAGCAACTCGAAGTACATACTCCTGCAGCAGTATCTATTAGTTTACAATTCCTGTGTCTTCCCTACAGTATAAAGAAGTCCAGACAACAGCCTTTAACATCTCCAGACATAATACCATTGACACTAAAATTTTACTTTTTTATTTGTATACGGACAAAACACAATTATTATTACATTACTGGGTCCTTCTACTGCTCCTTCTACTGTAATCAATACCATAATGACTTAAACATGTCCTTTTAGGTACAAAAAAAAGTCCAGGGAGTGGCTCACAACAGCCTTACATGAAAAGCTCCTCAAACCAAGTGAAATGAAGCTTTGCCTCTAGGTTTATATTCGATAAATGCCTCGGCTTCACCTTGGCACTTATCCAACAGCAGGAGACTATTATCTTGTGACAAGGCTCTCCTCCATTGACACTATCTCTTAAATAATACAAAGAATTGGCATGATAAACCCTAATGTCTTCTGCATTGTGTCACTTCACAGCATTGAGACGCTAATGAGGGGGATCTTTGACACGATGCATCATAATGGCACCCCAGCTTTATAATCGATACACAATAGGTTGTGATGGCCCCACAGGAAAAGTTGCAGGCATTCAGAGGCCTATCTCTGCAACACTTACTCTGCTTACATTTCCAAACTTGACTAGGAGCATTGAATCCTCCCAGTTTCAGGAGACAGCCCTAGTAGGTTCAAGCTGTAGCACAGAGACAAAAACGCAGTGCACAAAGCTGCATTCTTCAATCCCTCTTTATCTTTCATGTGGAGGAACAGCCTGAGATCTGAGACCAAAGGTCC
Source organism: Florisuga fusca (assembly GCA_038090715.1). Classification (NCBI taxonomy): domain Eukaryota; kingdom Metazoa; phylum Chordata; class Aves; order Apodiformes; family Trochilidae; genus Florisuga; species Florisuga fusca. The sequence continues at coordinate 9,868,052 of JAAWXA010000016.1, read as the reverse complement.
TAAAATGTGACTCTTTACCTTGTACCAACTGAAAAAGCACTGCCTGCTGGAACCTACCTGGAAAGCAGACCTGTTGAAGACAGGAGGTCAGGTAACAATTTATGCAAGTGAGACATCCCTTCCAGCTCTAGCTATGCTTAGCAATACAGCTCATCAGTGGGTGGAAATCAGACAGAGAAATTGTGTGGACAGTTTTAACCTGCTTATTGTAAATGGTTACCAAAGCGTAAGCCTTCTGGCACTGATTCTGGTGACCAGAGAGTCAAACAGCTCTATAGTAACAGAATAAGCAGAAACAGCAGTCATCCCCACAGACCAGAATGCTGTGCATACCTGCTTCATTTCCTGGGGTGTATACAGCATAGTTCGGATAATCATTACTCTATCCAGCAGGTCCAGTGGTATTCCATGAGGAGACACCACATCCTCTGTGCCTCTAAAGGAGAAATCAAACAGAAAGAGATCAGATACTACCCTGAGCTCAAGACACTGATTTGATTGAAATCAGTAATCAGTGACTAGGCAGCTATTAGTTTACAGTTCCTGTGTCTTCCCACAGTGACACACTTCCCAGACAGAGACAAGAAACATTCTAGTCTGAAGTTCATACTGGATAGCCTGAGGGAAACAAATAGTTCTGGAGCTCTTAAACATGGCATAGTCAGAGGTGGCACTTTCTTTCATGCTTTCCTGCATTGTATTTTACCATACAGACTTATCTAATGTTCCAAGTTACCTTCCAGCAAGGAACAAATAATTCTTGGTAAGCTGTTTAGCATATCCAGAGAAATCGTATACGCGATCAGGCAAATGGAAAACATCCCCTCCTGCTGAACTCTGTCCAATCCTTTCCTGAGTCCCTCCAGTGACTATTGCAAGGGTTTCCATTACATGCTTGCAACCCAGTAAATTGGGAGGTCTGTGCATGATGGAAAAAGCAGATTCTAGACCCTCAACTATTTTATTTTTTTGACGTACAACACAAAGCAGCAAAGGCTGCAGATAGATCTACTCTTGGTTTTCTGAAACCACTATGATTTGTCACAAAGTCAAGATTTCATGAGATCTACAGAGAACTTGGCTTGCAGGTAAAAACAGTCAAGTGCTTGTGGAGAACTCCACTTCCAAGCTCAGTGATAAGATTTAGGCACTGCAGCTTTGGTCATGGTCCTCCTTGGGAAATGGATTAAAATGTCCTTCAATCATCTTCTGTACCCTTGAGTAGATAGTGGTGTCTACTCTGAAGCAATTCCTCCTTTGATGAGATTTCAGATAAAATCTCACTTAGAGATATTAAACCTTGCTTCTAAAGACTTAACTTAATACCAGATGCCACTAAGAGGGAAAGGAATAGCTGATTACACAGCTGAATTAAATCAATTTAAAGAGTAGCAATCATTGCTAACGACAGCTTGTTTAGACATAATTAGACCTAGGCCACAAATTAGCTGTAGAGTTTAGGGAAGAATCTGAAAGAGGAGAACAGTTTTACTGAACATGTGAAGAATGCATTGTGTGGGTGCAAAATATTGAAGTGGAGGCACGAACGGGAGTGAAGATGAAAAACAATTTAGTTGGCAAGACCAAAGAATCACAAAACACAGAGCAAGGGAGTAGGAAATAATGAAGGGCAGGGAGAGGGGGAACTGTGACAGTAAGAACAGGAAACTCTAAGTCTGGTGCAATGAGGATAGCAAACAGAAAAATAATCCAGAAGCAGCAGAAAACTGTAGCCTTGGTGCTTCTGAGGTCCCCAATGTGCAAACAGCAGATGTGTTGAGGTATCCAATGAGGAAGGTAATTGTTACAGATGACCCAGGAAGTAAGCCAATTCAGAAGCTGTTAGAAAAAAGGGATGTGTCAGTGCACACAAAAGGAGGAATTTCATTGTGCTTTAACTCGGTCGGCATGGCATTAAACACTTGTCCTATCATGAAGCTCAAAAGCAGTTTTTGAGCACTGGATGCAGCTTCCAACCCAGGCAGGGGATTATCACAGATGTCAGTGTCAGAGACAAAAGCCTTCAAAGATGATTATAATTCTATTGTTAGAGTTAATTCCAACATTTATTATCCACAGCAAACTGGAAAATTCAAGCTTATCAAACCTGATAACACAGTTCCCTCGGTTGGAAGCAAAGATGACGATGGGGGAAATAGCAGATTCCAGTGCTCGATGCAGGTATGTGAAACATTCAATATCCAGCATGTGAACTTCATCTATGAAGAGAACCCCTGGCACCAGCTCTGCAACACCTTGATCGATGTATTTATTTACCACCTTATTTATCTCTCCTCGGAGTTTGTCTGTGAACAAAAAGAAATAGTTTATCATGCTTTGTGTGAAACAGTAACTTGTGCTGTTTCAAAACATTGCAGTTGTAGCAGCTGCTTCACTGTGTTTTGAAATCTGTGTATTTATGCACAAATATTATGTGTTAGAGATGGTGCATAAATAATACCCACTTAGTCCTTTTTTGGAGTGGCAAACATTTGTTATAGTGGCCTAAAAACACCATGAAGGATTCATACCAGTGATCTCGGTTTTCTTAGGCTTCATCAGCTGTCCCATCATAGAAAGGATGTCTTGCCCACCCTGGGAAAAGAAAGTTACAGAGAGCTATGAGGTCTCCCATGAGGTGAACACACACCATGAGAATTGTAGAAATCAAGGATTGTTTAAAGAATTTTTCTTGCACTTGATTACTTTATTTCAACAGTGGTTGATAATCTGATAAAGGTTACATCACTTCACTGCAGCAGTATTATAAATAAAATCATTTAGCTACCCCCTCTCCCTTCTTTTAGCCTTGCTCATTTGGAGAACATAAAAAAATCAAAATGAGATACCCTCTTTTTAAAAAAATTGTCACAGAGAAGCTTATAAGAACTAAAATTGTCAGGGTACATAAAGACTTGATTGCCTGTGTGCAACCATGCTGAGTTTTAAGAGTTTTGAACACCTTGATTTTTATCATGTAAATTATTTTATTGGAAAAAGGACGCTCAGTTTGTAATGGAGTAAGTTAAGGGCTTGCAGTACCATGCTGTAGGGATACCAGCCTCTAAACAAATACAATATTGTTGGTTGCTTGTGTTTCTGACATAGATGGCATTCCCTCATTACTAGGTTTATATTAAGATACAGCAGGGAGTAATGTCCCTATTTTCAATTTTTTGCTGCAGTATGTTCAGAACTCTACTGAAAGTCACAAGGAAATTTAACAAGAGGTTAAGAAACATTTTTGAAGGAAACAGGAACAACAACAGAACCTGTGACAGTCAAAAATACTTACTTACCTTTTATGCTAGTGGTTGGAGTTTCCAATTCATGGCCACAAAACCATAACACAGCAGAATAATCTGTAACCTATAAAAATCTGTATCTATAAAAATAAAATTTTGCAGATCTTGCTACTGCTATCTCACATCTGCAAACAACTTTCCTCATGGAGAGGAAGCAATAAGCTCTTTTGCAGGTCAAGAGGAGTAGCCAACACTGCTCTTTTTCTGCAGGGGATACAGGGGAGAGCTAGCTCTGGATTATACTGTGAAGGTAGCAGATCCCAAATATCCCTGTGGAAACTCCACTATGGCTAAAAGGCTTTTCTCTGCAGTGTCAGAAAATGCACTCTGATAAATACTCCATGGCCAGGCACATGAATCCTAATCTAGCAACTGCCTCTTCAACCCTGGTGGGGCAAGCCACTGAGGTAGCTCCCAGCAGCATGGCCTTCCTCCAGAGAGGAGACTGGCCCTCACAGTGTAACACCTACTGCTTTTCCTATAGTGGAATCTTTTGAGGGTGATTTAGGACAGCTTGACTTCCTACATCTCCTTGATTATTCTAGTCACCATCACATCTATGTCAAATAATTTTTCTGTAGAGACTTAATTTGTGGAGTCAGATACCTGAGGTCGAGCATTGGCCACATCCAAGTCATGCAGGGTGACATCCTGAATAATTTCCTTTTTCTTGTGCACATCACCCTTTGGCAAGGGAACATACTCTTCAGCTTCAAGGTCAAATTCCGTAGCATAGATATCACATCTACCTTGCCTCTGAGAAAAAGCAAAGCAGAGAAACCCAGGTACAGAATTAGTTTCAGTGCCAAAACCTTGAGTGACACAAACGTGATAAAGATTAAGGGCTTGGTTCACAATTTCAGTCCTACACAAGCTTCAGCTGACAACACAGACATCCCACTCCCTCCTTAGCAACAGGCATTCCCTATCTAGTGATCAAGCTCAAAAACTGTTGAAAAACACTTGGTATTTTCAGTGGTAAGAATATTCCATTCTTTTCTCTGCTTTTTTTAACCATATGCAATTCTTGCTAAAGGACAAATCCAGAGATTAACCGGAGATTGGGAGAACTGTTCAAGACTCCTTTGTAGGTGGGTGATTTATTGTATGATACACAATATTATGCCCATCCATTAAACAGCAAGTATGGCTGTACACTACTTTCTAAATCAGACATGGGAAGAATGCTAACTAATGCAGTATTCCTTTCTACGTGCATATACCTTGTGAAGAAAATACCAGAGCGATAAAAGAAAGATTAAACACACTGCACATGACAGCCTGAAAATGACTAAAGTTGCTTGGCTGTTCCCCCCCATCCCTTAAAGCTGTCTTGATCTTACAGAAAATAAAACTCATCCAGACAGGATCAGTGATAGCTTCCTTGCCAGATGACCTTAATTGTGAACCAGATGACCACGTTCTTTCAGTGCAAGAGAAAATTTTCTCTCCAGATAAGGAAAACCTGGGCTCTTTTTTAAAACTTTCACATAACCATTTCATGTCAGTTAAGGTTAAAAAATGGGAAAGCCTTTTTCTGACAAAGGCAGAGAAAGGTCTGCAATACATACACCTGCATAAAAGTGCAGAACTTTTCTTTTACCTTGACAGCCCCACTGTTTGCTTCAATGTAAATAACATCACCAGTTTCTACTCGCTCCTTCTGCAGGCTTTCAAATATGCTTGGGTCCAGCTGGGGACAAAGGAAAGTCACAGTTGGTCAAGTGTTCCATACTGTTATGGTAATCAAGGAGGAGTAATTTAGTCTAAAGCACATTCTCACTAAACAAAATTAAACTGCAACCCCTAGGATTTTATAAAGCTATAACACTTGGAGCAGTGATAAAGAATAAATCTGAAAGAAGATGCACAGGGCTTTCTTAAAAAAAAAAATCTGGTATCTGAAGGAAGTGACAGGAAGTGCCAGAAATATGACAGCAGTTACTATCACGAAGTATGCCACTGTGTAATGTGACAATGTAATTATTATACCCGAGATGCAGCACTTTGCTTGCTTTCTAACAAAACTTTTATTGAAAATGTGGCTGTACCACTGGATTATGCAATTATTTTTTTCCTTGAATCTGTATCCTCTGCAACTACATGAGGGAGAATGAACATTAGATGCTTTGGTTTCTCTCAGTAAAAGTTTATTCACTTCTCTTCATTTTCCTGTTTTCAGGGTAAACAAATGCAAGATGGTACTTAACACTAGAAACAGCTTTCTGTTCTCCTGTACTCTGGCAGAGAAACTGAACAACATGGATAGTGACTTGTACAAGAAAAAATGGGAAAGAGGGTGTGAGCTGACAACATACCAGTTCAATTTCAGTTCAAATCAAGAATTCAGCAGAGTCTATCTCCCCACATAAAAAGAAGGGATGTGACAGAAAGAACATTTATATAAAAAAAAATAATTAATTTATACCAAAGCAGGCAAGATGACCTAATTCTTAAAAAGTCAGATAAGAATCAGGAAAGCAAAACCAGGCAAGACCCTTCTCATATGTTTGTTATCATGAACGTGACATTATAGCCAGGGTCAGTCTGAGTGTATCAAGGACTGGAACAGATCATAGTTCAGGTACCAAACTAAGCCCTGATTTCTGTGCTACTAGTATTACCCTGCAAAACTGCATCAGGGTATCCCCCTCCTTAAACTCTCCTTTAACTTGTTAAAGACATGCAAGAGCATGCTGCCAGACAGAAAAATAACAGGGACTGCTAAGTGAGTGATGGGTTTATCCCCAACATCAATTAGAAGGAGACAAGACTAACCTATCTAATTTAAAGCAGGTAAGCATGCTTTCTCAGGAGCAGGATAAAATTTTCTAGCAAAAGAAAACAGCTTAGTTCCATTCCCACCCTACAGAGATGTGGATCAAGTGCTTAAAACGGAAATTAGAACTGGTAAAATAGATGGACACCCAAAATACTTAAGGAAATTTGAGACTCTGCTGTACATACCTTCAACTGCTTGGTTCCCTTTGCAGTTTTGAGACCTATAATTACGTGGCTGATGGTTTTGCCATAACCCCCCATAGGATTTTCAGTCTCACATGGAGTTAGTTCTGTGACTTCTCCTTCATAAACCTCCTTAGTCTCTTTAATCCTCAACCCTGCAAAAAGTTGTTTAGAACAGTTTCAGTTCATAAATCAATGGCTGTATAAACTGAGGAGTCTCTTGTATTTCTGCCAACAGAAAGCAACATATTATTAGGATGCATTACATTGAATGGTGATTTTTTAAGTTCAAAAGTAGCTCAATAATTATCTTCAATATTAAGTGAGAATATTCATCCTGTATCATCAGAAAGTTCAGTCCAAGTTCTGACCAACAAAGCAGCTTGTTAAATTCTAAAGAAATAATTTTTTTCCTGTTCTTATTAGTTCTTGAAACTAATGTATTCTCTCTCTGCTCCCTTCCCTAAAGAGGGGATCTGTTTGATCTGTTCACACATGCTAAAATCAGAGAAACAGTTCATCTTCAGTGACACTAATATAACTGTTAGTTTTCCACAATTTTTGTAGTATCAGAAAAGCCCTGCAAAGTAAGGAAAAGTAAGTAATTTCATAAGAACTCTAAATGTTATGAATTTGTTATTTTTAACTCTGTTGCTAAACAGATATTGTGTTAGAACATCATAAAATTAATAAAAGGTTAAGGTATGATTTAAAATATTTTTCAACTTAATAACAAAAGGTGAGCTAGATAAACTTTAGCAGACTCTGCTATCATACAAGCTTAAAACTATTTCAAAATAGCTGAGAATTACATCCTTACTTTGTTGCTTTTCAGACAGTTGATCAATCATCATAGTATCTGGGTATCTCCTGTTATAATCACAACTATCATAATTAACTAAGTTATTTTAAATTGATGAATAATAAAGAGCTGCAGAGTTTTATGGTTAGACTCTGTTCCAGAGAAAAAACACTATCATCACCACCACCACTACAATTATGCAGATGTTCTAACTACATAAAAGTTCAAAGAACCCACATCTGAAGAGACACTATAAAGTATTTTATGAGACACACATGCCATACCAAAAATAATGAATGGGCTGTAACAAGATATAAGGAAATCATCCTGCTCAGGCTGAGGCTTTTAGGACTTTATAAAACTTTCCTTGTTCCATAACTTTTCATTTTGCTTTGAAATAGATCAGACACTTCACCAGTAATCTTGAGTTGCTGATAGGGAAATATAAAGAACTGACAAATTGAGTCTGTCTCCCTCTACTGGACCCAAATTAAGATGGGTTTAAAAGGAAAGAAACAGATTAACTGTGGATAATACGATTTGCTTTCTCTTACTTAGTACCACAGTAAAAGTTCTATATGAAGTTAATGTAATTTTTAAAAATAACATTTTTCAGTCAAAAAATTAATGAACCTTTGCATTATAAAACTGACCTAGACAAGGCTGCATCACACAAATGTACATAGGCAAAGATTGTGAGGAAATAAGGGAATCTGTACTGCAAAACTGCTGGTGTTGAGAAGTGGATGTTCACAGGACTCTTTCCTTTTTGTTTGATTTTTAAACTTTGAGCATGAGCTCTATTCTGCTCTGAAAAGCTGGAAGACCATTTATGTTTGGGGTATATTTTGTGTGCTGCTAAGGCACATCTTCCAGTCTCACTTCAACTGAAAAGAATGGAGTTCACACACTCAGAGTGAGCTCCCCAGCACAAACCAAAGCTGAGCCAGTGAAAAGAACCTGGAGATTTGCTTCAAGAGCATGCCTCTCATCTGAACTAACATGCTCATATAGATGTCTCTGTAGAAAATATTTAAATGAACGTGATCTAAACCAAGGCAACTGATGCTTTGAACCTCCTGCTGATTATCCTTTTCTTCCAGTAAGTCTACAACTACAAACAGCATTCTCAAAAGAACTCTTAGATTTAAACAGAGGCATCTCCTACTCACAAGCCAGAGCAGTGACTAAGAAGGCAGTTCTGGGCTATTCCATGTTTTGGCTCAATAGCACTCTATGGAGTTAAACTGTGCTTGTCTCCCTTACCTGCAGATAGAACTTAGAGACACAGGGAACTATTCCAGCAGCTGGTATTTTACTGCAGCTGAGCTCTACCATTAGCTACTATTAGCTAGTACATCCTTGCCAGCTGCTAATCAGCTCTATACAAGATTAATCTCAGCTGAACTTTTTAAACTGTACAAAAATTCCACCTTCTCATTTCCCACTCTGTCCTTTTATGTTTTAAATATTAAAAACTCCCTACTCCAAGTACCATTTGGCCATGAGGCTATGTCAAGTCTGTTACTCAAAGACTCCCAATAACAAATACTCTGTCAACTCTCAATCATCCCAGTTTCCTTACAGTGATGGGTTCAAACCAGTGAAGACTTGTTTGCAAGAGGAAAAAGAAGAAAGTAAAAAAATTGGTGTTAACATCCCTGACCATTTTTATAAATTGGGATGGCTAACCCCTCTGAAAGTAAAATGCACAATATGAGCAATACATGATGTGTACAGAACCTATTAACAAGGATTCACACACATCAATCCCCCCCCCAAAAAAATAACCCAAAACCAAACAAAAAACCTCAAAACCCTCCACAAAAACTTAAGGTATTTATTGACATAATGATCTGAAGCTTCTCTTGCACCAAGACAGAGCTCACATTAAGCTGTAAATAAAAACATTAAAAAAAAAAAAAAAAGTTCCTGTGTAAATTATTTATTTGCCAGGCAGGTAAGATAAGGGAAACTAAAACATAATTGAGAATTCAAACATTATTGAGAAATATCCTATTATGATAATAATAGGATTATTAATTACTGGCCCTCTAAAATATGTCTGTTTTGTTATTTTTTTACACTGATGAAAATATCCAATAAAGACTGTGTTAGGAAAATGTGACATTGAATTCAACAGAAAGGAATAAAAGAAGTTCCATCTTTCATTAACACCAATATTTGTTTAGAAGTGTCTCTGCTGACATTCAGGGAATGCAGGGAACTAACAATGTAGCTGGCTGTTAAATCCTAGAGAGTTAAACCACTGCTATCTCTAGAAATTACAACATGGACAGCCTAAGTTTCATCTGTTGGTTCAGGTTTCCAAATCTCTGACAGGGAACTTCATCACATCAAGGAAATACTGCAGACTACTCAGTCTCTGGCTTCCCTCCCCCAGGCTCTGTGAGATTCACAGTAACTAGAAGACCAAAGACTACTGAGAGTTGCTTTCTTGTACAAGTCAATGGAATACTTTTGTTTCATTCCAGAACTGAGAGACTTCTTCACCTTGCTGCCACCAAAAACTCAGATGAAGTCCAAGGGGAAATATGGCACAGAAAACAGAAAAATTAACTGTTAATGTGTTCAGTACTAAAATCATGGTGGTTATCTTCTGCCAGTCCTCATATAAACAGCCACTTCCAACTGCATTTATCTGCTTCCAGCAGCAATCACAGGAGATACTTTACACACTCATTAAGGTTGCATTGCAAATTTTACAGTTTACATCAAGCTCCTAAAAGCACTCTAGAACTGAGGAAGACATTAAGTTAAAGAATTTATTTTGTTGCCTTGGAACTTTCTTTGTGCTTGCTGGAATACTTTGTCAGGCTGGCACTGCCATTTGGGAGCCTGATTAAGGCTGTCTGCTTAATAGGGAGAGATCAATGAAATAAATTAAAAAAAAAAAAAAAAAAGAAAGCATTTTCATGTCTGCAAGTATTTCTGGTAATTTGAGAAACTAAAAATAATTTTTCTTTTGGCTTTATTCAGTCACAGGCAAAACCAGGAGATGAACCCTGAGAGGGGAGTCTGGGAAAACAGCACAAACCATAACACAATTAAATTCTGGTTTATAAACACAGAAAACCTGACTCCACCCCAAAACCACCAGGACCACTGAGAAGTTTTTAGGTAACTGTGAAAAAGCAAAACAAGTATCATGCAAAAACCTAACTCCTCTGTTTTCTGAAACTTACCAATGGCACGTCGGAAGTTTTCCATTAGAACTTCTGTTTTCTTGATCTCAGTGGAATAAACCTCACTGCCAACCATGGGGCAAAAAGGAACTTTACTTCCCAGTTCCTGAGCAATAGCTAAAGCCAAAGCAGTCTTAAAAAAAAAACAAAAACAACAAAACCCACTCATTAATTATTAGGAGAATTAACAAAGGATTACTTCTGCATAAAGTTGACTTTCCTCATCATATCACCTTCCAGATAGTAACTATTAATTTAAGATTATTTTCTCTGAGATACATCTCCCACGTATAATAACCCTCCTCCCTCCAAAACAAATTAAATACACATCAAGACATTTTTATCAAAGACTTACAACATCTGTTAAAGGAACAACACTGGGCATTTAGATCTGACATCTGATGCAAACGCAAAAAACTTAAACTGGAAAAAATAAACAAAGCAGAAACTATTTAGGGTTTTAGTTGAAAATTTAAAATGAACTTCTAAGACCTCTCTTCAGAGACCACAGTACCTATGTGCTTGGTGACCTGTATGAGCTGGTCTCACACTAATGATGCTTAAACACACCAGCAGGTAGTGCCAGCACGGATGATGTGGCAAAATCAAAATATAAAGCATGAAACCAGGTTAATACATAATGAAAAATAAAATTATAGTAGATGGAAACAATACATAGCCACCACCCTAAAATAGTTTTGACAACAAATTAAAATATAATAATTTGGGAATGCTTTATTTCAAATTAAATATGAAAGTAATACCTTGCCAGTTCCAGGAGGTCCTGCCAGCAGCACAGCTCTGCCAGCCATTTTCTTGCTTTTGATTAGTTCCACTATAACCCCACAAGCCTATAAGGAAAATAAGTATTTAGATTGTTAACAGGAGTATTGCTTTTTTTCCAATAATAATAGGAATGTGTTGAAATAGGAGGATTTGTGAGCCCACTAAAAATAAGCATTTCAATTTTATGCATACAAAAACCAAGGCAAAATCTGAACAACCTGGTTCCTACAACAGTTTTATCAGACAGACATGAAACAAAAATAAAATCGGAGAACAAAACTCAAACCTAGAAGGACAGGTTCCCTTCCCTCCCTCGCAATTGCAAGCCTACATAAAAGTTTGAAAATAAAGCAGGAAATGAATCCTCGGTTTTCAGAATGACAGATTAGTTTAAGCACCAAACCACGGCCAGTTACCGGCCTGAAACGCAAGCTCCATTCCCCACTTGCACCAAATCTCGGACTTTCGGTAAGTCTCATTGTCTGTGACCTCCCCAGTTCTATGCCTAAACCCAGGAGGCAGAAATAAAAGTAGTGATGAAAGCAGCAGCCTTGCCGACCCCCACCCATCCCTCCTCAGAGACTTTCACTCCCTAACGGGACTCAGTGACACCCAGAGCGGATCAGAACCGGCCACCGAGGCTTTCCGCTGCGCGGGGGTGAGGCTGCGGGGCCCCAGAGGCGCCCGGGCCTGGCCCCGCCACCCGCCCCGCTCACCTCCCGCGCATTTTCCTGCCCCACCAGCCCGGCCCCCGCCGGCTTGGCGGTGCCACTCTCATCCAGCCCCAGCCCCTTGATGTGGCTGTGGGCGGCGATGCGCTGCGTCTTCGAGGTGCTCTTCACCTCCTCGATCTTCATGGCGGGGCCGGATCGATCCCTCCCCGAGCGCCCGCGATCGCCACACGCAGCCCGCGCGTTACCAAGGCTCCCGGAGCGCGGCCTGCCCCGCCCGCCCCGCCGCCCTATTGGCCCTTGTGGCAGCGCTCTCGATGCTTATTGGACCCGGCGCCTGTCTGTCACCGAGTGGGGGTGCATATTTTTTTAGGGTCCGACCATTTGCTTCCGTGTGCGGCCCTCTAGAACACCCGGTCGGCTGCCGGCGCTGCGGCCAGTTGGGCCGGGAGGAGGGACTGGAGCGCGGAGCCTCCGGGAGGGGAAAACCGGGTCTGGAGCCATCGGGTCTGGAAGTATCGCTTCCCCCCGCAGCCGGGGCAGAGGGAGGCATGAGTGTCTCCTGGCTGCGTGTGGTGCGGGGTCCCCCGGGCACTCGGGGTGCCCAGGGAGTGTCAGGAGCTGCGAGCAGTGCGGGCTGAAATCCCTGCGGGGGTGAGGGGACAAAACCAGGCTACGATTTTGGCAAGGGTGTTCTCGAGGTCTTTGTGACAGAAAGAGGAAGGGCGAGCTGTTAGCTGCTTGGTGTTGCTCATTTAACTTCCAGCTTTGGGATGTGCTAAGGGAGGGGGCTCAGTGCTGGGCTTCAGGGTGCTGGGTTAATGCTTGAATGGGATGGTATGAAGGTGTTTTCCAACCAGAATTGTTCCATGATTCACTGAAACTGCAAAATAATTCTATTCCATCTTCATGTATTCCATCTTCGTGTGTCCAAAGCCCTGATGTAGGCATCTGAGGCTCTAACAGATGCTGTACCTCCAGCATTTCTGTTCCTCCTGAGCTTTGACCTGTTGAAATGCGGGGAAATGCTCCACCTCAGGTAGTTCCATGGCCTCTCAGACTGCCTCCTCACCTCAGGTCTGGCAGGCTGCAGCTTCCAGGCTGCTACAGATTCTAACTGTGCTGCAGATGTTATTTTGCTGCATCTTTTATCCAGTGTGTTAATGCTTGAGCTGAACGTCACTCACTGAGAAATTTCAGAAGGGATCTGGGAAACTGCAATTCCAATGGCTTCTTGTTTGTAGAGAGGCCTCTCTCCCCAGAAGAGAGGGGACCCTGTCCCCATGAATTTGTAGTGTTTTCTATGATTATAAAGCTATGGCAGTGTCTGCAATGTTCAAGGCCAGTGGATCAGCATGCTATGATGCAGGACTGTGGCCTTTTTGCAAAGGGATGGTGCCATCCTCCCTTTCCCATGCACATCCCATCCAAAGGCTGCCCTGGGATGGTACCAGCTGGGAGAGTGCAGCTTAGGAGGGGAGTGAGTTATGGTTCAATTTGCAGAAGTCCTGTGACCAATACATCAACTATTTGTTCCCTTTTTGTCAAAGGACCTTCTATTAGTTTTGTTCCAAACGAGGAATGACTTTGCTATTTGTTGCTTTCTTTTTGTGTTAATTGTTCTGTCAGTTTGTATTTACATACCCTAGTTTAAAATTGTAATTACAATATAATTGCACACATATGTAGTTTGACACCTTTGTAAGGGTATCCTGTTATACAACTGTTTGGCTAAGAAATCCTGAATATGACAAATTCAAGCTTTTTAAGTAATTAAAAAGGCATGTCTACTGTTGGACTCCACACATCCTCTCAGGGTCATATTAGTCACAGAATACAAATGCCTAATATGTACTGAACCACAGACTTTTTTCTTTGTAAAAGAGCAAATACACAACTTTGATTTCTCTGGTGCATTAAACTGCCCCAAGTGTTGTGGGTAAGTCTGGTCAGAGCTCAAGTTTCTGCCAGTTCTGGAAGGATAATTAGCAAGTCTTCTAAAAGCTCTGAAGGCAGTGATACTGTTAACAAGAGGTCCAGGCTAGGCCCCCATTTTAAGATGGGCTAGAAATAGGTGAAGTGCACAGTAATTTGTTAACTTGGACTAAAATCTGACCTTATGCTCCTTCTTATCTTGTCTGATGTTGCAGATAGGCCCATTTTTGAATCTATGGCATTTCAAAGACTATATATATATTTTTTTATTTTTTTTTTTATATTCAGTAGATGGAAATGTAGATGGCAGGAATCAAGACCTGCTTCTATAATGAAGATTAATTTAGAGAAAGGAGAGGAATGCTCCATACAAGTAAAAATCAGATACACTATCTAGGGTACTTTAACTTTAGAAACACTAATTCAATTAGAGGTTTTTCCTTATAAAAATGAATAGCAAACAGAAGTGTTACGTGTCTGCCTAGAGCAATATGATGTCTCAAAAGCACAATTGGAGTAGAGTCTAAAACTGTAGCCTGACAGCAACTGTTGCAACTCTGGAAATAAAATCTGCCATATTGAAGGTACAATTTTACTTGTGACCTGCAGAAATCAATACAAAAATGGTCTGGGATTGTATTTGCAGCAGAACAGGGGTTTGGAATATAAAAACCCATAAACAACTGCTTGCTTTACAGATGTGAATCTGTCTTCTGCCTCTAGCTTGCTCAGCTCAGCATCACTTCACAGGGTTTGCAATCATACAGAGGTTACGAGTTGGCACATCTTATTGTATTGATCCTTTTACTCATTCCATATGGTCTTTGAGCAACTGAAATGGCAGTTAAAGAGAGGGAGAAGAGTATGTTTGGGTGAGGGAAAATAAACAATAATCCTTTGGACCACACAGGATTAATTGTTTATCCCCCAGAAAGAGCTGGGTACAAGTGGAAGTACTGGGAAGTTTAGAAATTAACTTAAGAAGCAGTGATGATCTTTTATACCCAATGCTGGATGTGTTAGAAGGCATCAGTATGAGGAAATATTGAACCTCAGCTTTAGCATGATTTTGTGTTTTTATTAGTTAACACAGTTAAAATAATTGTGTTGCAAAGCACGAGTCATCTTTCTGCTTTGTCTGTGCCCCCAGCTGGAACATAATTTGGTTGTTTGACCCTTCTGCCTATCTCCTGGTATAGATGCTTTGAGTATAATTTAATATTTCACTAGCCAGCTAACCAGAAAAAATAATACGTGTCACTAACAGTCTGAAGTGTTATTCTCCAGGTTTAATCAACTCATTTTACCAACTTTTCTTTTGCTCTCCCCCTGTCTGAGGTCTCCTGTTTGGCACAGACGTCATGCGATACCCGATGTGGGAGCTGGAGACTTGAGAGCTGTTTTCCTAGACTAAATGTTTGAGGTTACAGGACATGGCCTAGTTTCACATAAGCTTTCAAATTTCAATGGGACATGCTGAATCCTGAAACTGTCAAATAGTGTATTATTTTTGGAGTGAGAGAGAGTATGTGTGTGCTAGTGTGTGAATGACCTTTGCATTTTTACACTATCCCAAAAGTCTGACTTCCTGCCCCTTCTCCCCTGAGTCCATAAACTTTAGCAATTAAAGTGAACACTTTTTAAGGAAGAAATTTGGTATAGGAGAGAACAACTGGGAAGGAGAATGGTGGATGAAGGAGAAAACAAGGAAAGCAGCTAAATGCTATAAACTGCTTGCTTGATGAGGGTTGTACAAAAACCTGGAGAAGGTGGGGTTCTTTAATTTTGCCACATTGTTTTCTTCTTCTTAGTAGCAGCAAGACCTCTGTGTGTGGCTTGGGGTGTTTTTTTCGTTTGTTTGTTTGTTTCTTTCGTTAGTTGTGTGGTTTTTTGTTCTGTGTTGTCTCCTGAAAAAAAAACCAAAAGCAGAAAGGTTTTCTTTAATCTTCATCAAAGCAATAGGAATAATGAATCTTAACAAATGCCAGTACTTAATTTCCAGATCTGTAATTAATTCTAAACTTCGGAAGGTAACAAAATGAACCTCTCTAGACATTAAATAAAAGCACTTGTGTCCCTGTCAAATTTCTCCTCCTTGATATTGGTTGTTACATGTCTCCATCCCACAGGTATCACCTGCACCCTGCCATGCCTTCAAGTGATGGGTTGCAAAAACAGCTCCACAGACTCTAAAATCCTGGAGACAAGAGGTCTGTTCCCAGTTACAACAACAGAACTGTATGCATTGTAGCAAATGTAAGTTTATACTTCCTACTGAAGTGCAAATTGTCAGCTTTTTTCTTCCTGCACAAGGACCACTTCCTTCCTTCCCTATCTAGAGAGTTGCAAGGCTTCCCTGTATCTGAAGAAGGAAAACCAGGAAGAAACCCTCCTTGCATGCCACTTAGGAGCATAAGGTTATAAAAGAAATGACACCATTTTTATGGGAGCAGTGGAATTAAATTAATTTTCCTATGGATTTTCTCTTATATCTCCTTAGCAAAAAAAATAATAATAAAAAAAATCTTTGTTTGTCCCATAAGTTCTATCCAGTATCCCTCTAGTTATTGCCTGAGCAAAATGCAGCTCTTTGTTTCATTGGTAAGTTGGCAGCACAAGCAAAATTGGTCACACCTGGCCTCTTCCTGCAGCTTCTTCTACTGTGTGGGCCATCTGTTACCTCATTGCTGTTTTTCACATGAATTTTAGAAACTTAGACCTCTCTGCTTTGACAAAGCTTGTTGAAAACAGCAGGTGTTAGAGATGTTTGGGGAGGTGTTCTGGATAATGCAGTTCTGCATCCAGAATGCAAACCTGAAATCAGGCAATTAAAAAAAAAAAAAAAAAAAAAAGTAATATGATATGGGGATATCTGTGTGGATTATAACTGTGCAGGGCCTTTTCTTATGAGAACAGAAGTAAACTTTCCCTTCAATTTGCAAGTATGTATTGAGATAATAGATTGAGACATTCAGGGCAATGATGTGGTCATGAAACTTATGATTTAAGAGGAAACTATTCAAAGCCTGGGAACTTGGTCTGAAAAGTGACATTATACTTAATTTGGCTCCCATGATGGAGCTCCCATCAAGCTGAACTGTTCTGCTCAAGAAATGGGTTAGCCAGGGTAGCTCAGTGCACTGGCAGCACTCCCTCTGAGTCCATGTCTTCCCTTCAGGGAGATAGTTGTCTCTCAAATAGCACTGCTAGGAATGACTGCTGCTTTTTCCCTGTCCCATTAATTCTGTCATCTTGACTTCTGTGTGTTTGAGAAGGAGGGATAATTTATTACCCAGCTTTAAAGCTCTGCAAACTCTTTTATATTCAAAGTGTTCTTTGAAGGGGTTATGTGTAGCAACGTTTTTTTTTGTAAGAAAAAGCCTGGAGTTTGGAGTCAAAGCCTAAAAAATAAGCCCATGATTCTGACAAGAAACTTAGGGAAATCATCTTACACTTCTGGGTCATTCCTTAGTTATTGAGACGTGAATTCAAATAATTTGAAGAAATATGTATTAGTGCATAGGGAAAGGAAAACAAAAAAAAAGCAATAGTACTGTTCTCAAAAAAATCAATAGACTATAGTGTAGCTTTAGTGTACTTAAGACACCTGTGGGAGGTCAGCAGCATGGTATTGGTTTTTTGGCTTGCAAACAGCTGTTATCATTTGGAGTGGTACTTATTGCTGCTCAGTACTTACTGCTGATGCAGAGCACATGTGTTGAGTTTAATCAAGTAAAGTGTTTGGCCCTGTGTGTCTCCTGGGTCATCAGTAAGGCCAGGTGACCCAAACCAGTGAACTCTGCTGTCCTTAGCCTCCCAAATGCTCATCTGCTTGGGGTTGTTTGCTGGTTTGCAGGAGAGCTGTTACTTGCTGCTAATAATCTTGCTCATTCTTATGCCCTTTAAGGTGTGATTTTTAGGAAGGATCCTACATAACACAAATGTACTTTTAAAGGAAAACGAGTTATACAAACCCAGAAACTGGTGATTAAGTGTAAGGAGAGCCAGTGTTCCAAATCTTGACCTGCTTTTCCATGTGAGTTTGCAATGTCTGTCCCTGTGACTTTGAAATCAAACCCCTGCTCCTTGCAGGGGGGTATCCTGCAGGCAGGCGGAGGGGGTGAGGTGACAGCGACTGACCAAGGTGAGGACAAAGTGACATCGCCCCAGGGGCAGTTACAAGAACCCCAGGGGCTCTCTGCAGCCCCTGCTCCTGTCTCCTTCCTCCTGTAATTCGGGCTGCCCTTGACGAGCCCTGGGTGCACAGCTGGGGTGTGTGGCCACCAGGTTCCAGGTGTGTGGCCACCAGGTTCCAGGTGTGTGGCCACCACCACCCGCGGCTTTAACTGCGGCCGCTCCAGGAGGAGGCCTGGCAGGAGCAGCAGAGGAAACCTCCGAGGAGGTGCTGAGGGGTGAGTTGGGGGTGTTTGCTGGCGGGCAGGGTGGTTTTTGTCCCTGTCAGGTTTGGGGGTGTGAATAATGATGAATTTTATCCATCTGGCGCCTTTCTGGGTCGCCCTTCAGAGAGAGAACGCGGCGCTCCTGGGGTTTTAGCAGGCTTGCACGCCGTGTGCGTGGCGGTAAATGCCCGTACGATGCGGTGGGGCCGCTCCGCGTTTCTCTCTGCCTTCGCGGCCGGACCTCCGAACCGGGCTCTCGCTGGGACCGGGACGAACCTTCCCCTCCTGCGCGGGGGCTGAGGGAGCGGCCGCGGAGCGCGGAACGGGTGCGGCGGGGCCCGCGTTGCCGCAGGGGCGCTGTCGGGACGGACCGGCCGGGTGCAGCGCAGTCATGGCCGCCGGGTCCGTGGCTCCCCGTGTCCTCAACGTGAACGTGGGGGTCCTGGGACACATCGACAGCGGGAAGACGGCGCTGGCGCGGGCCCTGAGCACTACCGGCTCCACCGCCGCCTTCGACCGGGCGCCGCAGAGCCGGGCGCGGGGCATCACGCTGGATTTGGGCTTCTCCTGCTTTCGCACCGCTCTGCCGCCGCGCCTGGGCCCGGAGCCCGGCGAGCTCCAGTTCACGCTGGTGGACTGCCCGGGTCACGCCTCCCTCATCCGCACCATCATCGGCGGTAAGGGGGGGGGAGCGGTCGCCCCTGCCCGCCCCGGCGGCGGGGAGGCCCCAGCTGGGGGGGCTGCGGAGCCTCTCGGTGCGTCCCGGCCCCCTGCCCTCGGCATCGGGGATGTTTCTGCCCTCCCCAGGCCAGCTCTGCCGGCAGCCTGGGCCCGGGGGCTGGCCGTGTGGTGGAGGGTGTGTGTCTGTCCGTGTGTGTGTGTGTATCAGGTGCTTCACCCGCCCCGTCCATCTCTTGTGCTTCTCCCTAATTGCCCCTCAAATAAAGTACCGGTTCTCGTGGTTTGTAAATGTGAGTTATTTGGGTGCTCTCTGGGCAGTCAGGGCTGCTCGGGTTACCGAACTCGGAAAAAGAGTTGTAGTTGTGTGTGGAGCACTCGCTGATGGTATTTAAAGGCAACGTCAAGTTTGTTTTCTCAGTTGTTAAAGCTCTCGGGTGGGATGTTCCCTGTGGCTGAGAGCTGCCGTGTACTTGCTGGACGTGCTCGTACTGTGCTCCTCTCTTGGAGAGACTGGGAAGTTCTAACGGGGTAATCATCTGTTTGAAAGAATTTTGCAGATTCTAGTAACTTTCCATTCTAGTATTTGTGAACCTTGTCGGCAGGTCTGTCAGGTTTGCAGGTGTAGCCCATTTTCAAGTTAGTTGACCTTGTGAGAAAAAACACTTTCCCCCTTTCACTTCTTGCAAAAAGAGTTTAGAGGGCTTGGTGCTTGCCTAAGGAGTTGCAGCTGCAGGCTGTTTAAAGTAGTAACAGGTTGTTAAACTGCAACTACGCGGACCTCTGGAAGTTGGGTTCCTGTGAGTTTCTTCTGCTGGTGTCTCTTCAATGAGGTGGTAGTTTGGTAGCACAGTGTTGTGTTTTTCTCACCTATACTGAAGTTACTTTTCATGAAGTGAAATTAACTCTTGAACAGATGCATTATTCTTTAAAGTGATGTTAGGAGTAACTGTTGTATTGTTTGTATTTCTTTTGGTTAGCATAATGAACACTTGTCGATTTCCCTAGCAGCAAAGCACTCTGCCATTAAGGGGTGTTCTGCAGCTGCAAGGGAGGAGTGGCTGTGTGCTGAATTCTAGAAAACCTGTGGTCTTTTAGTCTTCATTTGTATTTTACAATCAGCTGTCACTCCTAGGTAATAATAGGCAGCTGGCTGTCTTCTAGAGAAGAAAGTTTACTTTGGCAAATGGTAACTTTTCTTCTATGTACTCAGGAGTGGCTTATAGACAGCCCTTTCTGCCAAAACCAACTGATTGGAGTGGGGTGAACTTTCTAATGAAAAGGACGTGGGAAAAGTTGGAAAAACAGCTTTTAAAATCACTTGAACACTCATCTGGGGTGACTGTTTAAAACACAGATGACTTGTTGCTTCCTTTCATTTTTATGAAGGACTTCACAGCATTTAATCTCAGGTGTCCATGGTAGTTGAGAGGGTTGTTCAGGTTTTGTTACTGATACGCCACATTGGGAGAAGAGGTGAACAGTGGACCAGGCTAGGTGGTGTGATAGTTTTCATCCTGGCAAAAGTGATTCTTTACAGGTAGTAATTGAAACACAACTACATAAAACTTGCTTAGTTCCAGTTATACCAGATAAGGTATTTTAGTGAAAACACTTGATTAGTGTGACTTACTGCAGTTCTAGGTATTAAGAAAGAGTTGTAGAAAAAATGCAGTACAGTTTTAATACTTCATTTTAAGAGTTAGCATCTTGAGTTTTCTGGTTGGTAGCACACCTCCATCTTACTAGTGGATGCTCTTTTTATTGTGAGGTTTAAAAGGTGAAACCTTGATGAAAAACCTGATCTATGCCTGTGGGACTACTTCAGTGCTTACAGCTTTAGTATGGTTTGGTGAAACTCAAACTGAAGTCTAGTTTATCTGGCAGAACAGGATAACTCCTTCAGTGTTTAGTTGTCAGTATCTCAATATTATCATCTTCTCCAGCTCTTCAGAAATAGAAAGCCAGGCCTTGCAGATAAAGGTACTTAAAGTATTTAGATTATTTTTCATCTGCTTCTCAATCGTGTGTTCAGGGTTCACCATTCTAAGTGTTTTCTTTACTGCCAGGAATGCTGCTACTATTTTATTTGTCATGGCATCTGTGACTTCCCTATTATTGCAGATTTTTCTATGTATAAGGTTTTAAAACAAAACATAAGTGCAAAGTACTCTATCTTCCTGTGTTTATTCTGCACCTCCAATTTCCCACACCTCTAAAATATTCCTGTTCTGAAATTTAGTCCTGTGATGTCAGTTAACCTACAGAAATCTAGAGACAGGAGAGCTGTGGGGGAAAGGGAGCTGGGTGTGAATAATCAGAGGGTAGAATTCAGCAGCCTTTTCATATGTGCCAGTCACGCATGAAGCTTTTCCAGTAGAAGATAACAGATGTTAACGTGCTGCATGTGTTTGTTTCAGTCTCTATTTTCATACTGAAGGTGGTGTAATCTAGTTGCCTTCCCTGTTGTCTGTGGGTGGGTCACATCAGTATTATTTAGTCAGGTCCCCTAAAAAAACAGTTTGTGCATGGGGTTCCATCTGAGGAGCTCCTTACTTGCCTCACAAGGAAAGGCAGTCGTGTTTTGGTGTGGGGTTTTCTGTGGTTTGGTTTTTGTTTGTTTTTAATCTCTGGTTTTCCAGGATGCCTTTTTCATTGGTGGTGTCCCACCCTATCTTCTACTCCAATTTCATCCTCTGTCATCAATTCTGTGCTACCAGAGAGCTCTAAGGGTAAATTTCTTTGCTATACAAAGTTGATAAATCCTATTTATGGGTTAAGTTATGCTGTTTGCCATTCTTTAACATATTTCTGTATCTAGCTAATTCTTGAAATGGATTTTTTCATGGCTGAATCTAGTGTTGCATTTTTGTCATACTTTGGCAGGTAGTGCTTGACCTTGCAAATACTTCTCACAGTCACTCAGATGTTTATTTAGAGACAATACTTTAGGATTAAATGAATACAGAATATTTGAGCAGTAACCAAATGGAATGGAAAATGGGAGTCATATTTCATTGTGTGTGGTTACATTTTTCTTGCAGAGCTTGTCCTTGAAAAGAAAACATATCAAATGTTAAATCAAAAGATTTTTTTTTTTTTTTACCTGAATGCTGGGAATTAGAAATGTTGCAGACAGTTCCACCTGAGATGCTTTCTTAAAGTTTTAGCTGGAAGGTGATAGTCAAGGTTGGAATGGAATGACAGGTACTTGACTTACTACATTATGGCTTTCACTTGTATTGAAACCATACTGTTTTGTTTAACATCAGACTCGTGTGGATCTGATATGGCAGGAAGGTATTAAGTTATTGTGGATAGGTGGATGGCTTGGACTGTGTAACATATTTCTTCTGCTAGTATTCTTTTTCAACAGCAAGAGCAGAACTCTGTTTTACAATAATTTCCAGACTTCCTGTGTTCTAGCAGCAGCTTGTCATACATCAAGCAATGCAACATATACTGCATTTTGTAGTTGACTTGCTAAACACAGAAAATAAAATTCGAATAACTGAATTTTATTGATCAAGTCTATCTTGTCACAAGCAGTTAGGAGCCCTTAACTCAGCCTTGTGTTTGTTATCTGTGTTGAAGGAACGACTGCAAAGTGCAGTACTACTATTTTTGTTATTACTGCTTTCTTCTATTGCTATAGAGAGTGACTAGTAATTTGTTAAAATTTCACATTGAGATGGGGTGGTTTGTGTCACAGTCCTATGGTTGTTGTAAAACTGCCGGTTTTAAATTTTGTTCTCTGATCTTCAGCAAAGCTGATGTCTATGTCATCAAAACAAGTGTTGCTTTTACATTTATTTGTCACAAACCCATGCATTCAGTAGGGTCTGGAATGGTTTCTCAAAGGAGTTCAGCAGTAAGGGATGCCTGCAGAGAGGTTATACGAGTTAATCTGCCAGAAGAAATTCAATCCCCATATTTCATTTTAAGACCACTTTGCGTAGCAAAGTAGTTTAACCAGTAGCAGATTTTTTACTTGCTGATAGTTAATTTCATGCCCTACAAAGGGTCAGCACACTAATACTGAAGAACATGATTACCTCATCCAAGCTTCCCCCACACACATGCAGTGGAGGGGTACCCCAGTGTTTGTTTTGGGTGAGCTGCTGTCAGATGCCCTTTATCTGTTTGATTTTTGAGATGGGTCCTCAAAAGAACTTAAAAAAAAAAAAATGAAGTTGTCTTTTTCCCTATGAAGTTCAAAGGACAGAGTGGCCTTATAGGGTTTTAATTGGAAAGCTACTGATTGACCCTGGCTGTCTAAACCTGGAGGGGGGAGAACTCTGACAAACTTGTAGTTTTGTAATCCTTATGCCTGTCTGAACCTTTGACCTTTTTACTTTATAACTAGAGCTTCATTGTCACCATTTGTCCTGCAGTTCCTTTCAAAGAAAACTCCCTTGCAAGTGTCTGTTTCCACTTTGCTGCTGTGTTCTGTTAAGGAAGGGTATTAATTCATACCTGATACATTGGAGGGGCCAGGACTTTTGAACTTGCACAAGAGCTTGGGGAGGGGGAAATGAGCGTAGCAAAAGCATGTCTTGCTGATGCAAATGAGTACAATGAAAACAGTCTTGGGAGATCAAGGGAAATGTGGTCTCACTACCAGCATTCAAATTCAGTCAGATGCAGATTATTTGTAAGATTAACATAGTGTGCACACAAAGTATTTTTATCGCAGACTGATTGTTTTGCTGAGTTTGTTGTAAGCTTTTAAGAGGATTTGTAAACTCAGCTTTACCTTGGCTTTGCTGTCATGAACTGTCAGTGTCAACTTTTGCTTTTTGAAGAAAGGATTCTTGGTTTTTTCCATTCCAAGTGAGTGAACAAGTAAAGTTGTTATTTTCATAACCGTAGAGCGTGCATATGGATGACTGAAGTGTCTGTGAAGGCCTCTTGCTGTTGAGTACACATGTTAAAGCAAACATGTTCTTCACTGAGGAAGAGTGTGTTGTGTTATTCAGTGGATACCGTGAGTCTTGAGGGCTTTGGCTATCAGCTTGAAGTGAGAATGACATTAAACCTTGTTCTGATGCAAAAAATATTAAAATACAACTTGCATGTTATATAATTTGTGTTTGAGATTTTGTGTAGTCCTTGCTGTTACAGAAGTACTCATGGGCCAAGAGCGTTCAGCCAGTGTTGGTGTGAATGTTTTCTAAACCTTGTTAAGCCTGGCTTTATGATGCTTGAAAATTGTTGGTGTTACTTTGTATTAAAAATGTAAATAAACTATTTCTATAAATGGAAACATTTCTCCTGAAATTGAGTTGGTGACTTTCATTACACTAATTCGTTTGGCTGGTGCACGATACTTCTCTGACAAATTAATGGAGTAATTTTATTGATATTTTAAATTTAAGAGTCGCTTTCAATTTAAAGAACTATGAAGAAAGAGAAGGCAACCGGTATAAAAATATTGCTCTGAGAGTCCCCCTTCCCCAGCCCCCAAAGAGGTGCTTTGTCTGGTGGCTGTGGCAGTGCACAAGAGGGCAGTGTTTGCTCACAATGTGGGATCTCAGTGATAAGTACTGAGGGTGACAGGTCAGCGGGGACCTACTGACCTTACTTTGAGTTGAAACAGAGTTAAGTAGAAGATTTGGAACACAACTGTGACTTAATTTTCCCATTCCTAAAGAAAATCTCCTCGGTGTTTTAAGGAAGGTCAGTTTGATTTCATCTGAAGTTTGCATTGTGGTTTTTTCTACCAGAAGCAATAAAAACGTGTGGTGTGTTTTCTTGCACGTTATATGAGATGCCAGTAACACAGGTGACACAAAGCAGCTGATTTTCACAGAAGTGCCATGTGGGTGATATGACCCATCATCCACAAAGAAAGGATTGGTTGGGTTTTGTTTTAAAAAAAATATGAGAAGTCATACCTAGTTTGACCTATAAAGCAGCTGGAGATTTGGCAACCATCTTATTCAGGGTACACAATTATTATTTCTTCATTTCTCCATGTCATTTAATAACTGAATGAAAGCAAGGTAGTTGCATTAAATCTGTTTTGAATCACTTCTGTGCTAACAGTTTGGGTGAGATTAAGAGTAGAACGAAAGTTGGTTTTGTGTGTGTATGTACCACCGGGTGCTTTCAAATAGTGGTTTTCGTATGGAATTTTTATCCACCTGTGTCATAACCTTAATGGTTCTAACTTTCCATTTATTGTGCATCACTTCTCATTTCTGTGTCTGCTAATGTTGTTTGACTCGCGTAACAGAGTGGTCTACTTGGCTACTGGGATTTATATTTTATGCCCTTTTGTGCTATTTTCCACTTAAAGCTGATTTCCCTGTTAAAGTTACACATGTTCAAGCTTTGAAACTATACATCAACTCTTCCTGCTTTGCTCTCCAATATTACTTAAAAGTGTTCCTTTGCTTCCATGGGTTGAAAAGGAGCAAGAGAGCAATTGTCTTATTTCAAAAGTGATAGTGAATAACCACTTTCACTTCTACTTGTTAGTTGTGTCAGAAATGTACAGTTTCCTGTGTTCAGTTACAAGAAAATGGTGTGTATCTTGTTCTGAAGATGTAATTTATGCTTGAATTCTAAGGCTTAAATGCAGACTGTAAACCAGAGTGGCTTTATTGAACTTTCTTTGAATGTTAAATTGTCACTAATATAGGACAGTTTTTCTACAAAGCTTTTGAGTGGTTGTGTGCATACTTGTACACAACAAAACTGTGCTAATTCACACTTCATTATTTGACTGAAAAACTTGACATCTTCTCAGGAAAACATAATAATCGAGCACTGTAATGCTGCTGACTAAATCTGTTTGATCATTCTTCCTATGGATTTAAAAACAGAATTTCTTTGTTTCATCATACTGTGTGCAAGCATTCATCAAGTAACCACATGCCCCTTCATTTCAGTTTTGCTTCGTTTCTCCTTACTTGAAATTATTTTGTAAGCTGTTTAGGAGGGGTCAAGCTTTATTAATAAATTTTAAAGTGGTTTAGAAAATCACCTAATGTAAGTATTAGGTGATTTAAATATTTAAAATCTAGAACAACTTACTGTAAAATATGAGGCATATTCATAGCTATGATTCCCCTTGTCAAAATTAATTTAAAGCATGTTCTTCAAAGCATGTTCTTTTTTTATGGATGCTGGATATGTTTGTTTGCCAAGTGGTACAATTTAGTATTTCAGTGGTCTACTAATCAAGAAACTGGCTTAATAAGGGTCTACTGTGTTTGTCCTCCAACTTGATTTAGAAGTTGTCTTCAATTAGTAGATCTTAGATATAAGTTGAGTGATACGTTGCTTATGTTTAGAATGCACTTTTAATAGCTGGTTTAGCTTGATGGAGCCATGAACTTAGCTTCCTTAGCATGGTTCTCTGGGTTTTTGTTTGTGCTAGGAGTAATGATTTATGTTCTTGGATTACTTATACTGTTTATCAAAACTTTTAGAAAAACATTAATGCAGATGGAAAAATTGTAAGAATGGCATATGATAGATGTATCAAGTGAGCATATCAAACACCCCCATTGTCATTGTTAGAGTCCATTAAGTGGAATAAAATGTTAGTGCTGTGTGTGGCAGGTAGCTGCTTTCTGACTGGGTTCCCTAAGGTTGGCCTGGCAAGCTGAAGAGGGAGGGCAGATGTTCTGCAGTGGTGATTCCCAGCTGGATTCCTGAACATACTCTGTTCTCTGGGTCACAGCTCATAACAGAGCAAAATTGTGTGGGGGCTCCAACAAAGATTTGAACAGCCTGTATCATAGCTATAATTGCACAGATGCTGTGCATTCTGTGAGAAAATATTCTCTATGCTATCTGTAAAACTCAGATTAAGTAGCAATTCTGAAGTGCTTCCTTTAAACTGTTTACTTCCAGAAAGAGTTGCAGGCTAAGTAAATACCAATAATTCTTATTTCTCATCACCTTATCATTTTTTTTACCAAACTGTTCTTGCTCAGTCTGTCTAATCTCTTCAAGTGATCATGAAATGGTTAGTGTTGCCTTATGATTTGAATTACAATCTACATTTCAAATTTAAGCTGATTAATTCTACATTATCAGTGTTACCTGCACTATAAATAATATATAATATTTATCACAGAATGGTAGAGATTTGAAGGTTCCTTTGAAGAGATCATTTAGTCCACCCCCTCCTGCTACAGCAGGATCACCTAGAATAGATCACACTGGAACCCATCCAGAGGGGGTTTGAATGTCTCCAGAGATGCAGACTCCACAACCTCTCTGTACTAGCTGGTCAATATATATCTAAAATATGAATGTAACATTAGAATTAGCTTGTGAACAGTGGAAGAAAAGGCATTAGAACAGAACAGATAGCTTAAACAAAAATGAATAAATTGTATTCTGGAGCATCATGGGGGCAAAGGATAATGAGTTAGAATTGTGAGATTTATAAAAGTTGACCTGGGTAAGAATCCAGACCCCTCTCTCCAGGTTCTAGAGCATACATGATTCATTTGGACTTAGTTTTGTTTAAAATCTTATGTTCTTCATGCCCTAGAATGATCATGAGCATTATTTTGTCCACTGCAGATCTGCTTTTTCTGCAATGCCAGAAAAGTGAATTTAATCTGTTTCCCTGTAGCATTTTCTTGTCTTCCATTTCAAAATTTTTCTTTGTTTCTTATTTGTCACATAACACGTGGATGGCACATAATGAGAAGCAGGTTCTCTCAGATCTCAGGCACTCTTTTTAACTGTGGAAGTTTGTTCATCAAAGTTTCATCTGTCTTTCATTTCTATTAAATGTGTTGTAGAGCAGGTGAGAATATTTTAAGGATGACTCCTGTATGTGTCAAATTTGAAGTGTTTTTTGAGAACCTAACGAATAATGAGAAACTATAGAAGTGTCTGAGAACTGTCAATAGAACTATCCAATCAGATTAACCAGGGTAGGCAATGGGAATTACCTTTTGTCATAAATGTTTATTCATGCTTAAATCTACTTTTCTTCTATTAAAGACTTCCTTTCCAGCAGTATTGCTCTGGAGAAGAAAATTTCTGAACATGCAATAACTGCATTTCAGAGAAAGAAACAAAACTATTGTCATTTTCCTTTTTAGGATCCTGAAGAGGGGGAGGGAAAATGGTTTCCTTGTATTTGACTCGGCTGTTGGATGGAAGACAAAGCTTCGTCTCTCTTGCTGACTAATGTCATCATCGAGGCATTTCTTTCTCCCACAGAGCAATTTTGTGTCCATTGAGACCTCCACAGCCATTGGCAAGACCATGGTCTGAGATTAAATCTCATGCTTGGGTGAAATTCTAATGACTGTAATTGTTTCCTCTTTTTAAGTCTGTGGTCCCTTCATCAAAGAGTGGTGCGGAAATTATACATTTATGTTGTAAAAAGGGAGGTCATGATTACCTGAACCTGTGGTTGACTTTAGGGGATTCTGTGTCGTGTTCTGGCAGTGGTTATCCACGCTGACATTCCAGTATGTGAAATGATTTAAAGTGTGGTTTAGAGTACGTATGTAAAGTAGCAGTGGCAAGACTCAGTCCTCTCTTGTTTGGCTGTCACCCACTGGTGGGGAGATGTGTTTTGATCATCTGCTGGAATAGGAGAGAAAGGAAAGTAGTAAATGTGGGTTGAGGTAAGTTTCTGTTGATGATGTTTCAAGGGTGGTAAGCTCCTAACCTAGTGCAGCCATGAAAATCCTGCTGGAGTAGTGTCTTCCCTGGGTTGCAAAGGGCTTAGCTAGCACTTGCTGATTTGTCTTAAAGCTCCTGCTGCTTCAGTTGAAGCTGTTCAGCAGCCTGTAGGAGGACACCAGTATGTAGTGCTGGTTGTGGAGGAACTGAACATAACTGTGGCTGAATGTGGACATAAAAAAAAACACCTGCGTGCAGTTTTATAGAGGTAACTTGCCTGATCCTCCAGAACTGGAAGGCACATGCACATCAGTGTTGCTGTGTGGCAGAAGTATTTTGTGCAGTTCTATTTGCATGCAGCTTTGGAACCATACTCGTCCCCAGATTTGAAGATTTATGAGAAAATCATGTACTGTGTGTTAAGTACAAAGTTTTTGGAGTTTGCACTGTAATCTATGAAGCTTCCTTTAAAGACGTCAGAAGAACAAACCAAGAGGTATTTCATCAGAGAATAAGGGAAAAGTGTTAAATGGTACTTAATTTTAAATGTTTAGGCTGTATTTAGAGAGCGAAGAAATGTCAAAGCATTGTCATTCTTAAAAGCACTTGGCATCAGAAACTTTCTTTAATTTCAGTGAGACAGTAGATGTTTGGTTTGGAGTACTGAAAAGTACAACAAAAAAATCCTAAGAATCAGCAGTGCCCTTCAACTTTGGACACTGTCCGTCAAATTCATAAATTCATACAATAGGATATTAAGCCCTCTTTTAAAAATTCATATAAGCCTGAAAAACACCAACATTATATGCAGGTGTTTATATACATGTAGATAAAATCCATAACAAAACCCCCTTGAAGTAATTGTGGATAATAACAGTATTGCTAAACATTGAATCATCACAGGAAAATAGTTTTGTTTGTTCAGTTTGCTTGTTGTGTGAGAAGTTTGCACATGTGGTAGGGACCAACAAGTGTATTTTTGTTCCCTGAGTAGATTTTTCACCTCATTAACAACAGAGATCCTCCCATTATTTCGAGTGCTGTGATACAGTTGTGGCTGGTGATGTTTACCCATGTGTTTGTAATTGAGCTCTCCCTTTACTCTCTCTGGGGTATGTTAGCATATCCAATAATTCTGGCTTTTTCTGTCCAAAATTGCTATTTAACTGGAATCTGCTGGGAAGAGATTCACTTCTCTGTGGGGCTGGATAGTGCATCCATAGTGTCATGTATGTACTATATATACATCTATGTGTAGTGCAATATAAAAAAAAAAAAAAAGTATTTGGTTAAATTGTACAGTACCAAACTTAATATGCAGCAAATACTCTTTTGCTTGAAGGAAAGAGTTTTTAACTGAAGCTAAATTCTTTGAAGCAACAAAACCAACAACCAACCAATAATCAAAAAAGAAGTGTCTGAAAATCCAGTCTTTACAGAGTTCATCTCCAGATGTGTGTTCATTACTAGCTGTATTCACTAACAAATTGTGGGTGGGTGTTTGGGTGTTTTTTTCATTAGGTGTCCCTAAATGTGTTTTTCTTTGAATCTTTATTTACTGTATAAAATACTTGATTATTCTAGTAGTAGCCAGCACTGCTTTTGTGGATACTAATGTTTTCTTTCTTGTAATTGAAAGCCAAACAAATCAAATGTGAAGATATTTTTTTTTTAATGCCAGCCCTACTGTCTGCTTCTTTACCCACCCTGCACCAAGAAAACATCGAGTCTTCAATTTATTTTAAAACAACACTTTTTTTTTTGAGAGACATAGTCAAATCAACATAGTGGTTGATAGTTGTTTTTGTGAATGTACTTCTTTCTTTTCACTTTGAATACTAAAGATGTTTATTTTTCTCCCATGAAGAAAATGTACAGGAAAACTGTAGACTGTATATGAAGTGATGTCAGGCTTCTGGAATTTTTGGGGGGGTTCTTACATGTAATTAAGTCAATCCTAGGTAAAACCAGAGCTGACTAACGTGGAACTTAAATTACTTGAAAGTATCCTTTCAAATATTATGCATACTGTTTGAAACCTTTTTGCAGTAACTTGTGGACTCATATAAGAACAGTTTGAACAAAATAGTTACAAGAATGTTTGAGATTAAGCAGTCTAATATTTATTTTAGCAGCATATGTTTCAGCAGCACTTTCACTTTGTATTGGAGAGCTAATAACTTCATAATGTCTTAGGATACAACTGCATTTATTGCTTTTATTGGATGCTGAAAATTTTCAGGACACCCAGATAAAAATCATCAAAATGCACGTATTTTGTGGATATTGTTACTCATTTGGAAGCTGTTACTCTTTATGTTAAAGATCTTTATTTTGTCCCAGTCTGTGTGCATTCCCCTTTATGCACTGTTTGTTCAGAAGTGGGATGAATTAGTTCTGTGAATCAGAAATGTGTTTCTGCTGTGAGGATGCTAAAGTGGAGTGTGACGTTCCCTAAAAAAAATGTAAAAAATTACTCCTGTAGGAGTCAGAAGCATAGTAAAATATAGATGGACTGAAAACAGCCAAGATTAGCTCAGCTGAAACAGCACACTTAGGAGAACTTGTGGTAAGAAGCAGAGTTGTGTGGTAACAGTTGTGATTGAGATACAGGCTGCTTGGGCTGTAGCCTATAGGTGACAAATGTGACTGTGTAGTACTTCAGCAGAACAGACCATCAAGCTAGTTTTCCAAAATTAAATATGTTCTGGAAAATATGGGTTGCTGCTAAGTGGTTATGATTGTTGCAATAGATTTTAAATGCATGAGTTGTGGGCTTACTTTCTACTTGTCTAGCTCTGAGCAACCAAAAACATTGAGCATTAATCACTAAGGCTATTTTCTTTCTTGGTGATTTTGGCATTAAGCAGTGATTAAGATAAATGCATAATTGAAAAATACTAGTGATGCATTTCTAGTTAGTGTTGGTTTGGCAGATGCCTGGCAGATTTTAGAATTTGGCAGATGCCTGGCTATTTCAGCAGATTTTTCTTACTGCTGCAGAAAATCGTGCAAGAAAGTAGTAGAGAGGGCTTTATAGCCTTGGCATTATTTTTAATTATAATCTCACCTGATTTTTTTTGAAGTGGAAAGCAAGTGTTGTTTGGGTTCTCCCCCTTTAGAACTTGTAGAAATTCTGTTCTGACATGGAGCTCCAGGCTTTGCCTTTGTCTTGCTGGACTTCAGGGGTCCTGGCAGCCTCCTTCAGCTGCTGGGGAGTAAGGGGTGTACCAGGCTGATCTGGAAGCTTGTGGTTGGAATGGATTTTACTCCATGTTCATAATATGGCAGTTCCCCAAATGAATGATAAGAACTTTTTTCATTTCCTTAAGGGTGGTAGGGGGGGAGAAGGAAAATGGAAGGATGGTGTAGTGGGAAATAGGGTTGAAGAACAATTTCTTGATTCTTACATGTTGTCCATTCCTGTACAAGTAAGAGGGAGGAGAAAAGGATTTAAGTACTGTTAAAAGCAGCTCTCATTTGTTTTCTGTCAAATGGATAAAGATTAAATTTAGGTGGGCACTGGTGGGCTGTGAGGTAGAGTGTTTCCTGGCAGGAGTAGGGTTGCTAATAACTCACCTTTGCTTCACTTTGTTTCATAGGTTTTATTTGCATGTTTTAGGAGTTCAAATTTAACAACAAAACAAAGGAAATCAGTTGCTTTACCTTCCCAGTGCTGCTGCAGAGGGAATGGATTGTTGCTGGTATCTCTTATTACTGAAAAGTCTAGTCTTTATTTTGCTGGTAAAGCTCTTGAGACATTGTTTCATTTTCTTTGGACCAACGGAATTAAATGTTCTGTTGAGAGAGTCAGATCTTTTCATTGTACACTTTTATTTTTGAGTAGCAGAATATTATGTTTAAAACATGGTTAATACAAATGAGCAAATTTAAAACAACTTTTTATCTCTGTGGTCTCTCAGGTCTCCCCTCTGCTGCCCCACTCCTGTGTACCTTGCTTAAAAGGACACACTAGAGGTAAAAATAATGTAAATGGATATTAGAATTCTTTAGACCAGTCATTAAAGACTTTCATATTCTGTACCTACATTACTTAACCTTTTTCCTTTCCATACGCTTTGTTTCAATGTTAAATTACAAAATGTGAAGATATTTTTTCCCATTAAAAATTATTAGCTGTGACATTTGGAATTCAATGAATGAAAAATGATTTTTTGGAAGAACTTTAAGGAACTCTAACATTTTAATTTAAGTCTATAGTAAATTGTCAGTAAGAATATACTTAATAAAGCTCCTTTGTATTACTCTTCCGTTACCATTATATGATTCTTCAACAGCAGTTGTCTTCCTTGTTTGTGAAGACCAAAGTGGCTAACTAACAAATGAAGTATATTTACTTGTTCACTTGAAATTAAATTCTCATTCTGAGTTTTCCTTCTATAATTCCAGTTCTTATTGTCAAAGTTTAATTTAGAATCTATTGTTCTCTCAGAGTTGTGAAGATGTGAATGGGAAACAAGACCTCAGAATGGGTGAAAAGTAATAGTTAAGATTATAAAAACCCCTCATAGAAGTTCAAAATGCCCGGGAGTGTGTTTCTGTGAGGAGGGAACTGTGTAATCTTTAAATATTCTTGATGTATTTTGATACTGGTTTGTATTCTTACTTGGGAATTTCTTCTCTTAAGTCACTGGAAACTTTATGTTGTGAGAATTTATAATGATGGAGGTTAGATTAGCAAGTAGAGGTGATTTTCCTGGATTTTTTGGCACTTCATTTCTAGAATCCAGTCTACTACCCAAGCCAGATAGTGATGGCTCAGTGCCTGCAGATGCTGCTCTTGGAATTTTTGCTGTGGCTGTGGACTTTTGAAATGTGCTGGTTATGTTGTTCTGTTTATGTATACAGTGAACTTACAAGTATGACATACTTTGGAGTAGAAGAGTTACTGGATTTCTCTCCATGATGCTTTATATGTTTGCATATATTGAATAACAGGAGCAGTGGCAGCGTTCCTGAGAGCTGGTCACATGAGCTTGGCAGGGCAGTGTGTTTTCTGAGCAGACTTTTTCTGTAGGCTTTCTTCCCACTTCCCTGGGGATGTTTTCAGCCTCTGTTTAGCTTGAAAACTTACACTTAGATTTGGGAGAGAAGTGATTCAAGTGAAACATAGGGTGTGGGATGCAGAGCTGGGATACCTGTTATACTTTTTCTTCGAAAGCTCTGCTCTGGTCTTGAAGGTTTTGAGCTTGAGTAAAGTCTTACTTAACCAACAGATGGTTCTGCTCACAAACTTAGTTTACCCAAAGTGCCACTGCTACTTGTAAAATGCATGTACCTTTGGATCAACACTTGTATTTTGTTGAGTAGCTCATTCATCCTCAAGAAAATGGTGGAGGACTTGCTCTGAATTATTCTGAAATGTCTGTGATAATAGAAGCATGTTCTGTTTTATAAAGTATTTGATCTATTCTGTGAAATTATTGAGCAGGGTTGTGTTTAACAACTGCACCTTTTGATATTCTTCAGAATAGCTAGTAGAAAACATTAGTTTAGAGATAAAATAACTGGTTTTCTATTTTATGGTTTCTGTATGTTCACCTCACAAGATCTGTGGCTGTCTAAGTGTAAAACTTGAAGGAATAAAATAACCTGGTTGTGTCTTGTAATAAATATTTTCATTATTCTGGGGAGCAAATGGTATAAAATTGGCCTGGTAGCTTTCTGAAGCTGGGGTCATGTTTTGTGTTGATCTGTGAAGTGCCATTTATGCATTTATGGTTCTGTAGAAGTAACAATTCAGAGTCCAACTGGGTAATCAGCTTCCATGCAGCCCAGTAGCAATGAATTCTGCAGGAGAGCTTGCAGAAATAAGGTCCAGACCAGTAAAAACTCAGACCTGTCTGTATTTTGCTTCTCAGTTGGCTGCAAAACTTCACTTACATGAGTCTCTCTCTCTTTACATAGTAAATAATTAAAACCATTTAAAATTATTTTTTAAACTAATACTCTGCTGTTGAAATTTGGATATAAATCACAATGCCCTAGCTTTTTCACCTTCCCCCTTACTAGTACTGTTGAAAGCATCTACTCAAGCATTGCTACTGTCTCTTATCTCTGTGTGGTTATAGATCATTAAATTCCACCCTCTCTAAATGCAGTATAAATTCTAATCCTGGCAAATATTGTGTCTAGTTTTATTTGGTAATGAAGCTCTGCACTGCTTTCCTCTTTTGCAGTGAGCATTGCCTTTTATAGTACAGTGGACTTCTATTAATTATATGGGGAATTGATTAATAAGAAACACAACTGCCATACAACTTGGAGTGCTTTGTAGTGGTGACAATTCAGATAGCATATGCACTGGGATACAGTTCGTTTTGTGTTTGGGTGCTGGTATGTGATATTTACATGGCTGACCCCTTGGGACTACTCTGTAATGAGGTATCTTGTGCAGTCCTAGTCAGCAAAAGTTCACTGGTAAAAGACCTCCTTGGCCTGGCAGGAAGTATGAAATAGTGCCTCATGCTTGATGGTGGCTTCCTTGGAGAAGAGTCTCTGGCACAATGTGATGTGAGTTAGTCAGCAGACAAGCTTTGCAGGATGCTTGTTGTGATTTGATACTGAAATGTTAGAGCCTGATGTCTGCCATGGAGTGATGGCCAGAGAACTGATTACAAAATCTCTTGGAATTTGAGTGGTGAGTCGAACTCACCTCTTAAAACAAAGACAAGTTACAGACTTTGTGAATGTTGAAAATTCCTTCTAAGTGAACAGACTGAATCCTCACTGCTTTGAGTTTGGCTTCCACTGGCTGTTTTGCATATAAAAACCTTCACTGGTAGTGTGTTAATAAGTCTTTAAAATATTATCAAGAAGAATTTAATGGCAAAATTAACTCTTCAACTACTCATCTCTTAATCTGAAATCCGTACGTTAACGAAGTACCTGATACTCAGCATTACAGCAAGGCAGGTTAACTGATTTCTGACTAGACTGACCAGAAAAAGTTGTCTTCCAAAATACTTCTTTTTGCTTTGGCTCTGATTATCTGCACTGAGAGAGAATGAGAGTATTCTGTTTCCCAGAGCTGGCATCTTTAATTGCTTGGGACTGATTTGTTTTTGAGATTTCTTTTTTCCCATGTGCTGTACTACTGTAGCTGTGTAGTAATGCAGGTGCTTGAAATATAACTTGACATAGAGCAATGCTGCTCTTCTTTCAAGGGTTATAATTCTTGTTGGCTTCTGGAGATGAAGTTTTGGCAGTTGGAGTCTTAGAAGCTGGAGTGTTAGAAGTCTCAAAGAATTGTGTAAAAAAGATGAATGAATTTCCTGGTTTTGCATACTGATGCAGCTGTATGTTGAAGTATATTACAAAAGGAATTATATGATTCTCTTTTTCCATTTGGTTACATGCTGCAGCAGGAGTACCAGCACATCAGTTTTCTGTGCTGCTGTCAACAGAAAACAAGAAACTTACACCAGAATTGTGGTTTGCTTCAGTGTGCAAGACTCTGAAGGCTATGTAAGGTATAGTCCTGATAGTCTTCCCACCCTCCGCCCCCCTTATCTTCTTGCTAAATATTGGTACTCTTCCAGTCATTCTAGTTTGAACTTCTTGACAGAGAAGGAAAGTTCTAGTTGAATGTGTGAGAGAGGAGGTATGTGTAGTAGATCTAAATGGAAAAATCCATGTTTATTACTGCTAGTTATCACTGTCTCTTCTTTGCTCCTTCCTCTCTACCCCCACTTGATTCTTAATTGTGGTGAGATTTGATTGACCTTTTCAAACTCTATCCATGACATTCTGACAGTTCATCAGTGATGAACAAGTACTCCTAAGTTCTACAGCCTTGATGTTATTCTGCAGCTGAGCACCCTGTTCATCTTTTGGGCAAGCTGTCATGGCTCCTGGTCAAAGCTGAGGTTCCTTTTGAGGAAACTTTCTGACCCTTTGTACTTTGTACAGTATCTGCCTGCAAGGAGCAGTATCTGCTTGCTCTGGAGCCATTGTCTGGAATGCATGTCTAATGTGTTCCACTTGGACCCTCACTTCCCTTCCATAATGTTGGCTTTAATTGGCTGTTTTGAAACTTTCATGTACAATTTGGTTGTACACGGTAAATTACCACCCTCTTCGCCTTTTCCTAAGAGCAAGAAAGTAGAACCCAAACTGTGTGTTCTCTTGATTCCTTTTACTGTTGCCCTTAAGCTCTTTGAGGCATCGCTGGTAGGTAGCGTTTCTGTCAGAAGGCAGACCTTTTTCTCTAGTGTTTTTTTCCTCTAATCTCCCAAAGACTTTTTTTTAAACATTGTGTTTTATTTTTTAACTCAGCATTTGAAAAATTTAAAATTAATACCTTTTGTTTGAAGAAGTGTCTTCAAATTGCAACTCTAGCAACACTCAGTTGCCTGACTCTTACTGTGGCTAAGTATCCACTATGTTCTCCCAAGTAATTTTTAAAGAAATATTCATATATTTTAATTTACTTGTTTGTTCATATGAGAACTTAAGGACAGAATCAGCTGTATGACTAGGGTTAGTCCTTACAATATAAAAATGCCTTTGTATGTGCTTCTGATGAGTCAAAATTTATAGCATGGGCAGAATGATAGTCTCTGATTGCCAGATATCACCTCTGCTTATGTACTGGATTTGGAGCATCAGTAGAAGCTATTTTTGAGAGAGCAGTACTTATTTGAGGGGAAAATAGTTGACAATACTGCATGCTAAACAAATTTTGCTGTTGAAGCTAAAACCAGTGATGAGTCTCTTGTTCATACTTGGTATGAGTAAAGTAAAACAAAGCCTGCCTTTATCCTCCATAACAGGCTTATGAGCTCAGGTTTCAGATTTTCTTTTTTTTTTTTTTTTTTTTTGCTAAACAGACAGTCACTCTCCGCAATATTTTTAATCTCAACAAGACATCCAGTGGCTGGTGATGCAGAAGTGTGGCATCAACAAAGAGGGGATGATAGTTGGAGCATTCCAGGTCTGACGTTTTTGG
Organism: Florisuga fusca; assembly: GCA_038090715.1. Lineage (NCBI taxonomy): Eukaryota > Metazoa > Chordata > Aves > Apodiformes > Trochilidae > Florisuga > Florisuga fusca. The sequence goes on along the minus strand of JAAWXA010000016.1, from coordinate 9,830,725 downwards.
CCAAGGAGTTGTGTATTGTGGCTGCTGATTCCTCCCTGCACAGCGTGCTGGCTTTGGGCAGGAGGCTACGTTTCACTGACTCCTGTTGTGTGCCTCTCTGCTCATTTTAAGCTTCCCCAAGAAGTTATGACTGGGAGTTTCATGGTTTTAGATGAAAGAGCCGGTTGTCTTGTTGAATTATCTCCTTTCTGTCTATATTTAAAGCAAAGCTGGCAGGTAAAAAAAAAGAAAGTCATGGTACAACAAAAGCTCTGTTATAGTAGCATCTTTGGCCTGGTTAGAATAAAACTGAATGAATTAATGATGTTTTTTATTTTAATGTATTTGTTTAGACTGCTTGTTTACCTCTAGACCATTGTGCACTTAGCAGTGGAACTGAGCTCATTGCATTCAACTTCAGATTGGTTTCTGTGCACTGATGGGATCTAGCCCACCAATATCTATTAGTACAGGTATTTCTCTATTTGTGTTAAAAATTGTGCTTCTGCAAATTGTATATTATGGAATTTAAAACAATGTGTAAGTTTAAATTACAGAATTTAAAATGTAATCATATATAGCTATTTTGTACTCATTTTTGAGCAGAAATATTTTTTAAAAGTAAACCAAATATTTTAAAAAGTACAACATTTTAAGCTACTGACTTTTTTAGTGACTGAAGTGTGAAAGCAACTCATGATACTTTTTGTTCCCTGCAAGTATAGATGATCCTTTTAAAAATGGATTTAAGAAGTTCCTCTTAGCAGCTAAACTTCTAGAATCCATGTAAAAACCTGCTTAGAACACGATTTAGTGTTGCAGCACTGGTTTTATTGTGCAAATAAACTATCAGAAATGGATTTATAAGCTAGTTGTTTTGTAGATGTGCCTGTTTGTTATGTATGGCTGTTCCTGTTGTAGCCTGTATTCCCTCACAGGATAAAACCTTCAGACATCTCAGTCCTGTCTGTTAGGTGGTTACAATCAGGTACTTCTAGTCATGACTTTTTTTCCCAATTTAATAAAGGCAAGGTGGGATAATTTGTTGATTATTACCTGAATGCATCATTAACCATTACAAGAGGGGAAATTAGGGCATGGGTTTGTCTTTTTTTTTTTTTCTTTTTGTAAATCTTATTTTTGATGCAAAGGCAGTTCTGTCGCCAGCCAGTCCAGCATGCGTGGACACTCCCCCCCACCATAAAACAATGAGCACATTCAGGCACAACTCGTGTTTTCAGTTATTAAAAAACGGAGCCGTCTGTCTCTGCCTGTGACTTTAATCTTTAAGCCTTTATTCCCTGTACCCCACCCCCTCTTTCTTTCCCCAACCTTTTGTTTGTGAAGTGCAGAGCTACAGGATCTGTGGGCCTGGGGTTTCTGAATGTATTGTACGTTCCCTTGGCAATTACAGATGTTTATAACCCTGACTGATGTTATTTCAGTATTGTGGAGGGCAAAAAGAAAATTGAAGAATGCTTTTTTCTTTGCCCCTAGCAGTCTTTTTTTTAAAGAAAAAGGTAAACTCTTTATTTTCTTCAAAAAAAAAAATCTTGTTTAACATCCTCAGATGAAAAATATGAGCTGTGCATGAATCTTCCCATAGCTTACCATAACTCTGTTGGGATAGTGCATTTCATGCGTATTGTGAAAAGCATAGTAGTTCTGATTTCAGTTCAAAACAAGCTCCTTGGTGTGGGCTCTGAGACTTTTAAATACTTTATTTCAAAGATAGAGGCAAGGTAGCTTAGGACTTAAATGCTTTCAGAGTAGAATTACTTAGTTTATTTCCATCTATACATGGAAACTGGGTCTTTTTCTTTGTGGAAGAATGATTTAGCATCTGATTAATTGGAAATTTACTTTTGGACTTGTGACTAGGAGATAATTCAAGAAAATTTGTTAGTCATGAAATATGCTCTTGATCTGTACAAGATTTAGGTTTAATACTTCTTATTTGTGTGTGTTGAGCTCTCTAAAGCTGCAAGTGCACTATAAGATTAATGTCCTTGAATTGGCAGAGGTGAAGAGAATCCTTCAAATCTCTGCCTCAAATCTAAGATCAGAGTGTTAATTTATGTGCTTCTTTGGGATCCCTGTGCATTTCATGATCTGAATGGTTGGTCTAAAGCCGTTGAAACAAAGGGAGTTGAAAGGAGTTGTGAATTTCAGGGTGGTTCTGCAGGATCCCTAAGGTACAACTTCCATACCTGTACCTGTACGGGTTCCATGCAAACTGCTGTTTGTATGTTGTGCACGTTTGAAACTGCATATCTAAATGTGTATTTAGGTCTGTCTGGCTGCACCTAGGGTAATGATAGTCCTCATTCCTTACGACTGCAGCATGAAGCTTTTTGTTAAATTGATCTTTCAAAAATATGGCAAAAGAATAAAAAAGAATTCACAGTGATGTAGCCTTTGGCAGGGCAGGAGTTTGAGAAGTTAACAAAAAAAAAATGGTGAACAAATATTACTGTCATCTAATATTAAACTGATTAAAATAGGCTTAAAAAATTCTAACAGCATTCCAAGATGTTAATTCAGTAATTCTCCTAAGCACCCAGAGGGAGGCAATAGATGCTCTGTAAAAAAACAGTTCTCCAGTCCTTTGGGAGAAAACCAAAATAAAACAGTTGGTCATTAAACATAGTATATTTTTTTAATCCTGAGATAATCAAGTACCAAGTTGCCTATTGCTTCTGTAATAATTTCTTAAATGTGCTATTTCTTTTTGCATTACAACATGGGCATGGATGTGATTGAATTCTAGATATGCTAATGTGACAATACCATCTTGTAAGAATTTTAAAAGAACTTGAAATACTGATTAGTGATAAGATAGCTGAGTCATCATAGCTGAAGAGCTGAGTGAGAAATAGTGCTGATTGGAGAATAAAATTTATAGGGAAGTTTTTAGTTATTTAGGTGTCTAGTCTGCTAGTACTGGGCCTGTATGAAATACAATATTCAAATACATACAGAAGTATGGACACCTCAGATAGGAAATGTTTCAGTTGTTATGTTCTTGGAAAACAAGGTGTTAAACTTCACAAAAAGCCAATACAGAAGTTCACTGTCTGAAGCAGTGGTTTGAAGGAAAATGTGTGCATTTGTCTGTTTGTGCTGCTCTCTCCTGCAAACAACCTTGGAAACTGCCAAGTTATTCCAGTCATCTTCTATGTACCACTTTTTCCTTTCCACTGCAAACCTGGTTTTGTATGACTATAGCAGTGGGAGGCACACAGGTAACATCCTACTGTATGCTGAAGTCCTGGACCATGTAATAGCAGGGAGGTAGCAGGAATTTCCCTGACTACCTACTCTAGAGACTTCCACTCATTGTTTGTTTCCACCCCGATGTTTCTCATTTGTGGGGAAACTTCAGGTGCAACGATACTGAAGTGAGAAATTGTTTGGTGTGAACTTAGTCTTTAGAGGTGCATCAGGAGACTCCAGATGGCTGGAAGTCAAACACAACCAGAAGTAGACTCAGGTCCTCATTTATGCAGGTTCAGGACCTTTGGAATTTTTCCGCAGGCTTGCTTCCTTTTATATTGTTTAGCCACTCTTTCTAGTCTGGGGAATGTCTTCAAAGATGATCTCTGCACTCTGAGAGAGTGGGCAGGATGGTTATACCTCGTGGTCTTGTTTTTGTTTTTTGCAATACATGCAGTATTATCAGATAAGTGTTTTTCTAAACTTAATGAGAAACCTTGTAGAGAGCAAATGTGAAGCTGATATCAGTCAAAACTATAAAAAGGGTGCTTTTTAAATCTTGTTCTTCTGACCTGTTTGCTTTTCACTGTTTACTGTAAAGACTTTATGGACCTTCAGGGACCATTTATGGTCACTAAGTGAGGCCCAAATGTAATGTTATCTTTAATTCTTAAGAGCGGTGCAAAAACACACGTGGCCTTGATACTAAAGCAAAATACTTTTGAAAAAAAGTCTGAAACTTGAACCTAATCACCTATCAGGCTGTAGGAAAGCTTACTAGGACCTTGACCACACAATATTATCTGAGGAAGTCAAATGGGGTTTTACAAGTATCCATTTTTTTATTTTGCTTTTTTTTTTTTCCAGAAGCATTAGCAGTGTTGATTTACTGTATAACTTACTGCCTTGTTGGTTCAGAAATCTTGTTTTATGAACTCAAGCTTTAAGAAGAAGGAACAGGGCATTTCATTGTAAACCTTTAAGTTTGAGTTTGATATGAGTCAGTGTAATTATAGGTGCTATTTTTGTACGTCAGTTGGGAACCCAGAAAATTGACATGACTTTTTCTTGTTGAGATATTTTATAGTCTGGATGCCAAGTTATGGAACTGAACCTTTTTGTGCTGGTATAATATGGACATGTTGTGCAAAAAAAAAGAAAAGGCTACAACCCAAATGTTAACAACCTGATTGTTTTCTTCTGTGCTTTGTTTTGCTTTCAAGTTTTTGGAAATGAAATGACCTTTTTTCCTACTTTGTGCCATGGATTATAGTCCCAAGGATGATGAGCTGTATAATGACATTCAGTCTGAAATGTTAGGTAACGTTTGCTCTGGTTTCATGCAGTATCCTAAATATTTAAGTTTCCAGCTTTACTGCTCTCTGTATTTGCATACACATATATATATGAATGACACATTAAAAAGTTAATGTTTGCTAACTAATTCACAATTTATGCACTTTCAACTTCAAGCCAAGGAAGAAATTAATGCAGCTGAAATGCCATGGTAGTGTGTAATTCAGCAGATGGCTAACTTTTTTTGTAGCAGTAATCTCTGTCTACTCAGTGTGATTGTTGCTTTTTCAAGATCTGTAGGCTTGTTTAACCCCAACACAGGTAATGTTTTCACCCTTAAAGTAAGCAGAGATCTTTTTTGGATTCCCTCCAGTTTGTGCCTTGTTAATATAGAAATTCTTCTCTATTAATAGGTAATACTAAAGTAAAGGACTTCACTACAGATGGAAGAAGGATGGGGTCTCTGATATGGTGCTTTACCTCCATTTTTACACATGCTATCTGTTACATGGCATTTCTTGTTACAAGGCAAGGATTGTTTACTTTCCTATAGTCAATGAGGGGAGAGCAATATTTAATTTTCTGAAGCAATAGCACTCATTTTGTATAAATATACGTGTACTTAAAAAGTTTTTTACAACACTTCTTAATATCAGTTTCTCTGAAATTCCTCAGGCTTCTGTTTCATGAACAATTTTGCCCATTGCATTGTCCTGCTGCCTTTCTTGTGCCTGCTCTAGCTTCCCCTGGAGCCCTGTGTCAGCTGGGACTCCAAAGGAGAGCTGTCTGGTGTTGCTGAGTTGAACTGACTGCTCTGAGCTTCAACTTTGCTTTTCATCAGACCCTGTGGGAGACCTAGATAAGCAGAGTGCTGGGGAAGTGTTGATGGGAGCAGGAACTTTCCATCTCACAGAACTTCAGCTTCCATTACCAGGGTGACTTCACTGAGGACTGTTTCTAGGTAGCTTAAGTGTATAGAATCAGAATTGTTTTAGTTGGAAAAGACCTTTGAGATCATCAAATCCAACCACTAACCAGCACTGCCAAGTCCACCCCACATACAAATAGCTATGTACATTAAAGCAGTACTGAAGTAAAGCATGTGATTGCCCTGGCTTGGCACTACATGGACAGAATGTCTTTTTGACTTCCATGTTCTAGCTTTACAATGGAATTGAAGGAGGAAGTCTACTCTCATGCTTCTAAGGGTGTGCATAAAGTGAAATGGAGCCTTTCCTTGTCTGTAGAGTCATGAATCCTTGTTGTTGCTGTTACTTGTGCTGCTCACACTTAAGCTCAGGCTGAGGGAAGGTTGGATGCACTCAGCTTCTGCTGATGTTGAGGAGAGGGAGAGAAAAAGTGTAGGAAATTATTCTGTTACCTAAATTAAAATGGTTCATAGCAATCTCTTTCTAGCAGTGATTTCTATTAGGGGGCCTTTGTAGGAAGTTGTGTTTTATTTCATGTAGTTTATGTAAATCCCGTGTGTGTTTTACCAGTGAATTCAGTCAGATTGTACTGAGGCCTTCGTGTACCTGCCTTGTTTTGGAATGGTCTCTTCTATAGTGGTGGGATCTGTAGATGTGTTCAGACATTTCTTAGGCTGGTGCTTTTGATCTCAGCCCTTGCTGTTCTCTGAATTAGTAAATCAGGGTGTCACTGGAAAATAATACATTCAAACATGTCAAGTCAACAGCTCGGTGCTGAATTTTTCCCTGTGTCACAGAGTCAAGTGTACCCAATTTTTCTCACATTTTGAATACTCCACTCCAGCTCCTGGGCCTCCTTTGCTTGCTGTTGTGGGCTGGAAAGCCCTATGGCTCCTCCTGATCTAGAACTCTGAAAGAGTTTGTATGGGTTTCAGAGACTGTAACCAGAAGCGGGCAGTGAGAAAACTTACTGAAGTGTTATTTATTTTGTAGTAAGAATAAAACACTTGGAGGGGAGAGACAGACAGACTTCGTCCAGTAATTAGCCTGCATGCATAGTTGTTCAGCCCCAATCTTAAATTCCCATAATGATGAACTACGTAGGCCTAAGATCTCCAGGTATATGTAGAAAATGCATATTGACGGTCTCAGTCTAGACTTTTGTGGTTTTTGAGAGAGGTTTTCCTGCTTAGTGCTGTCTCCTCATAAAATAGTTAGGGCTGGACACAACCTCCAGAAGATAATTTGGTTTTATCCCTTAATGGTGGTCCAGCCATCTCTGAGTGGCCCACCTTTAAATTAGTTCAAATTTCCCAAGATAATTTGGGGCTTCCTGGATGACGCAGCATACAAGACTTCTCTGAAGATGCTGAAGGCAACACAGGACTGCTTATGTTCCTTAAAGTCTTGCAAAGGATGTCCTTTCCTCCTGTGTAGTAATGCTTTTTTAAAGAATTTTCACTTTAAGGTTTGGGTTTTTTTTTTTGTTTTCTCCTCTGTAAGTCAACTGTGTCCCATGTGCAATATTGAAATAGCTAGATCAGTGTATAATAATAAATTGTTGGGAGAGAATGCCTCAGTCTGTCTTAATGTGACCTTCATGGAGGCCTTATCAGCTTTGTTCATGCTACTTCAGCATGGCCAATCAAGCTTATTGACATACTCTAATCATTATAGACATTTCTTCCCTTTGAAGAACACAGACTTGTTTCTGACATGTAGTTAGAACATATTCAGACAAGATCCTTGGATGACTTGACAAAGGAGAGAGTAGAGACCTTAATTACCTTTATCCTCTTCAGGATAAAATTGCACACTTTAATCTGAGAGATGACGTATCAAGCATATTCCATTTGGATTCTTGTGTGAATTCTTTTGCAAAAGAATTCTAAGTCCTTCTTGGAAATTATCTCCTTCTATCACTAGTTATAGTTAAGTTGAACTCAATTACAAATAAATAATTTTACATATAGGAAATAGACTTCATAAATTTATGCCCTTATGGTTATCTTGCTTTTTCTTTGTAGCTCTCAGTTGATGAAAGATCTTAGTGGATGGCTTTCATTTGAACAGAATTTGTGCAACCAGTGGCTTCTTCGTTGTTCAAAAATCAAATATAATGTGTATAATTCCAGCCTTTACTGTGTGTTAAGAAGTCTTATGGGTCACCAGCCTGACCCTCACTATCAGAGATTTCCCAAGCTCTCCAGAGTTCGAAGCTGCACAGCTCCCTGTTTGCACTTGCAGCTGCTGAAACCTTTGGAAATGGCATGCCTGGGAAATGGTGGTGGGATGCTTGAACTCCATGGGTTCCTGTTCTTTTCAAAGTGCTTCCTAACCAAAGTTGTGGTATCAATTTTGAGCTGTGATTTGCATTGCTTTAGAGGTTTTTTTCATGTGTAATTCATGCACTCCAGTCGTGTGCATGTCTCTCTCACCTCCTAGCTCTCTAAGTTTTGAGAGATTTCCTATCCCATAAAACATCTTCCTTATTCATCACAATGCCTCCCCTAAGGTACCTACCAAAATCCTGTGTGACTGGTAGCTTCTCCCAAGGTGTTACTGTATATGAAAGCAGAGAATAATTTAGTTGTTTATGAATAAAGATTCTTAACAAAAAAAGGGAGGGAGGGGGCTGGGAAGGGGGAAGTTTCATACTCACTGCATGATATAGACAATATTTCCTGAGACAGGAGATACTAACCTCAAAGAATTTAAAATAAGACATTGATTTTATTATTTCTTTTGAAAGGGGAATAGGGGAGAAAAAATGGTAGAATAGTTGGTCTTTTTATCCTTTGTGCAGATGAAATTGATTAAACCTTAGAAACTCGCCTCAGTCCACCCGGTTTATTAATTGAAGAATTTCCTCTTCCCCAGAATGGGAAGTGCACATTAAAACAGAGCTTTGCCCCTGAGTAGCAATGATACTTGAGAATGGTACATTTTCTACAATCCTATTTTCTCTTCTGCACTAGAGGAAATCCTAACATGGTAAAAAGCATATTTAAAAAAAAAAAAATGTTTAAGGAAGTTCTCTTTCATTTCCTTGTAAAGCATGAAATCAAATTATAGCCCATGGTCCAGAATTATTTTATTTTTACATTTCAAATTCCATTTTCGGCTTCCTTTTGGTGCCTGTGAACAGGAGTTTTACTGTTTGTGCAAAGTCAGCTAAAAAGATTACCACAAACAGGACAGCACACAGTAGCTTAAAGAAGCCAGGAGTTGGAGTCTTTGCATGTGTTCTGTGCTTGCGTGGTGGGCAAAGCCTCCCCTTCGTTCATCCAGGGACTTGCCCCTCTTCTTCCCTTCTAGTCCAGGTTTTGCTGTTTGGATCAAATCAACTTCATGTTGATGTATTGTGGGGATTGTAATGCAATACTAAACTTCAGCTTGCCAAAGTACTCGGACTCGTGAATGTTCTGATATTTTTGATCTATGTTTGTTAATGAGAAAACAGTTGAGATTCTGCTAATTTATGGCAAATGCTTTTTGATTCCCCTTTCCAGTAAGGGTGAAATTGCTAGTTAGTCTAGTGCTTGGTCTTTATAACCAAGTGGTTCTGAAGGTGGGCACAGTGCACATACAATAAAACAGTGATAAGCTTTTGGAAGTGATAAAGGAACGTGAGATGCTGTGATGTTTGGGGTTTGTTGTGTGGTTTGTGTGTTTTGATTTTTTTTGTTTTTTTTCTTCCTCTAGACCTAATAATGCCCTCTTTAACTTACTGTAAACGTTGTGCTTTGCTGTAGGGCTCCATCCACACAGCTCAATCTGGGAGTTTGGGTTTATAGTTTACAACCATGCAACAGGTTGTACAAACAGAAGGTGTTTTGAGTTCATGTACACGCAAAACTGCAACAACTTCTGTGTTTGAGGTTGAAGGAGACTTGTTATTTAGTATCTAATGGTCTGTTCCAAAATAAGCATGGCAATTACAGTGCTTTACCGTTGGTAAAGAATGCAGGATTTATGTTGGGTACTGGCATAGTGTTTCCCTGTGAACACTGGTATAACACATTTGTGTTTCACTAGTTGTACCCTTTTTCATAAGGATGTGGGGCAGTAGCATGTAAATGTTGCAGAATTTGTTTACTTCAGCTTCAGTGAGAAAATTAAGTGTACTTAACGTTTAAATAAGAGCTTACATTTTAGGTACTTAATTAAGCTGTTTGGCACTCAAAGGTGGATGTTTTGCTCTTCCTTTGGAGAAATGGAGCTAATGGCCAGTAATTGCTGCCTTCTGTGAATTTGAAACTTGTCACAATCTCTGACATTTCTGATAGTCCCATAAGTAAAGTGTAATAAATTACTTCTCTAACAACTCTTCTTAAGCAGGTACTCCCCAAAATTAAGAAGCAAGAGTGGGCTAGATGTGATTGTTCAAGGCAGGGGCTAGACCTTTTCTTTCTCTTCTCTGAAGGTCTGTTTCTTAACACCTATGAGTGCTGTTGTTCCCTGTCACTTTAGTGGTAAAAATGAGTGCTGCTGCCTCTAGGTTTAGCTGATGCTTCTTGCAGTCTCCTGTGAAGATGTGATGCTGGTCTTGTATTATTCCTCTATCTGGCTGTCACCCAGATTTTCTCAGTGTGCATGTTATCTTCCTTGTTTGTTATTCTTCACTCAGACTATCAACTTCACTTTGTTTTCACTTTGGTTTAGCTGCTTATCTTGCAATATAATTCCCATCTTTCCCCACCCCCTTGTGTTTTCTGATGACAACTAGTTTGTTTCATTTTCTTTTTCCAGGGCTCCGTCTGAGCTGTATGTCATCACATGAGGTATACTCTGATAGCTGATCTTTCATTTTTGAGCAAAGTGAGAAATCACATCAGGAGGACCCTTTCTTTATCTTCCTGAATGTTCCTGAACACCTCTTTATGAAATGAAACGGCAAATAAAAAGTTAAACCCCCGTTTTTATTCTGTAAGGGAAATAACTTGAATACCTTAGTTTAACTTTGCCATTGATTCTACATGACCTGCTTCAGTGCAGGTATTTCTTTTCATCCCTTGCAGTTCCTTATTTACAGCCATGTTCTTTGCTTGTGTCTCTGCTTCATTCAGGGTAATTTCAAGTTGTCTGCCTGTTTTGAGGGCTTGAGGAACACTAATCTCTTCCATATCATTACTCCTAACTGCATAGGGCCACATTTTGTCCTCGTTTTTGAGCAAAACCAGTTTGTTTCAGTTCTCTTGTTCCATTTTGCAGACTTTTAGTGCAGGTTTATTGAAATATTGTTGCCTTCTTTTGTTATTGTTTCTGGAGTCTTTTCTTGGTATGGCTGTAATGTTTTTATGCCTCAATTAAAAGGTCTTTCCAGGTGAGAATACTCACACCAGAACACTCTCATAATCCATCCTCACTTCAACTGCCTTACTCCAATCTTGCTCTGCTGTAGGAAATTATTCAGGTACATTGTTCCTTTTGTTGGCTGAAATCCACTGTGGGTGAGAGTTGATTTGATTACTGGTGTGACAGATAATTTAAATAGTGAATGTGAAGTTAAACATGTTGTAAGTAGCAATAGTAGGCTTACAGGATATCAGGAAACAGTGTGCTGAATGAGATGTTCCACGTTTTAGGGGGTGCTGGGAGTGGGATGCTGTGTTTACTGTTTTGTTACCTTGTCAGAAGTGACCTGCCCCGTTTCCTGATTAGTGATTCTTCATTTGTATCCCTGTGCACTTCATTTTGACTTCCCTGGATTATTTCAGTTTAGTATTTAATTAACTTTTATGCATGGCTGAAAGGCAACTAAAGTCTAAAACAAAATGTAAAACTGTCTAGGAAAAGACTGAGGGATTGGGAAGAGGGTGAATTGTCCAAGATGGCTCATGAAACGGGTCAGAAGGGGAAGCTGGGGGACTGAATCTCAGCATTATTTTTTTTTTTTTTTGCCCTGTTACCTAAGGGCCCTGTAAACTTGAAGATTCATGTCTTGTCTACTCATGCATATCATGTGCTAAAGTATCCTTGTGTCTTGGTGATTATGCTGTTAAAATATGTCTGTCAGTGCTGTCCTGATCTTTTCCTTTGGCCCTACCACTCTGTTGAAGGGCATCAGCTTCCCAGTGTGCTTGGGTGCCTGCTCTGCCCTGCCATGCTCTCTGTTTCCTCTTGCAGCATCTCTTACAAGCTGTAGCCTCTTTGCACATTGAGGCTTGGGAGGAGGCACAGTAGCTTTACTGAGGCACATGTTTTTCTGAACTTGGGTATGCTGCCATTTCCTCCACTTGTAAAATATTTTTGTCTGGAGTGTTGTGGTATGTTTTCTTGTGTTTCTGGAGTTTTTCCATGGACTGTTATCTCCTCTTTGCTAGGAAATGCTCAGAGTTAAAAATTCTTGACCTTTTAGCAACTGGACTGATGATTTTTATGGCTCTTATAAAGTGTTGCAAACTAGACTCATAAATACAAATACTTGGTTTATAACAAATGTATTCAAAGCCGTAGATTTAGTGTTTCAAGATAAAGTGACCATTGTACTGGAACTACATATAACAATGTAGATTTTTCCCCCTCTTGGAGGGGAGAGATACCATATATTAATGCATGTCATCAGTCACCCTTTTTGAGGCAAGATGGGGACTGAAGATTGCAGGTTGTAGTTAAGTGGGATGTAGTTGGCTCTTACTGGGGTTCTGTGTGTTCAACAGTCTGCAACGATGACGTGTGCTTCTTTGGCTCTACCATATTCTTGCTCAGCTTCTTAAATTCATTTTAGATGGACACAAATTTCATGCTTCTGGTGCTGCAAGGGCTAATCTTAATTTGTTTTAAAATGCAGTAATAATATCCTTAAACTTGTACTGTTAATATGAAGGAATATGTAAACTATCATGTGCTCCCCTATTTCTTATGATTGATTGTAGCTCAATCGGTAGCTTAAGCTCCAGAGGGGGTCTTGTCAAAAGTAGCTATGCACTTGGTGCTTACTTGGACTTAGCTTTTGTTCATGTACCTAGTCATTCCTTCATATACTGACAGTTTTTATGCAAACTATTTGAGAAAATGATCCTTAATCTTTTTATGCTGCTGTAGTACTGACTGTGAATTCTCCTACAGGTGCCCAGATTATCGATTTGATGATGCTTGTAATAGATGTGACAAAAGGAATGCAGACACAGTCAGCAGAGTGCTTGGTAATTGGGCAAATTGCCTGCCAGAAGATGGTGGTAGTTCTGAACAAAATAGATCTCCTTCCAGAGGGGAAGAGACAAAGTGCCATTGAGAAGATGACTAAGAAAATGCAGAAGACCTTGGAAAATACGAAGTAAGTTAACAGTAATATTTATAGCTGGCTTGTACCAAAATGTTTAACAAAAATACTTCACCCACATTTCCCTCCTAACATGCTTCTAAACATACTGAGATATTGAACAAAGGTAAGAATAGAAAGATTACTAGAAATTCAAATGCAGTCCTGAATTTTCATCTGCAAGGATCATGTGTAGAGAAATATTTTCCTGTAATTAAGCTTTTGGTTATAATTAAGCAGATCGGATGAAAAAGTGCCAGAATATCCAAGTGAAGCAATTGGTGTACAGGGAAGGAAGGGGGTGGGAGATGAATCCTACAATTGTCAATTCTGTCTGGCAGCTGTTGATTTAGGGACAAATAATTTTCTCTGTAGGCTGCTGCCCCTTGCTTTAGGGAAGATAAAGGAGACACCTGTAACATATCAAAGCATTTTGGATCAATAGCTTTTTTTTATAGTTGTGAGCTTGTTGATCAAATTCACAGGTAGTCCCAATGAAAATAGCATTAAGATAAGAAAGTTTAACTTTAAAGATAATTGTCTAATGGCTTTATTATGATTTTGCTTGAAAGGTTGACACATAGAATATGAATTAAGCAGTGTCACAAATAACTTTTTTTAATGACTCATCTATGCCCAGAAGTTAATGATTTTTAAGAGTTTATATGTGGCTCAGTTTTGTATTGTCCTTCTTGCAAAATATGTTTGTTGTCTTTAAATGACAGTCATTGCTGCTGCAGTGGGTACTTCATTCTTGGTTTAGTCCAAGATTGTACTGCAAATGACTGTTAAAAAAAGCCTTTCTAGTTGCATATTCCTAAAAAAGAGAATTTTGTAAGGAAACTGCTGTTCAGAAATACTTAATGTACATTGTTTTAATTATATTCTGGAGTACAGTCAAGAAGTCAGTTCTTGAAACAGTTGATGTGCTGACTGTGAGGTCCTTACCTCTAGGGCCCTTTTTAAAAAAAGGATATGTATCAGCTGATCACAGCAGCTGTGATTTGACCTGGAGAGAAATGGTTCTGTCAAAATGTTTTAATTACTTATTTGAACTCTGAATCCTGGAAGTGCTCTGTTATTGTATGTTTCTGTGTATTGTTCTCATTTAAAAAAAAAATCAGTTTTTGCATGTGCAGTCTGTGCTTTACAGTGCTTTGAAAGCACTGCTGACCCAGGCTTGATTGTAAAATGCTTCTCCTGGAATATCTTCAGCATGTGTTGTTTCCTGATGGCCTCTTTCCCCCTTGACTTTAAATTTCCATATGCATGTTTTTAACTGCTTTTATATTTCTAAACTACTGTTATTAGTAGGGGATATAGTAAGACCATTGGACAACTGTTTCTCACCCCTAACACTTGGCAGTGAGTTTTTTTTCCAGGAATAGTTACTTGTTAATTATTTCTCTACACACACAGGCAGGAAGGCACAATTCCATAGCAACAGGCAAATCTGAAGTCTGTTGCAGCTATAGAATAGGTGTTGCCATTGATACTGGGGAGATTGTAGTGTTGTTAGGAGATTCCATGGAAGATGAAAATAATAGGAGGGGAGAAGTAACTGGTACATTTTTAGTAGCTTGACACTTGTAAATTTAAGCTAGTTTAAACTGTCTTGTTCCATGGATTGATACCAGAAGTAAAAGCAAACTGCTGCTGTGAATGGAATGTTTCTTTTGTCAATTTTTTACACATTTATCTTTGCTTTTATCTTTTTCAGTCAGAGTCTAAACTCTACTGACTATATAAATCAGTGTGATGGAGTAAGAGTTTTAGTGGAGCTGAATCATGTTTGGAAATGCTACTAAAGACAGTATATGGTTACTTGAGTTTGTTCTGGCATATGGGAAAATGAGTAAGGCACCTGGTTCAGTGTAACTTTGTTTATTGAAATGCAGTGCCCTAAAGTATTTGTATGAAAACAATTTTCCAAAGGTTTTATGGTTAATCACAGACACTTTTAGTGCACGTTTTTATTGCCTTGTGTCCCTGTGTGCTACAGACTTATGGCATATAAACAAAGCAAATACCATATATGCTTGATTATAGTTTGGTCACTAAATGATCTCTCTCTGTAGAACTGAGATTTTTATCTCAAAAAGGGAGTGAACTGGAAGAGAAAGACAGTGCCTTGATAAAGAAAAAAAACCCCAACCTCTATAGGGGTGGATGTTAAAAGGATGACCATAGTAATTTCTTCTGGTCTTACTTGATTCGTATGCAACAGATTACCTGTGAGACCACATCACTTCTTTGTGTTATCGCTGACTATTATTCTAGTGCTTTAATATAGATAGTACATGGGAAATCTTGATTTCTGCAAAAATGCAATAATAATTCACCTTATAGTCCAACTTCCCTTTCCAAGAAGTAGGCAAACAAGCTATCAGACAATTCAAACGTTAAGTGTCATTTTAGAGAGCAGAAGTTTAGTCTGTTGATGGAATTTGTGAAAACATCTGCTGAAAATTAAGGGCTTGAAGAGTAAAATTCATTGTAAGAGAAGCTAAAGTGAGCTCACTGGTGGAAGTGCTGATCTCCTCTGAACCTTTGCATGTTTGAGATTTGGGAGTTTCATAAACTCTGATTTCAGTAGATTTAGATCTTGTCTGCAGATTTTGCAGTCTGCCTGCAGACTCAGGTAGACATCATGTGCCATCTTACATTTAACTCTGGTCATGAAAGTTCTGACTGCATCTGGGTTACAAAAGTTGAAAATATTTGTCAGTTGTTCACAATGGGAGAAGAACAGATAAATAAGAATTTGAGGGAGTTTCCTTACCTTTGCTGTCAGATGAGCCTGGACCTACTTTCCATTGACATATGTAGGAGATCTGTGGTCTAATGGTGGGAGTCTTTCTCTCTTTCAGGTTCTGTGGGTGCCCTATTGTTGCTGTTGCAGCAAAGCCTGGTGGACCGGAAGCCCCAGAGTCTGAGAATCCACTGGGTGTTTCTGAATTAATTGAGGTACCTGCTGAAGAACATAATAACATAAAATGTGCTCCAAATTTAATTTAAGCCTTTTGAAGTACACTCTTTTGGTATCTAGAGCTGAGTAACTCCTGTATTAATGTCAGTTTTAAGGAACCTAATTCCTTCCAGTGAATAGAGAGGTTGACGTTGCGTGCCCCAAAAGTTGGTTCTCCTTTTTCAGCTACTAGGTTTCAATATCTTTGAATAGCTGTGTCTTAAGAAGAGCTATTATATCTATGGTTAAATTGGTTTAAAGTTGTAAAGAATTATAAAGCACAAGGAATAAAAATAGCTTGAAAATACTGACAAATCCCTCATAGACGTTGTTTTAAAACTGTACTGCAATTGAGAAACCAGTAGAGTTGTGAAGTCTGGCACTCAAAAGTTACTTTTTGGGAATAGCCTTCTTCTTTCCTGTGCATATTGTAATTCAGTGTTTAAGTGCACGTTTCTTTATTCTAAGCAACCTTTACTTCGTTCCTTGGAAAGGATGGACAGGGCTCAGCTACTGAGCACGTAGTCTGTATTTTATTTTAATTCTCATTATTTTCTGTGGGGCTTCATGACTCTCTTCAACACTTCTCTGCATTCAGAATAATTAATTTCCGCCTGGACTTTTCTTTGCCACACTTCACTGTGGTCTTGAGCACTTGGTAAACAGTTAATTTACTTCCAAAAGACTTAAAGGAATTGTAGAGGTTACTTGAATCCATATTTAGTTTGGGAAGTTGAGGCGCAAAGGAGGTAAGTCCACTGAGTTCACTGATTTTGGTTGCTACATATGAGGAATCTAGGAACTCTTTGGGGACATTTTTGTGTTCAGATCATGGTACCTGCCAATTTTGTTTGCAATTATGAGTGCTTAGCATTTCTGTTAAGCTTTGAGGTTTTTGCATGGACGGTTTGAGGTGTATATAGTCAGTGGTTATCTGTGGAAAGTTTCATTTTTTAGAGAATGACTGTATAGGGGAGCTCTGACATAAGCAAGTGTAGAATCCATTCTTGGGAGGAGCAGCACCACCTCCCTGCATGATGAAACCTCCTTTCTCTGAGATACTCTGCCTTTCTTACTGCATGCCTTGCACATCTGCAAAATATAAAAAGCATGGCCTGGATTTACCCTGTGCCCTGATGATGTAGGGCCTGAAAAAAAGATATGAGATTGTGTAACTAACACATCAGACCCATATAAACAAGAATAGACTTTAAGCCAGCTGATGCTTCCCTAGTATCCTTAGTTCCAGGAATGTGTGGGTTTGGGATTTTTTTTTTTTAATTATTATTTTTTAGGAGGAGGAGAGATGCTCGTATTTTCAGAAAAACTGAGTTCTACAGTAAGTCAGTAAGTTATATGGCATGAAACTTCCACTGTGGAGGGCAGGACAAATAAAAATAGCTGTTTGAGAGCAGTTTATAGTAGATTTGTCACCCCTTCTGTGAATAAATTTTAGGAAAGGTAACATCTTTGCCTTGAAAGCTGGCACTGTTTGCAAGCAGCAGAAACTAGGCCTAAAATAAAGGCATCATTCTTTGCAGACTCTTAAGGTCTAGTTTGGATGCTGCCAGGTTTAAAATAATTGGAAATTGATGAAGATAGAGCACAGTGTCAGTTATCAAAAATCTAGGGATGTGTGGTTCAGGGCAGTCTGGCTCGTGAAGAGGCAGGATGTTCCCCAGAGCTGCTGAACACTGGATGTTGTGCCACCTCCCAGGCCCATGTGGCCTGAGATGGGCATGGGGGGGTGGTAGTGTGGTACAGACTTAGCAAAAATCATGTTGTCCACATCTGGAGAGCTGGAGATGGGCAAATCCTTAATCCTGCCTTCATAGGGTTCTGAGTGGATTTACTGGGATGTTCCCCAAGGTTAAAACCTTTGAAGGAAATACCCATGTTGCAGCTGTTACTGTCAACTCTGAGACAACTTAGAAGAGTTGGCAACTGCTGTGTGAACCCTGAGCTTTGTGAACCCTGTGACACTGAGCTTTGAGGTATTATCATTTCTGTCCTAGGGAAGAGACTCTCTTCATTGTTCTGCCATTGTGACTTGGGCTTAACCTGCAGTTTCTGACTTTTAAGAGCTGATGTTGAAGGCAGTCACAAGTTTATATGCTGATGTTTTAAGAGAGGCAGAGATCAATAATTATTTGAGATGGGTAAAGCAATTCCTCTGAAGCACTGTTGGGTACATGAATGTTTCTGTAATTAAGGTCTTCTGTTTATGATTATCATCATAATTATATGTTGATTATCATCATAATTATTTAAAAAACCATAGTATTTGTCAGCAAAACAGAAATCCTAAACTTGGAGAATTCCTTTAGAAAATGGTACTTACATAGCAATTTTTCTTAGTGGTTTGATCCTTCAAAAAGTGCTAACAGAATTCTGAAAGGGAAATTAGCTTTGAAAACTTAACCCGGTATAATAGGTTTTCTGTGAGAGAGGCAGGGGTGGGCTTTATGTGGCACTAATATGTGTAAAAGTTAATTTTCACAAAATCCAAACCAAAATCAAAGTAGCACAATGCACTGTAAAATTGTACTTTTGATGGGGAAGAGGGAGGGGGGAAGGTGTTTTCTCTTTGCTTTGCTGCAGTCTTAATATTGAGTTTGGCAGCAACTTTATTTCCAGCAGTTTTGCTACCCAGGCTAAATGTGCAGCATCAGATCTTTCTCAAGCACAAAATCAAACTGTTCCTGCTCCTCTTTGGCACACACTGTTAATTTGACATTGATGTGTTCTAAGCCCATTGGGAGATGCCTGAAATTGGTAAAAACTGCAAGTTGGTTCAATCAATCATCTGCTTGCCTTCCTTCTGCTATATGGCTGTCATGACTTCACCCAGGCATGGTGCTGCTTTTATCTTTTTTTTTTTTTTTCTTTTTTCTTCAGGTTCTGAAGTCTCAGGCTTACTTGCCATCAAGAGACCCCTCGGGACACTTCCTTATGGCAGTCGACCACTGTTTCTCTATCAAGGGTCAAGGCACAGTGATGACAGGGACTATCCTTTCAGGCTCTGTTAGCCTTGGTGACAATGTGGAGATTCCTGCCCTGAAGGTGAGTCTCTCATTTTAACTCCCCCTCAAATTTTCCTGATAGAAATAGATTCTCAACAAAGACGACAGTGTTCTCTTCCAGTCTGAAATTATTCCATTATTTTTGTTTGTCCTTTTGTATTCTGCTATAAGCCAGCTTATAGTACTTCTCTGAATTTGAAAGTGTAACATGCTGTCATGCCAGGTGGGTGTGTTTCCAAGACATGATGTGCCCGGGGACTGGACATGGTTTGGGTGTTGTGCTGAGGAGGCTTCCAGAAGAATCTGAGTATACAGGCTCCCCTAAATGTCTGGAAGGGAAGGAAATGACATGAAAAGGGCACTGAAATGCTTCATGCACATTCTCTTTGTTTGCTGGGGCTTTAATTGATGTCAGCATTTTCTGGGAGAACTGCTGGGATGCAATAGGTGGCTTGCTGCCATTGAGCTTTTTGGAGAGCCTGCAGAAAGTCAAAAGGCCTTTCAGTGGCCTTTGAACTGCTTAACTATTGGAACTATTTTTTCCCTACAATATATTAATCCTTTAAAAGAAAACAAGATGACTTTATGATTGGAACAGTTGAAACCTATTTCACAGATGCTGATTTGAATTGTTCTTAGTTTCACTTTTTATTAATTGCCCAAAATGAGTCAAGAATTTTGGAGCATTCTACAGCTGCCACTTAAAGCGGACCCAGTTGGTTATATTCTGTGGGTAGGTGGGTTTTGGGTGATTAAACCTGGATGGGACCATTTTGGTGCTGTCAGTATTATCCTCAAGTTGTGTTACTCCAAGGGCTTTACTCTTTGATTGAGTAAGCATGCTGCCTTCTCATTTTTGCTTCTTGTACTTTTTGTTGAAGTGAAGGACTAAGTGAGGCGTTGTCATTTAACCTGAAATATTTTGCTGATAACTGATACAATTTATTTCTGGTAAGCCTCTTCTGTGATACTTGTGGCCATCTAAATTAAATCATATTATCTTTTGTTAAAAAAGTTATTTTCGTATGTACCATATGAGGTCTGCTTTCCCAGGGGTGTTCTTCACTGCCCATACTCTCATTTGCAGCATATAGCCAGTTCTGGGAACCACACTTGTTGTTCCAGCAGGGAATATGCTTTGCTAAGGTTGTAGCTCTGTTTTTAGTCTCTCCTGCTTTCACCTTGCCAGCATTCCTTCCCTTTTCTCTTGTGTTCTGCTTGGTGTCCTGGGCCATCCTGCACGAGGGGTCCAAGGAGACAGACAAGTAATTGGGA
Organism: Florisuga fusca; assembly: GCA_038090715.1. NCBI lineage: Eukaryota > Metazoa > Chordata > Aves > Apodiformes > Trochilidae > Florisuga > Florisuga fusca. The sequence goes on along the minus strand of JAAWXA010000016.1, from coordinate 9,810,775 downwards.
GTAGAAGGCTGAGTGATGGATCATGCCCAGCAGTGGCCTCGTGTAGCTGGTTTTGGCATTGCACTGATCAAACTTCCAGTTGCTTTGTGCTCTGGGGGAGCTGTGGGTGAGACAGGGCAGGGTAATTCTTACTTGTAGAGAAAGAATGTAAAACTAGATTATGTCTGGAAATAACTGGTCAGTTTGTCATGTATAGTCCAAGAATATTTTGGAGAACTATGTTTAGAATGAGTCTGCTCTTTGAGAATCAGCGTGAAGGGGGAAATGACAAAAATATAGTGAATACCTTGAAAATGGCAAATGTGTGTTTTGAAAGGATAGTAGGGGAGACTTTAAATCAGATTTTAAAAGATGGTTTCTTCCCCAGTGGTACTGGAGGGACCAGTGAGGTGAAAGGTGAGTTAGCAAATGAACAAGTCATTGGCAAAGAGAAGCCAGATCACTTGGCTTTTAGTCACAACTTCCCCCAAAGTTTGTTATTTTCAATTGCTGCTAGTTAATCCTTCCACTGCCTTGTGTGAAATAGGAGATGCATCCATACCTCTGAGTGGTGGCAGTAGTGGGCAAAGTTTCACTTTTTTTTTTTTTTTTTTCCCCCACTAGCAGCTTGTGCTTATTCATGTTCATATTTTACAGATATGGAAACTGAGGCACAGTTAAAAGGAAGTGACTTTTGTAAGTTTGAGTTGTGTGTTGTAGTTACCCCTGCTAGCATCATAAGGAATTGGGTTAGGGTATCTAGGAAAGGTCAAACCTTTCTCAGGCCTACAAGGTAACTGAGGAAGCACATTTCACAACACATTGTGGTTTGTGGCTCTCTCTGACCTTTTTTTGCCCTGACCCTATGGTAACTGAGATTGACGGCTGGTGCCCACTGGGCATTTAAGGACACTACAAACCAGCTGCTTTTTAAATCTGAGGAACCCTCTCACCAAATGAAGTGGCATCACCTTCCAGTTCTACTAATGGACTTCGACATCTTTGACCGCTTGAACCTGCACGAAGGAGGGACACAGCAATTAAAAATAAACAGTGACATTCTCAAACGCCCATACTTGCTCTGATTGAGGCTGAGAGCACCAGCAGTGCATGGATTCCTTTATGCTGTTGCCTATGTAAATTGCCATCTGGGGTTGATTATCCATATAGTAAAAAGAAAAATTATATATATATGTGTTTGGCAAAAAGCTTTGACAGAGCAAACAGTTGACTCTCCAATTGAGTTAGTACTATTTGCTCACGAGCACTTGAAATCCACCTTGAAGAGCATGAACCTAGGATTTCTGCAGCAGACAGTGTTGGCAGGATACTGAATGTCCTTTAAGATTACTATAGTGGTCTTTCAATCTCTACAGTCTTCCAGTTTGTAAACTGTAACAACTCATGACTTTTTAATTTTATTTATGATTTATAAAAGTTCTGGAGTTTGAATAGTAAGGATTCTTTCAATGTAGATTAATTTTTTTTTCTGTTTGTTTGGCATTTATCACTTCAAAATATTTACCTGAGTATATTTTAATTAGTTTAACCTGAGCATGAATGGCAAATTCTAGTGCTGCTGCCTTTGTATAGCATCTCTTCATTGAGAAAGGAAAGTGGGGGTTTTTCAGTGGGACAGAAGCATCTTTGCTTTCCTTATCCAGGTGAACAAAAATAATCATAGTAGCTTAAGTACAGAAGCTACTCTAGAATGCAAAAACCCCCCAGACAAGAGCCAGGACTTTTGTTTTTATCATTTGTTGTCCCAAAACAAACAAAAAATCATTGTGTGAAAAGTAATTAATAAATGTTGTATGGTATGTGGTCTCTTCAGTGTTAGTGATTGTACCTTTGGATTGCACAGTTGCAAGCACATTAGAGATACTGGAATATTGGGTAAAAGGGATGACTATATGTTTGTATTCCTTTAAAGATACTTTAGTGCACAGAAAAAGTTCCATGCTGGTTAATAAGAATTGCTTTCTGACTTAAGAGTTCTGAAAGACCATGGAAAGTGTCAAGTCTGAATTGAGTGAGCAGGCAGAGACAGATGGGCACAGTTAATGGATATAAATCTGTTTGTCATGCAATAATTGACTCTGCCTTGCCTGTGATCAGGTGCTGCAGGTATTTAGCACCCACAGAGCATGTATATGGCAGCCAGATATGAAGACCACTGTGGTTTCTTGTAAGCAGGTAGAAACTTTTCTTCTTGCTTTATAGTCAAGCTCCTATCTGTTCTGCTTTATTAAATTACTGAAAAACATTATGGCAAGTTGATGCAAGCTGAACATGGGGTGAATGATAATAGTTTCATTGAAACCTAGATAAAAGCACAGTGTGCTGCCATTTTGTACTGCATTTTGTCAGAAGTTCATGTGTGCCTTGAAGGCTGAGTAGCTGTTACTGGTTAACACCTACATTGATGGTTTTCTTCGGGGGATCATCTAAAGATGTGTGCTGAAGCTGAATAATGTATCTGGTGTAATGGAGTACAAAGTTATTTCTTCTGTAATAAATCATGTGAGCACCCAATTATTGGACTGACCTTGGGAGGTGTCTCTATAGGTAGTCATTTTTTTGATCTGTTAGGTGTTATCATTAAAAGGGAAGGGGAATATTCATACCAGGTCCAACTTCACCATCCCTGTGGTCTGCAGTAGCCAACTACCCTTAATAAACTTGAGCATTTCATTTTCAAAAGTTGCAAGCCTGTTTATGAAATCCTTCTGCTGTAGTTGGAGAGTAGTCACCCAGGTGTTTCAGTGTTCTGATGTACTTTCAAGAGGTCACTTGAGACATCAGATACTAAAAATGTGAGAAACTTTCTCTGTTTATTTAGTTAAGCCTCCTAGCAAATGAGAGTGTGAGTTTAAACCAGTAGTGGATCCCGTATTGGCAATGGCCTATTGCTGCCAGATTACATTGACTTTACGAACTTGTAAGAAACATGATTTTGTAAGTGTGATACTGAGAAGTTTCATGGCTTCATATACATCCACCATATGAAAAGAGATATTAAAGTTCTTTTCTTGGCTAGATAACCTTGGTCTTCTTTTTTTTTGAAAACATTCAGTAGTTTTTGTGGCTTATCCAGCAAAAATAATCTTCAGTGTCTGATAGTAGTCTTTCAAATACTATTTGGGTTTTCTTTCTTCAAACCACCATAGTTGTTCAAATCGTAACAGATATATCTGTTGTTGTCCACATGACTTCTTCAGCCTACCTTATGTCCCAAGATGTCTGATTAGTGAGCTTTAGTATACAAATGTAATAAAAAATGATTGCTGTGATTGTGTGAAAAGCCTTTAAATACATGGAGTTGCACTGTTAAGTCCTGTCAGAGAACATTTAAATCTTGGAAAATGAAATAGAAGCAAACTGCAGTGAGTTGACTCATGAAAATATTTGTATGTGGACTTCCATGGTGAACATCTTATAGTTTTTACCAGTATTGTTTTGAGTTCTGTGGAACTTACAAAGTACCCCTTCCAAATATCAGCATATCTTAACTGTTTTTTGCACTGCAAGTAGATAAAGCCCTTGGTACATTTTTGGAGAGTCTGTATGAATGCTGGTTTTGCATCTTCCCCCCTCCCCTTAATTCTGCTAGGGTTTTTCTTGTCCAGTATTGATATAAAGAGCCTTGAAAATCTGTTCATCTGCTGGGGAATAAGTCAACGTTGCCTTGAACTTTTTTTTCCTTGAAATGCTTTGCACAAGGGCAGTTTAAAAAATTGAGTTGGAGGGGAGAATTGATTAAATGTAAAGGATAGAATAATGAAAAGGCAGTTCATAATACATATTGAAATATGTCAGTGATGAAATGCAAGAATCTTAAATCCTAAATCAATAAATTAAACATAAACACAATGTTAGACATGCGGTTTAATTCAGTACAAGTAATAAACTTTACTTTGTTTCTTTAATTGTCTACCACTTCTAAAGCAAGGATTGTGTTTTTTGGAGATTTTCTCCTTTCCTAGAAAACATCAGCACGAATCCTACTGGTTTTGCATCTGCTGTGGCATTTACTTAAAAGCAAAACAAGCAGGATTTGGCTTATACAGAAAAGTACTCTGCTTTCAACATTTAGGGATATTATCAGATGTTTTGGAAGAATTAAATTCCTCAGCACAGTTCTTTGTGGTTAAGTAAAGGATTAAAGACCTGATCCACTGCCTGTGGAATGAAATTTAGAACTGGCAGTAAAAACTTCTCAGATCTTTTTGGCTCAGTCTCTTAAGACAATAGGAGTAGCAGATGCTGACCACTTTTTAAAAGATCAGTTCCCTCATTTTCAATGTATAGTTTTGTAACTATTCTCTGTAGTTTTTGTTGCTTTGCTTTTTATTTCTGTTTTAGTTGACAGTTTGAAAAAACAAACTCAATTCAGGGCCTCCAAAAAAATAAATGCAAACACAAGGAAAAACCCAACCAAATTCCAAACTCCATGAACAGAATCCGTTTTAATTTTGTATTAAAAGAAAAAAAGAAAAATTCTGGGTAGCTGTAGACTTTAAGACTCAGAAATAAAAATGCACAGGAAGAGATTTGTATATTGCTATTCTTTCGTTACCTTTTCCTGAAGTATAGTAGTTGAGTTCATACTGCTTGCAGTTTTTTATTACATATAATGTAGGTACAGTAAAAAGAAGGAGCAAGATAAAGGATTTTGTGTCAAGGTTTGTTATATTCAGGACCAGGGATAAGACATAATAGAAAGGGAGCTGAATATATGTTATGGGGTTTTCAACTTTTTTCTACTTGGTCAGAGCAGAAGGGAGGGAAGCCAGGGGAGAGCAGCCAACCTGAGCAGTACTAATCCGAACCATGCACAGTGTTTTTGGAGCTTGTGTGTTTAATGTGATCTCTGTGGGCAGAAAAGTGGCCTAGTCAGTGTTGGCCAATTAACTCTTCCAATACTAAAATTAATCTTCAGCTTTTTTTAGTGGTTGAGGTGTACTCTGTGGTCCCTGCCAGCTAGAGAGAGTTGGGACACACATTGCCTTCTAATGAATTAGAAAAATTGCTCAAAGTTTCTTCCTATATTGAATCTGAAAAAGAGATTTGCATGTAGTTTCTGCATTGTTTCTGTCCACTTAAACCATCTTTAAATGACTCTTGAGAATCCAGGCTCCACATGGAAATGCAGCATTTCTGAAAGCAGCACTCTTCTCCAAGGTAGACTTTGATTTCTGTAGCATTTCTCTGATACTGATTGCTTGTTCAGGGTTATCTGCAGTGCTGACTAGTTGTGGTTAATGCATGAGGTAATTTGAAGTGTGGATTTTGTGCTATTGCCATGCAGATAATTTTGTCTTAATATTTAGAAGGTGCAGAGATTTATTTATTATTGCCTAAGAACTGCTACACTGTTCAGTGGTGTTCAGAATGAAGGAATTATGGAAACATCTTGCCTCTGAGTAGATGAAAATACTGGCAGATGGTAATATTTTTATTTTCTTCAGTGACTGATCTTGTTGTTTGTTTGGTTTCTTTGGTTGGTTGGTTGGGGGTTTTTTTGTTTGTTTGGTACAGATTTCAGTAAATCACTTGTCTCATGAAAACTGTTAGAGGAGTACAAGGTAGAAATGAAACTGTAACGTATTTCCTGTGGAACAGTTAGTCCTTTGGTGAATCAAGTGGTTGTGTTCTTGGTTTTTTTTGTACCCTGACGTTCAAGATTACTTTGAAACTAAGTTACTGGACACTGCTATAATAATCACAAATTTCATCCAAATGCCTTTTTTGTTTGAACTTTATGGTAAGTTTTTAAAGCAAAGGGTGGCTGGTTTGTGTTTGCATAATTTGTTTGCTTAAGCATTGCTGCTTCCAGGTCATTAACTTTATTTTTATTTCTTTTAATTTATCAGGTAGAATTGTTGTCAATCCAATTCAATTGAAAACAGACACACATGCATCTACACGGACTGTTTGAGCAGGAATCTTAGTGGAACACTCAAATAATAGTTGGAAAGGTGTCCTTCTGTATGGTAAACATAGCTTTTACATGGCATTCCTGCTGTGAATGTAACTTTAGTATGAGTGGGCTTAGGGCAGTGAGTAACTATCATGTTTTAAATATTTAAGTTGAAGTGCTGGAGGCTTTGGCAAAATTTCAGTAACCAGAATGAAGGAAGGGAATGTCACTTTTTGTTCTTCCTTGTTTATCCTCATACAGTACAATTCATAATTTGATCAGGCTTTTAAGAAGCAGAACAGTTCAGCAAGCACTGCATTAACTAAGACATGATCTGTGTATTTCAAAGTTTTGCTCAGATCTAGGCACTGGCATGAAAAGGATCTGAGTATAAGAGCCACTATTTAACCAAGACTGTCAAAGATAAATGTCCAAATTTGATCAAAAGACAGAAGAAAATGTCCTAGTGCATAAGTGCCCAGAAATCTATGATTAGTCTGTTACTTTCTTGAAGTATTGCTATAACACCACAGCAAGTCCTCTGTATTTCATGCCTTGTACTTTGTGTTCCTGACATTCCTTCATTTATAAAGCTCTAAATTTTGTTTTTGTTTACTACTGTGAACATTACATGAGAACTGTCTTCATGCTTTAGATGGTTGTCCAGCTCATCACTTGAGTCTGTTGCCAAATGCTTGTGACAATAACATGCATTGTTGAAACAAAGTGTCAGGTGCATCTCTTAACTTGAGTATTCCCATAACTTTATATTCTAATATATGGTGCAGTTTGAAATGAAAGAAATGTAATAGAGAGAGCTAATATTTTTACAATATCAGCTGTAATAATATAATTATGTAAGCTGCCTAGATAGCACTGTGATGAACATGCTACAAACGCCTAGATACAGATTTTCATTTGCAACTGAAAATGAAATGAAAAGTACAAACTCCCAGGCTCTTCGTGGTTATAAAGATTAGCTTGAAAGCATATGCCAAGAAATGCAATTGGCTTTTCTTTCTTTCTTCTCTAATGAATAAATAATAATTAATAAATGTTTTACACTTCAGAAATCACAAGGAAAGGTCAGATAGCCTTTTTAAAGAGTCACTGTAGCTAATACATCTTTAAATGCTTAAATTGTAGACTTTAAAGCTATCAGGCCTTTGTGAAAGTCAGATTTAGTTACTGACCTGTCTTCTGTCTAGGCAACCTGTTTTTAAGATATATGCTATCTATAGGGTTTCTAATAATCTGCTAAAGAACTGCAGAGATGGTCTTGGTCTTCATGTTTAGGTGCCAGAAATCAGCCATGAGAACAGATTAACTCACTGGAAGCAATGACATTGTTACATACTTAGGCATCAGGTTTTCTTTTTCTACAGAAGAGGGAGGTACTGAAAATTATTCAGAAGCTTGTCACTTAAGTTGTGTGAGGTTTCAGAACCTCTTGATGTTTTCAGCTCTTTCTCAGTATTCATCTTAACTGCTTTGTTTTCTTCATATCGGTTACTATGTTGTAGTTGCTTTTTCTTAATGTTATATTCATGATGTAATGAATTTCAATAGACTTTTATGATAACTATCCCTAGAAGATAGCCTAGAAGAGATTTTTCTGTCTGAGCACCTAGTATATAGGACTGCAACAAGTTAAGTAGTGGCTTAGGGAAAAGTATTGCTATTGTAAATCCGTTTTGAAATATGGGTGTTATTCATGTGGTATTTTCTTTATCTTGTTGAAGACATTGATCCTGCTTGTGGAGATTAGTTGGCAGTAATTTCAAGTCTCTGGGGAGTGCAGAATATGCAGGTATACTTCACGCAGTCAAAATAAAACTGCAGAAAAGAGGAATGTAAGGGGAAACTTGCAAATAGGTATTTTTAGTAAAGGATTGAAATAAATGCCTAGCAAGACTAAAATAAGTGCCCAGTTTGGCCTTTAAATCAACACAAAGCAACATCAAGTAATTTAGTCTGAATGCAAAGCAGTGTGCAAATCCTTGTAAAAGTAAAACATGAAAAATCCCACCCTGGCCTATTTCATATTGAGTTTTGGAAGAGAATTGGAGTCTGGATTTATTTGAATAAAAATGTAAAGATTTGTGTTTCCATTTAAGTTTTTTCTTTTCTGTTGTTCATATCATGCTCTTGTTTGTGTAGAGACAGTCGTTTGTTCCAATATATTGAGCCAGCAAGGACCCTCAAATTAATGCTTCATTCCAGTCTTGTCAAAAGTGCTTGACTGCTTGGGCTTCAGAGGAAGTTTTTAAATACCTTGGCCTCAGGGTAGGACTTTAATCTCTTAAGGGTGGAGAAAGTTCTCTAATGTGGTGATATACAATGGGGTCCTAACATGCTCTGAGACCTCCTGTGGGCTTAATGTGAGTCTCAGATGCTACATGAGATTGAAGTTCAACCGAATTTATTTTGATGTATTAATATTTCTCAGGCATGAAGTTCCTTAAAAAGTGGGGAAATGGTGGAAATCTCCAAACGGGTAGAAATCATGTTTCTGCTTTTCCTTGGTTCAGCAAGTGCTAACAAATTAGTTGAGTTTGAAGATACGTTCCTAGTCAAATGCTTTTTTGTAGTTCAAAATTTTCTGAAGTCTTTCCTTGTCTCCTTTCTTTGTTTTCTTTTTGCTTTAACTACCCACCCATCCTTAATGTCCAGGCTGTTGAAATTCCATTTTTAAATCTTCTTTCCTGCTGTTTGATATGCACAGACAGCAAATAAGTGCCTGTCCTCTCTGAGATCACAGGCTCCATCACCCATTCTTAGAGAGACTCTAAGATTTTAAAAATCTGTTGAGGAGGGGAAGGCTGTAAACTTCACCTTTACTGTGGGAATAGAGATGATAAGAGTAACAAGGGTATGTTTAGAGAGGACAATTGTGGCTTCATTAGCCTCTGCCTCTTTAAAACATGTATGAGCTGAACTGGTTTGGTGATCACTAAGTATTTTTTTAAAATGACACTGATTTTCAAGTAGAAACACAAAAGTGAAGGGAAGGTTTCTATTCACTTCATAAATGAGTTTCAGGGGGCTGGGGACTTTTTTTGGTTTTTACATAAGTTTCCTGTTTTAATTTTGATAAGAAAAAGAAAAAGCATGATAAATTGTTAGTTGTGGTTTTTTTAATAAGGGATTCTAATTCTTGTCTGGGGACTGCATGAAGCCAATTAATATTGGCAAGATGTTTTAAAGAGTCATATGTGGGAAGAGAGATGGGCAAAGCAATTTCTGCATCAGACTTAAATGGGAGGAAGGAAGAAAAGTTAACATTAAGGCATAGTTTTGTGGTTATGGTGTGACTCACAAGAAAGACCTAGGCCATCTGACATGTACATTACAAACAGTTGTAAAAACATACCATTAGGTATCCACAATGTGTAGTGGGCTGAGTTAATGTTATTTTGAATCCATAATGTAAAAGTTATCTGGCAGAGTGAGTGTAACTCTACAAATCAAACATTGTATTCTTGCTTTTTGTTTTACATTACATCGTTGTCCCTAATGGACAAGGTCCTTTCTTGGCAATGAACTTTTATTCCTGCCTTATGTTTGTTCAGTGTCATCTAGCTATGCTGACACCAACCAGGGCTTTTGACTTCAGTCGGGTATTACAGACTTTAACAGAGAGAATACAGTGATGTGATTAAAGTTTTTATATTTTTGCAGAATGCTTTACAATATGCATGCTTATTTTGTTGGTATTTTCCTGGATATGGAAAATCAAATTTACAGAAGGTTAGATCTATGTTTATGACTATATTTTTGAGCTTTCCTTAATGTCTCTCTAATTGATTGTATGATGATAATTTTTCCTGATGTGAAACTTTATAATTTTACATCTATTTGGCCTATTGCTATATCTGAGCATGACGATGTAGAAAGAGTACTTTATATTCCTAATGTCTCACATACTATTAACATTTGTTGGGAACCTTTGTTCAGAGTTTTCATTCTTGTATTTTGCTTTCACTTTTAAGAAGTAATAACTCTTGTAATGGATTCCTTAGCTTCAATCTTGGCTCTGAAGGAGACATTGTAAACATTTAATAGCTTCAAAAGAAGCTTTTTGGAAACTACAGGGTCCGTGTTATGTGCTATATGTAAGAGAGGTTTATTTTCACTTCAGAAGAGGATTTTTTTCTAGAAGGCTATAAAGATGATCTTTTTTGTATCTTTGTGATGGTGAGCTTTAGAATCTTGTTCAGATTCTCGTTCAGGCTTTATTCTGTCTTTAAATCCACTCAAAAGAACAACGGATTCCACCTATTGGTTTTTTGCCTGTGTTGGCAAGTCAAATATTAAGACTAAATTGATATAGAAGCTGAATGGCATTTTAAAAAAACCCCAATGTATCTAGCAATTGGAATTTGGACTGAGAAACTGCCTGTGTCTCCTGCACTGATAATAAGAGAAAAGTACTTTGCAGAGTGCATGGAGAGATGGCACAGTAAGTCTGGAAACCCAGGTATGTGGTGGGTTTTTTGTGGGGTGTTTGCTTTTTGTCAGATTTGTCTAATATGGGTGCTGAAAGTTAGGTTCATAGAGGAAAAGAGGTTGTCAGAATGCTGATTATCCCAGTTACCCCTCAGATTATTTGCAGCCAAACAGAAGAACTCAGTGATGTAAATCAGCCTGTGTATGTTTAAAGATAGATTTAGTTGTGTAAAGGTAAAGACCAACGAGGAACTGTAACTGTTTTATTTGTATTACTAAAACTATTTGAAAGTTGTGAAAGTAATGCCGCTGCCCAAAAAAAAAGAATCTAAGGCTTTTCCCTGCTATATTTAAAGATCATATTAGATTAATTTCTCATGCAATTTTTGGTGTGGAAATTCTATTTAGTTTGAGTTCGTAGCACCCTGATAATGATCAGAATCCTTCAATAATGAAAAATAAATCAGAGCTGAAACAGGCAAATATTGGGGCTTTTGAACTTTCAGAGTAATCTTTTATCATGTTTTTGTTCATAAATACAACAAGCTTTAGTTTCTGTGGAGCAGACAGCTCAGAAAATGGGAGAAGCTGAAAGCAGCACGAGCAGGTGTTGAGCAAATGTCTCCAACGACCTCTCATAAGGCTTGTTATGGATCTTTGATTCTTTTCATTAGTCTGCTCAGAATCTCACTTCTCAGATTTGGACTTAATTGCTGTGTCATTCTATGGTGTAAGCACCCAGATTTATACCAGTTGCTTGAATCTGATCCTGGCTGGTCTTCCAAGTAAGATTTGTTTATGCCTTCTGCATCCCAGGCTCACTCAGGTACTGTTACCTCAGAGCTGGTATATTCTTGCTTCAAAATAATTTTAACTGTCAAAATAACTAAATACCCCAACTGTGTGGTCTAGTAATACCTTGTGAACCATACTTATAAAAATGCTTGTGACTTAACTTTTCAAAAAGCATGCACATTTTTAGCCTCATCAATTATTTTTAATATTAAAAGTCAGCAGATGGAGCCAAAGGCTTGTAGAAAAATTACTTGGGCTGGATGTGTATTAAACCACAAAGCACACTAAGTTTAACTGATAATGTTTCTACTGAAATTTTTAATAGCAAAGCTATCTATTTGCTGCTAAACCTCATAGCAGCATCCCATTTTCATTCCCTTGTCTGTGCAGAGCGAGAGCTCGCCCCTTTGTATACACTAAAAAAATGCAAAGTTTGAGCAGGAACCCAATTTTCTTTGTAGTTTTACACCTGTGGAAGGCTTTCTACATCATTGTTCACCACTTTATCAGAAAAAAAAGTTATATTTTGTCAATATTTCTACATCTTCTACAAGTGCAGTAATTGAAATCTGCTATTGAGGGATAGATTAGAATTTGTTATGACTTCATTTTCGTTGTTCTGCAGTTGGTAAGGTACTGGGCTTTCATGTTTTTCTTCAGAAGCAGCTGAACTAAGTTATCTCTGCCTGAGATAACTTGTTAGGCTTCATATTCTAATGGGCTAACCCTATGCTTTCCTTAAATATTAACATATTTTTGGAGATTTTAAGTAATACCTTTAGAAAAATAGGGGTGTGAAATGTTTTCCAAACAGTGTGCAATTTATACCACTCTCATTAAATACAAGTCAAGTCAGTAAGTGGTACCTACCTTTTGCATGAAGAAGGAGAAAAACCTGTCTAGTTGTAAAACACAGTATCCAAAGAGGATGTAAGAAACGATGTTGACTGAGCAGTAAATGTTCCAGTAATATGGTATTGTTTTGACTTTTAGTAAAGATAGAAAAAAAAAAAGTTAAGTGAATAATGGCAGCTGTTTTGTTGAAAGGATTAAACTTCATTTTAATAATTCTTCTCTAAATCTAATCTTCTTACACAGACAATATAGAGTAAGTGGTATATAAAAGTATGCTTAAGTATTGTGGTTTTGTTTTACAGATTTTTGGAGTTGGATCTCTTTAGTTTGGAGCAAGCATATACCTAGAGTGACTTTGGCAACTTGGCTTACTAGCAAAGTTAAAAGCTTTTCTTATTTTTCTGTTTATCTTTGGTCTCATCTGTGTTTAAATTATCTTTCTTCCACTCTTCCTGTTGAAAGACTGATAAAAATTCAACCAGTTGTACCAGGTTGCTGACTTAATTTCCTCTAATCAACACTGGCTGTAATAGTAAGAGTTTCTAACATTGATATTTTTCTTTAGAATTGATATGATCAGTTCTTAGTCTCAGATTCTCTCCTGACTTACTGTAGGCTTTTCTAGTTAGACGTTTTTTTTTCTTAAATAAGGCTGTACTCATTTTGAATAAAATTTCTATTTTCCAGCAATTTGAATTCTGCGAAAAACCTCATAAAATACAGGACTGGAGGGTGCATCCCAAATTATATCTTAGTTCAGTTTGCAGAAGTGGCAAGTAACCAAATCTTGCAGTTTCAGCATGATGAATATTTTCTATACCTAAATTTGCTGTAGAAGAACACCAGTGCATTTAAGAAGAAAGAGAACACAAAATCGTTACATAGGAAGACAGTGCTTTTTGCTGTACTTGAGACTTCTGGATATACAGTCTCTGTTCATCATTGTTTTGCACAGATTTAAATGCAAGTATCCTCTGCATAATGTTCTCCTTAAAGAGGAGAACAAATACTGTTTTGGTTTTTAAGAGAAGAAATATTTGGCTAATGAGGCACAGCCAGTAGATGTGGTGGCCAGTGGAGTGGGGTCTCCTGATCAGAGACACTGTACAAAAAGCAGCAGTAACTTCCTAACGTTAGTGGTACTTCTTTCCAATTGCATGTTGTTGCTTTTGTTTCCCTGTAAAACACTCTTCTGGTAGTAGGTATCCCTCCTAGACTGTAGTAATAAGCAAACCTAACTGTGCTTTATGATTTTGGAGGTTTTTTCAGAGATGCTTTCCTCTATAGTGTGGGTTGTCTTTGGGTATTTTGTAGTCATTTCAAATTGAGAAGGTGCATAAAATAATGTTTATAATGTGTCATGAGAGCTGTGAGCTAGTGACTACATATAAGGAAACTTAAACTTCATATAAGGAAAATGGATCATTAAAAAGTATTTCTAAACTATCTGATGGAATTTTCAAAACTACACTAGCAAAAAAAAAAAAAAAAATTGAATAAGGGAAAGCTGTATTGGTGCATAAGCTTCCTTTGGAACTGATCCAGCCCTCTCAGAGAACTTCTTGTGGCCTATACACTTTGGATTACATATAATTTTAACATTAAACTAAAAAAAAAAATGATCCTAGCTTTCAAGATAGCAAAGGAGAGGCAGTGGCAGGTTTCCAGTCCTGACTTTAGACAGAGATGTGAATTTTTTTTCCCGTCTTGGAATGTTAATTTTGAAGGCTAATTGTGGTACTTTGAAATGTCATTTGTCATTTAAAAAAAAAAAAAAAAAAAGGAAAAAAAAAAAAAAAAAGGTGGGGGGGGAAGAAAAGAAGGTTTTGGTGTGCTTCAGATACTGGATCAAGTATTCAAAGATTGTTCATTACCTTATTGCTGGTTTAGAAACTTCCAACCCAGATCTTCCTCTTTTTTTTTTTTTTTCTGAAAATACTCTGACAAAGTGAATCCTAAAACAAATCAATAAGTAGAAGCACCAACAAAAGCAGATTGCAAAAATACAGTAGTTCATAGTCATATTCACTCTGAATATTTTGGCAAACATCACGTTACTCCAAGAGACTCCTGTTGAGCATTCACTGTGCCTCAATGGGTTTTGCCCATCTCTGCAAATGGGCTTGGAGTTGCTGCAGGTTTCCCATGTTTCTGTTACAGGTGCCTCTGATACTTGATGCTAGAAGATGAGGTAGCTTGTTTTAAGTATGAAATTAATTTGTGCAGGTTCTCAAACACTGAAATATGTTGGTGATAATTGTAATTTCTTTGGGCCTCAAATTTAAAAAAAAATGTCAGAACTGCCACTGAAAAGGGGGTGTGTGTGAAATGAAATACTTATCATCCTGATGACAGCTGAGAGGTTTAGGCAAATAGTGTGTTTAAAAGATAATAGTTTGGAGTTCTGTCATTTGCATACAGCTCCTGGCTGTCATTGTCAGACTACGCCAGGCACGCATGCAACATGTATTGGGAATTATTTCCTTTATATTCAAGCCTGGAGTTTTTTCAAATTGGACAGCTCTTCCATAGCAAGTTAACAAATCCTTGAGAGGCAAAGAAGTCACAACTCTGTCTATTGTAAATGCTTGTCGTATCAGAGGTGAGGGACCCTTTTCATGAGTTAATCAAAAAGACCTATGCAAACAAGCATGGATTTTTTTCTTCAGTCCCTACAGTTACAGAGCCTGACATTGTTAGGGGAACCTTCCTGATCTCATAGGCTACTGCATGCTCTGTGCACCCGGCCCCTCTTAATAAGAATGTGGGGCACTGGATACACAAATTCATAGCAGCTGTCACAGCTGGGCTGTGGTGAAGTTTGGTCAAGACCCTTTGAACTTTTTATTTCACACTAATCCCATTTAGTGTGATCAATATATGGACCTCCAGCTCCTAGGTCTGTTAATTAGGTGTCAAGTGTTGGGTTGGCTGGTGTCAGGCTGTAAAATACAAACACAGAAGAGACAATCAGTAGGGAAGTGAAGTGTTTATTGTCTGAATGTATATGGGTTCTGAAAAGTTGCCTTCCTAGATGTCCTTAGGGATTTCTGGGAGGCTTTTATTCCTCTCAGTAAGGTATGTGTAGAGTTAAATAGTTATGGTTTTATAGTTAATTATTTTACCAGAAATGCTGGTGTGGTGGGAGGGGCTGTAGAGTAATGTGAAAGAGCCAATACTACTAATAATTTGATTTTGCAATAGATTTTGGCTTACTCTGCTCCCAGCCCCATCACCTCCTTTCCCTCTGTTAATAAAAATGCTTAATGATTGCTCTGGTAACTATTGTATTGGGTTAAGATGGGAGTTCTTTCTTGTTTTTCATATGTACATCTAAAATGAAACTTGTCTGAATTTCCCAATATTTATTTTAACTTGTTCTTTGTGGCATTCAGGGAATAGACAGGGTTACTTAGATCTTAATTTCCTCATCTGAAGAAATCTCAGGAGTTTTTTTGAACTCCCCCATTTTTAGTACTCTATCATTCAGAGAAGGGTAAATATGCAGAATGATATTTCAGCTCTAATACATTTTTGAGTTCCTTTATTTAAGTCTTTCAGTGACAGAAAGGACTGGGGAGTTGTGAGTAGTTTGTTTCATCTCCTTTGAAGAAAACTTAAAATTTATAATCCCAGATCAGACCTTTCCTATAACTCATGCAACTCATCCTGTTAACTGTTTTAATATATGGCACCGCTATTTCATTAAACAACATCCAGGAATAATTAGTTCAGCAACGATGCCTCGGAACAAAAGCCCTTGATTTCGTTTAACTTTATAAGTTGGTCTCTTTTGATCTACAAGAACACATCTGGGGCCTTTAAGAAAGCAGAAAGAAAAATATTAAATGTTTAGTAAGGCCGTTGGTGAAGGTTTCAAAGCACAGTAACCCTTTGGTACCAGGGTGTAGCTCAGAGGCAATAAAGTGTGAATTTCTTATTTTATAAGATATCACATGGCACCTCTATATGGTAAATGATGCTTTTGCTAGCTGACGATCACTACATTTTGGTTTTATTTCAAGTCTTATAAGATGCAGTCTTTTCATTCTTTCCCCATTTTTTTCCTTCCTTTTATCTGCTATTTACCCCCTTTCTTCCCCTGGCTGCATGTTGAATGGATGAATCAGAATCATTGCTTTAAACATGATTTTTTTTGCTGTGTATCTGTGCATTAGAATTTGGTTTTGCTACATCAAACTTTGTGCTGTACTGCTTTGTTCCTTTAATAGCATAATACTGTTTGCCAAGGTGGTCGGGACAAATCCATTTGTTTGCTACTCTAGATTTTACTGCTTAGATTTTGAAAATATCTTGCAGTGCAGAGGATATAAATTTACTTCATCTAATCTTAATCACTGTTACTAACTTGCTTTAGAAATTGCTTACCAGTTGAATTTAAAATTTGCCACAAAGAAAATCCTACCTCAAGGAGAAGCTGTAAAGATTTTCTGTATCATTTGGTTTTTATTTCAGAAACCAAAAGTGTTGCAAAAAACCAGCCTGATAGTATATCTTTTTTTCTCTCCTCATAGCAGAGGAGGCCTTTGTTTTGATTGTAATTAGCACAAAGAATTCACTAGGACTAGTACTGTATGATTTGATTTGTTCTGATGTGCATACTTCTGTTTGCTCGTGGCATTGTACTGTGGTGGTGTTGTGTTTCTGTTCCAGTATTTCGTAGAAAATGTACAAATCATCACGAGTAATGTTAACACTTGCCACAGCTATTGAAGCCTACCAGATATCTTAGTAATTATTCATCACTTTTATTTCACTTTGTATAAATTGTGGCTTCTATTAACGAGCTTATTTTAGAGAAGGAACAGGAGAATTTTTTCATGAGACAGAAATTCGCAAAAGAACTTTGGTCTTTTTCTTCCCTTTGACCTGTCATAATAGGAGTGAAAAGAGCTGAAAATATTATTTTTCATTACAGGTTTTATTTTTAAATGCAGCTTTATGTTCACTCCATGTTTATTTTTCTTACTGAGGCTTTCACTCCAAGGTTGTGACCCAATAATGACCTCCTCTTTCCACTCTCAATTGCTTTTGACCTACTCCATTAAGTAAAAAGAAATAACCTAACAGAAGGGTAACCAGATCACTGCTACCACACCAAGGAAACAGGCAGGCTTTGGGATGCTCTTCTTTAATCTCTCTATCCACAGAGACTTCATTTTAATTTGCAAAATTGAACCCAGATCGAGAGCAGTAAAGCCTGAATACAGTAAATATTCATGCCTCAGTGATCTAGAGTGGCTCCATTACATTTCAGAGATTGGGAGAATTACCTTTTGGATTATGTATATTCATGGACTGATTTTTATTTGAGATATAAATATTACTCACATTGGGCTACATGTCGCACATTCTACCAAAACCAGCCTTCTCACAAAGCTCCAAATGTTGCTTACACATAAGTTTCACTCCTTTACCCTATGTTTTCCTACTTTTTATGCTTTTCAAGTACAGGTAGTAAAAAAATTACCTTTAAAGAAAAGGAAAAAAATACCAGTAGAAGTTCTTCTATAAAACTTTCAACGCTGTGTTTACTGTGATGTATTCTTTTGCATGTGACTTGGAAGTCTTCGGATAAAAGTATTATTGTTGTTCTAAACCTAAATCTATTTGAAAAAAAGAATTCAGTTCATTCTGCTGGAAGAAGAAAATTCTAGACAGTCTTTCTTTAACCTATAGTTTTGTTAGTTTTGACTTATTTTTTGACATTTCCTTCAAAAAAATGTTTTATTTAAATATTATAACTTGCAGAAATGTTGGTATGTAAATGTCAGTTTTATTATGAGTCTGGCATTCTCTTCATAGCTACTTGCTGCCTAAACTCATTGGCTTTACATTTTTTAAATGTATACTTTATTATCTGTAGTGATATATGACTCAAGCAGTACCACTTAATCTAAGGATACTTGAGATCTTAAGATCCATTTTTCAGTTACAAAAAGCTAGGAGAGATTTTAGTCTTACAGAGATGAAAGGATATACAGTGTAGGTATCTTGCTTTTGCTTCCTTTCACTTATCCTTGGCGTGTGGAGATCTCATCTCTACCAACAGCCCCAAATGTTCAGCCTGGGGGTGATGTTCCCATGGCCAGAGAGCTAAAAAGGGATGTGGTCCTTCCTCTCCTCTTTGCTAAAGTAAATGTGTGAGCAGATTCACCCAGTTCTTGAAGAGACAACGCAGAGAGATAATAAAGATGCAGTTGGTCTTGGTGTTCCTCTTGTGAATACCATGTAGAGGAGGAGATGTAAGGGGTAGGAGCCAAAGAGCATAGTAAGGACATGGAATTACTGGCAAATACTGCAAACAAGCCATCCTTGACCAGCCTAATCACCATATGTGGCAAAATGTGGGGACAGGAAGAGTCATGACTTCAGTAGGGTTTGGGTAACATCTCAGCATTGTCTTGTGGAAGCTGGAGACATATGAGCTGGATTTTGGGGGTTTTGGTGGGAATCAAATTGAAGTGGTTGAGGCTATTTCAATAGCTGTCTTGTGAATGAGAAAAATTGCTATGAAGTGATAAATATGAAAAATCAGCCTTTTGCTTTCAAAAACTGAACACTGGGGTTTTTTTGAGAATTTGAGTTGTGACAAATAATGCAGTTGTGTTGCCTGTCTGCAGTGAGGGGTAATACCATGTTATGGAACAAGGGTGACAAGGTGACTGAAGTTTGCTATATAAATACTCCAGTAAGATCGGATATATGTAATACCATGTGAATTTTACAGTTTACAGTAAGTAATGTATACAGGGCAGCTCAGTCACAAGAACAAAATAAGCAGAGGATAGTTTTCATATTTGGTGAGTTTTGTCCAGCCTCTGTGTGGGATGGATTATTTTCTGTGGAAAAAAAAATGAGATTATGTGCTTAAAGGCTACACAATGCATAGGGCCAGGAGGTCACTTTAATTTATGTACAGCATCTTAACCTTAACACTTGTTCATTTCTGATTGCATGATTATAGCATACATTATAGTATACGTATAATTTAAATAAAATTAAAGCAGAGCAGCATGAATGTAAGATCACACCTGCTTTATTTACTGAGAGTATAGCTATATTTTAGATGCTCTGAGAGGAAATAAGCTAAAGGGATTTTGGTATTCCCCTTTATATTGCTTTATTCCAATATTGTAGTGCAGGGTCTTCAGGCTGGGATGTTACTTTGTCAGGGGAAGTATTATATTAAATAACATCTGATAGCATATGTATGGCATTACATGAGCACTGCAGTGGTTGTATGGTGAATAGCTTTATTAACTCTGAAAAAAAAAATTAATGTGAAATAGGCTATATTTTTTCCCAATCTGGAGACAAAGGCAGGCCATGAACAAATAACAGATTCTAGAAATATTCAAGATCTTTTAAAAAAAAAGTTAGAAAGCCATATGATCTTGGTGACACCTGCAAACTTGAAGTTATTTCTGACTGTCTTTGAGGTTTCAACTCTTTGTAACTGTTCTTAGCTGCCATTGTTACAGTGACTCAGAGATGGCTTCCACAACCAGAGCAGTGGCAAAGTCTGCTTCATGTGATTTGCTGTTCAACAACGTACAGTTAACAGCTCCTGTTTTATCTCCATTTTATACCTTTCTGAAATACTGGGTGAAGATTTGGAACTAATATTTCTCAGTGTTCGCTGAGATGTGGTATAAACCGTGAAGGCATCTTGGAGAATTTAAAAAATATTCCCTATCTTGATTTTTAAAATAAAAGATTCTTTTATTTTAAGGGAGGATGTGGATGGAGTATGGCAGAGGCCTTGACCCATGATTTCAGAACACTTGTTGATGCTGTCCTCTGCCTTCACAGCCTAGGCTAGGTATCCTTTTGACACTATTGAGCAGGAGTAGTTTTTGCCTTCTTTGCTAAACTCATTGATGCTCTTTCATCTATAGGATAGCTTTGCTTGTGAAGTCACTGTAAAGCTGAGAGTTCTGTATGCTCCATGTTTAGAAGAGAAATTTTGAAAATGTCTGCTTTACATGTAAGAGCAGTCTTATGTCTGAATTAGAGCTTTGCTTGGTTTTGGTGTATGTGCTTAGACAAGGGGCTGGCTGAAAACTAAAAACCTTTCGTATGAGTGAGCTGTGGTGGGTTTTTTGGTTTGTTTGTTTTTTTTTTTATGATGTAGGTTGATATACCCTCTGGCCACTGAGAGGTGATACTGGAAGCAGGAAGATAAGATACCTTATTCTTTATTTGGATTTGTAGCAGAGCAATAGGTAGTAAGTCAGTCCTTGCTTTCAAATGCAGCAGATATGGGGTGTGTTTGGTTGTGCAGTTGGGCTTTAGCTTGCTGCTCCTCTTTGACTGTGAAGAGGCACTTGTACTGCATGATGTTAAGGTGTTGTTTCCTGTCTTTGGCACTCTGTAGTGTATGGTCATTTTATGCCTCTCAATGTTGGTTTTTTTTTCTTGTTTGAGTGTTGATTCAGGCAAGTTTTTATTTCTAAACCTCAGGACTGAAACAGTGCCTTTGTTACTTGCCAGTTCCTCTTAGATGTAGTTTTTAAGATGCAGCTCTTAGCTGTGGTCTTTATTTTAAACTTGTCAGAGTCCTCCAACAAGTAGGGTCACTTTTTGTAACACATTTATAATCCTCCTTTCATATAATCAGTATTTTCTCTAACAGGTTAACAGTAGTTTAACTTTGTAGTTTCTCAACAGTATTACAGGGAAGTGTGGTTGCTGTATCTTTCAAATCAGAAAGATGCACTCACAGCATTAGTAGGCAGCAAGCATGGCTAGGTTCTTATGCCATGGCTCATAGTTTCTTTAGATATGTTTGATAACTTAATGGAAGATGGATAAATAAAGGAAAAGAAGCTCTAACGTATCAGGGGAAAAAGTCATTAGTGGACTTTTTCTGCATCCTGTTTTCTATTAGTCTGTACTAAACTGCTTTGAAAATCTTAGTGGGTTTTTCCTTTGGTCTTCCAATAATGGGTTCTCTTCTTGTATTGAACACACTTGTTTATCTCGGGGGCTGAACTGTTTGGATGCTTTTGATTTCTGTTTTGCATTTTTTAATCTGTATTTGAACACAAACTTCTTTTTCACCCCTTTAGTAGACCTTTCCATAAAGCTTTAGGAACCTTAATATGACTATACAAATAAAATTTTAAAGTGAAGCAAATCCCTTTGTGAATTATGTAGGGTTTCAACACATGGCTCTTGATTTATATGAGATATAATCAATTCCCTTGTGCTGTTACTAGAAAACAAAATGTAAGTGAATTTTGTAGCAAAGTTTGTGGCAAGTTTCATAATGTTATCTAAGCTTCCTGTGTTTACCTACATCATTTGTGTTGAATAAAGTCTGTCTCTATAGTTGTGATATTGTTCACTTTGTGTCTAAATGCCCCAAAATAAGAAAAATATATCTATTTTTGCTAAAAGAGACCTTGCACTATTTTCAAAGATAGGATGATATAGAAGTTATTGATACTACTCAGGACAGAATGCTCTGCATTTAACATAATACTGTTGGTATGTGAGTGAACCAAGAGATCCAGCCCCAATTCCTTACTTGAAATTTCTGTTGCTCTTAAGCTAAAGAAAATGTGAAAGCTTTTATAACTATGCTATAACTTGTGGGGATCCTTTACATAGGGAAACTAGATATGTTTAAGAGAAACAAAACTAATACCTAGGGTGATTGCATCATTTTCAGTGCTTCCAGGTTTGTATTTTAAAGGCCAGACAAAACAAAGATGAATTTTAGTTATGTGCTTCAGTTTCTTGAAAAAAACCCCAAAACAAAACAAAACCCACCAGCCCCACACTTGGAATATTTTAAACCATGGACAAATGTCTCTGTCAGTTGGGGTCAGAGTGAAATGGAATGAAATACTGTACTGATGTTCATGGTCTGCTCAGAAAACAGGAAGCTGGTGATTTAAAGCTACTCTGGCTCTTGTTATTTGATCCATTGGGTGCAGATCAGCTCACTGATTCACTTCTCTGCTGGTTCCATGTCTGACCTTTTGAAGAAGATGCAATTCCAGCTCAGTTCTCTTGTGATCTAAGCCACCTCCCCCAGTCACCTACGTACACTCTAACATTGTTCTGGTCAGATCTAATTCCTATGTGCTTTTTGCACTAGGAACAGAGTTTATGGTCAGTTAAGTTACTGTGCTGTAAACTCCTTCCACAGTTTATTCTGGTCTGAGAACACATAGGGAAAAAAATGAATGGCCTTGAATGTGTTGTTCCCATTTAATTTTCTGTCTTCTGAGATGTGTATTGGAGTTCTAGATACAAGAGCAGATCCATGAATACAAAGGTGAAAACTATTTATTTTTAAAAGGAATATAGATGGGCCAATTAAATCATGTGCAAGGTACTGGATAAGTCAGCATGTAGTGCTGATTTTTAGTAGGCTGAGTAATGCAGTATCTTTCTGTTGACATTTCTCAGGACTGATAGATCAGACTGAAAACCAGACCCAGATATAAAGAAAGCAAATTGTTCTTAAAAGTTCTGGCTGATCCCAGCTGGGGTGGGGAGTTTGCCTCCTGGGTGCGAGTTGGGGGCAACTTGGACAGTCCGGTGGTGGTGGGGAAAGCTTTACTGTGCATGATTCCACAGATTTTCAGTGTTTGGGGATTTTTTTGTTTGTTTTGTTTAATTAGTGTTTTGTTTTGTGAAAGAGCATTAGTCAGGATCCAAGACTTTTCCTGAGCTTGCATTGCAAGAGCCTGAGTGGGCGCTGTCGTGTTAAAGCCTTGTGCAACCCTGGAAAACGCTCTTGTGCCGAGACTCCACTGCAAAGTTTCTCCTACACATAGGAATTACAGCAAGCTTCTCTCATGGGAAGTAGCACTTTACAGCTATATATGCTCTTTAATGTAGTTTAACACTGAGAGATGTGGAAGAACACAGATACTGTTCTGATACAAACCAGCTCTGTATGCCATGGTTGATAACTGCAAATCTCATGGAGTAAGTTTAGTCACGTGGAGTATTTTGAGAGTACTTGTTAATTCTGCTGATCAGTATTTATAGGCTGCGTGTCAGATGTATTAAGCCTGATCTTTTGAGTTAATTTAAAGGAAAGAGTAGGCATAACACTTTTGAAGAATGTTTCATACATCTCTAAAAACTGCGACATATTCTGAGTACACATGCAGAAGAGTAGGTATTTTAAAAACAATCTTTAATTTTATCTGAATACTGTGAAGTTTCAGTACGTAGACTATTTTGGAGACTGGCAAATATTTTCTGTAATAATATAGCTCAACTGTTTAGAAGTAGTTTCTAAAAAGTAATACTGTGAACTGGAATATTAATATAAAGAAAAAAAATTGTATTGTGGCTCTGTGTAAGGTAGAAAACTGCATCAACCTTCTGTGACTCTTACAGTTCCAGTTTTGTGTTGGGGTGTGACAGATGGAAGATTCCATAAGTTTTGTCAGTTTGTTTACTCTGTCCATTACTGTAGAAGATGGAAGATTTACTGCCAGTATTATTAAATATGAAATTTCAGAAGTCTTTCAGTCCCCCATGATTTGCGCTGTTACTTTACATGTGGCAATTTCAATCTTGTTAGGGGTTATTTCTTTGAAGCAAATATGTTTAGAAAAGTTCTCTTTTTTTGGTCACTAAATATGTATCACTAGTGGTATAATCACAATGATTAAAACTGGAGAGGGAAGTGTAATTGATAGTGAATGAAAAGATGGGTTTGATTCAAGCCATCAGCTTTCAGAAGTAGAACCCTGTCAGTGAAAAGAGATGTGGAGGTTAATGCTAAGATGTTTCTAGTCTAGATAGAGAGGCTTGGCTAAAGGAATAATGAGTATATATTTAAGGAAAAACAAATGCTTGAAGCAGAAATCCTAGTGAGGATTTAGAATGCCCTTTTAAATCTGTTCTGTTATTGGTTAAGATCATCCAAACTATTTTGGTCAAGACTTTCTAGTGAGGGGTATTTCTCTTAAGTGAACACGCCTCTTCATCTCCTTTCTCATATTCTGTGAATTCTTCAATAATCCACAGGCACTGATGTGTCACTGGATTTGAAAAATATTGCAATAATAATTTATAATCTGAAAAAGGGTGTTTCTTTTGGTTAGTAGCCAGAGATCCAGGGAACCCAAACAATATTTGTAGCAGTGAAACTCATGGCCATTGTTATTTGTGTAAGTATGGTTTCAAGGAGGAAGACAGGATTTTTGTTTTCCAGAAGCTGTGCAGCTGCTAGATTTTTTTTCCTTTTTAAAATCAGTTTTCTCTATATTACCTGTGACCATTTTTTGCTGACATATTTGGAGAGCTCTTTATATTCCATTTACTGAAGGTTTTAGTTCAGCCAATAGGCTTTTCATCTACTACTCCAATTTGGTCTAAGTATTCTGCAATTTGTTCCCATCAGTCTTTTTTCCCCTGAAGTTTTCTCTTGGTGTTGCTTAGTTTGGTGATGTTAGGAATAGGCATACAAATATTTATCTGAAGCCAAGTACTATGCCCTTTGTATGGGCTAGCAGGCTTTGTAGAAAATGAAAAGGTTAAAATCAAAGTTTTGCTTCCACTTGTGCGTTGTATCCGAGATGTAGGAATAAAGCTGGTATTTTCATTATTCTTTTTTGAGTAAATAATTCTGTGATTGAAATTAACAAGGTTAACTTCTCTAAACTGTTCAGAGTCATTTAATCTGGACGTGCTCTAAGCTGTGTGACATACTGAGGATGAAGCCCAGATCTGCTGAGTCCAGTTCTTTGGTTTGGGATTCTCTACGTTGGTGTTTGCGCATTTTGGTTTCTTGCTTCCAGGAGTCAGAAGATAAATGGGCTAGGCCAGGATTAGGCAGGACACGCTGTGGGTTGGAGATTGATTTGAGAACAGTTCCTGCTGAGTAAGACAGTTACTAATGGCTGGAATGCTGAGAACTGCACAGTAGCATTTGACGTGAGGCATTTTGTGATAGTTGTAGAATGCGTACTAAGAAAAGGGAGAGAGAAGAAGAAATTGTACTTAGAGTTGAGATCTGTTCTAGGATTGATGTTGTTCTGTACACATTCACAGTATAATCTATTGTGTATTGATAAAAACATACTTAAGAAACAATCTCTGGAACGGAGCATTCCCAGAGAGAGTTCAGTTCTTGGATCTGAATGTTGAGGTTTCAGCCCTTTAAAAATATTTTGTGTATAACTGTTCTGTATGAAGGACTCTTGTCCAAGTACTTAATAGTTTTTTAGGAGTTGAATATTTTTTAATTGCCAAAACTATCAGTTCAGTATTTAAAAGCATGGTATCTAATGAAGGGACTTCAAGCAGAGTGCTTTTTACCTATCCAAGCATTTGGCATTAAAATAGATGCAATAGGTGACAACATAAACATGTTGTTAGAAAAAAATTTGGTTATGTGCAAACTAGAGGCTCGGGGGAAGCTGGTTGGATGATTTTGCTGGACTGAAAGAAAAGCCTAAATTAAGCCTTGTTAAATTAAAGTGGTTTAGTTTGGTCAAGCTCAACCTAGACTGATCTTTAAAAATATATTTCATTCTTCTCTTTAACTTCTTGAGATTAATAACATAGTAGCAAGCTCATTAAGTTCAAAAGTTTGTAGCATCTTGGAAGACATGAATAAATTAAGTGGTGGCTAGGGCTGTAGTTTTCCAATGATAATCCTAACAAGTGGAACCTGACTTTTTAGTGACAGTGACTCTAAGCCATATATTTAGGAACATTCAGATCCTTTCAAGCAAGATTTTGAGTGTTTTTTTAATATATATGGAATGTCGTTGACTAGGAGATGGTAGATTTTTCTGTTACACTATCACTGCAAATTAATTAGTAAGATTTCATTGTATTCATTATAGTATGAATATATTATAAGGAAATGTTTTTTATTTTTAACATCTTACAGTTGAATTGAACCAAGTCAAAGTAGCATATGCAGTTATTCTCATAGAAGAGGGGTGGGAAAATGATCACGTAGGTGCATGGATGGGTATTTTAGTGCCACACTTGTGATGGTGGAAGTCCTTAGGGGAGTACATTAAATAAGCTATTCCATGGTGTGAGTATATCTGTTGATTTGCAGAAGATATGTAGGTATTGCAGCGTGGATAATGATGCAAATGTCAACATAGTTGTAGCCATAATCATCTTAGTCTCATGAACAGAAGTAGATTAAGTTAAGAGGCTCAAACCTATGGTAATTTAAATGATGGGGTACATTCAGTATGTTAATTTTCATTTTTTTGAGGTGCAGCCTTTTCTGGATGGTCAGTCCTCTTAGAAGGGTTGCAGGGCATGACATGTAGCTCTGTGCTTGTGTGGAACTTGTATGCAGTTAATTGTTTTTTGTTTTTTTTTCTTGTCCTTTCATCAATAGGTAACAAAAAAGGTCAAGTCCATGCAGATGTTCCATAATCCTGTGACTTATGCTATGCAGGGAGACAGAGTAGGTATCTGTGTAACCCAGTTTGATCCCAAACTGCTTGAACGAGGCCTGATTTGCACCCCAGAATCCCTTCACACCATCCATGCTGCAATCATTTCCCTGAAGAAAATCCAGTATTTTCGAGGAGCTCTACAGACCAAGGCCAAGTTCCATATCACAGTTGGTCATGAAACAGTTATGGGAAGAGTGATGTTTTTCAGTCCAGCCCCTGCTGACTTCAATGAAGAAATTAAAGAAAATGTTTTTGATTTTGAAAAAGATTATCTTTATCAAGAGGAATATTTATCCAAGGACTCAAATTCTTCAGAGGAGAACAAAGAAAATGACCAGGCAGAAGTCCAGCTCCCAAGACAACAGTGGGCTTTGCTGGAGTTTGAGAAGCCAGTCACTTGTCCTAAACTGTGCCTCGTGATCGGCTCCAAGCTGGATACTGACATCCATGCAAATACCTGCAGGCTGGCATTCCATGGGGTACTGCTCCAAGGCATGGAAGAGAAGAACTACGTGGAGACTTTCCTTCCAAAGCTGAAAGTGTACAAACTGAAGCATAAAGAAGGGCAAGTAGAAAGGGTAAGTTGTCAGTTTAATGTTGTTTGTGGGAAGGGGAAATATTTATTCTGTGTAACTGGGTGTATTGGTAAGCCAAAGAATTTTCCCTGCTATGTTCCAGAATCTTTATACATGCTTCTCTTATGTTTGTGTACCTAATATGTTACATCTTGTCTGTTGCAAATGATATAAAAAACACTGCTGGAAAGTGATTGTTTTATTCAGTTAAGTGCAGTAATTTGATGCTGGTTTTTCACTGATGCTTTTGGTGCCTAGCCACTCTGTTCTTCCTGCAAACTGTATGTTCTGAAGCTGCTCATCTGCTCTCTTCCAAGTAGACAAAACTTCCAACTTTTCATTGACATATAATACAGTTTTTTCTGCAGTAAAACATTGGGATAGGTAAAGACAACAGGTAAACTAAATAAGAAGTAGCACTAGATTAAATAGCACAAAGAACACTGATTTTCTGCATTTTCACATTTTATTAAGAATCTAGAGTACTGTAATTTGTTTAAATAGGCAAAAAAATTCCTACAAGGTGCCTTGCAGAGTTATAGCATGCTACATTTGGGTCTAGCTGGTCACATGGAGAACATGTAGCTTTGCTTTAATACATGTTGTTTCTTTGTTGGACAAGTGTTAATCTGCTGTAGTCTCTGTGCTTGATCTGCTTCACTGTTGGAGGATAGGGATGTTTTCTGGGGAAGTTAGCATGTAGCATAAAACTTAATTGGAAATTTTATTGTCCCTGCAGTACAGATAGTCACTTTCTGTAGTGGACTGGTATTACCATATTACTGTCCTAAGTCTGATTTTCGTGGTGGTTACCTTTTGCTAATTGCTGAACTATTTTGTTGTATATCCTGAAGTGGAATTTTTCATGATGAACTGTTTCGGTGAAGATTTTCAATATAGAAATTTGTTGCTTACCCCTAAATGAGCAGACTTGATGTAAACTTTACTTGATGTATTATATATGTAGTGTGCTGTAGGTATTGTATTAACTTTTAAATTATTAACCAAAGAACTACTAATTTTTAACTCCCCAGTCAAAAACCTGGTTTTTGGAATAAAGTTGTGTTCTTTATTTTGAAATCCCACAAAGCTGTGTTGAGTACTGCATAATATCCTTATTTTACTGCAGGAGACTAAACACTTGGGATATCTTACCAGGTTTGCAGTTTACAGTGCAGACTTAATTTGTTTGTTGCTTTTCTGATTTAACAGTTAAAAACAAATGAAGATCCTTGTCAGGACATGATTTTGATTTAGTGAGGTTCTTTTCTAAATGCCTCACTACATTAATTGATCAAATGGGTAATTTGTAATTCCCTCTTTTCTGTGAGGTTTCTGCTGTGACTTCAGTTCTGGGTCATTATTTAAAAAAAAAAATAAATTCTCTTTTAAATTTCCACTACTGACTGTGGACCCTATTCTTTTCAAATTAGCTTACAGACCTGTGGTGGTGTGTTGGTTCCTTGGATGCCAATTTTGCCACTAGGAAGGCAGATAGGAGGAGGGCATTGTAACTTCCTGAAAAATTTGTCTCTATTAATATGAGTTATATGGGACACCCAAAATCAGCAGACACTTTTGATTCAAGATACTGGTGTATTGTTTTCTTTGTTTGAAATGTCTGTC
The DNA here is from genome assembly GCA_038090715.1 of Florisuga fusca. Lineage (NCBI taxonomy): Eukaryota > Metazoa > Chordata > Aves > Apodiformes > Trochilidae > Florisuga > Florisuga fusca. Next base: position 9,782,141 of record JAAWXA010000016.1, on the reverse strand, counting down.
TACATTTCTCTTTGGCTGATGGTTGAACTAGAACAACGTACCTGAAGTGTTCTGTCCTGTAAGCTGAAGAGAAGCTTAGGCCAAATGTCTGGATACCAATTCTTGGGATGCTCCAGAGCAATAAGAGCTCATGAAACGTTTGTCTTTATCTTCACTAAAAATTTAATTGCTTCTGCATGGCCCATGCTGCAATATCCAGTGAGACCTGGCTTACCAACTCCTTTTGTTTCACTGTGACTGCAGGAATATGAATGAGAACAGAAGTTTATGTGATCCATGGAGACACATACTGCTTTGCTTTGTTTAACTGAAATGAACTGGTCTCAGATTCTTTGTTTTGGCTCCCAATGCATGGCACTTGTCTGTGGGAATTGAAAATTTTCAGAGCGCTAACTGTGTAATTGTGAGTTGTCTGACTGGGTTAGCAGGGTTTGCCATCCACCTTGGATGTGCATTTTTAATGGATTTTAGTGTTATTCTCATATTCTTTGATGGTGTATTTATTCTGCTATTGCCTTTAATTGTGTAAACAATGAAGTAATGTTAATCACAGAATCATCCAGGGTGGAAAGGACCTCCGAGATCATCAAGTCCAACCCTTAATCCACTGCCACTGTGGTTACCAGACCATGGCACTGAGTGCCACATGGATTCTCTTTTTAAAAACGTCCAGGGACAGAGAATCCACTGCCTCCCTGGGTAGCCCATTCAATCAAATTACTTGCATTTTATTTTCTGGTCTGGAAAATAACCAATGAGTGTGGGTTATTGAACATTTGTCCAACAGAGTAATTTATTGGACTGTCTTGAATCTCTCAATGCCTCTTAAAATACAGAGCTGGGGGGCTGTTATTTTATACTGTTTTCATATGTTAACACCTTGTGCCCTGTATATGGGCCTTGATCACTGTCTGTATGGACATGTTCCTGTAAATGAATGGTTGCCACCTGCCTGCAGGTTAGGTTTGTTCTTGGGTTCTGCCTCCTGTGGTTCTGTAGGCATTTTCTGTGATGCGTGCTGAAAATGAGAAGAACAAATTTCATAAAAAAAGCTCACGATGTAGAGTCACGGGGTATGCAGGGACCTGGAAGAGTTGGGGGGAAGAGAGTTATAAAAGATCTGATGGGGAAGTACTTGCAGCATTGGCTGAGGTAGCTACTATGAAGCCTGTGCTTTTGCATAGCAGAGTAGCAGGAACAATTGGGTGGTACAGTGACTTATTTTAGTACACAAAGTCTCTAGCTAATAGAAAATCTGAATCAGCTGGTCCCACCCTGCTGCTGATGGATGGCTGGAGATTAGGATCGCTGAATTTAGGGTGTCTATTCTTGGCGCTAATACAGGAAAATTTCTGTCTCTGTTGAGCAAGGAAGCTCCCCCCTCCTCACCTTCCCTGGGGAGGCATAAAAATAATAATAATTAAAAAATACACGTTACCTTTCACGAGAAATGAACTTTTCCTCCAGAGAATGCTGCTGGGGAAAATTGACTTCATAGCTTCCTGAGAGGCTGGGAGAGAGGGAGGCAGGGGCACACAATGTCTGCCTTCCCAGGTTCAGCATGGGGTGGAAACATTCTCTCTGGACTGGGCTGTAGTGGAATTCAGTGGTACTGGTCTGTAAAACACTGCAGCAAATATGAGGGCTCTCCCAAGCCCCCTGCTTGGTGCTACAATTAAATGTAAACTCCCTGCAGTTTAGCTACCAGGAGAAATCAGGCATTTATGGTTTGGTGTTTTGTTCTTATTCTTACTAATTTCAAAGTACTGATGGAATAGTATGAATTGTAAATTCCTTAAATTTCAGCATCACTGTACTTCACTTTTGTGCCCTTGTGCACAGCACCCCCTGGATTTTATGGTTTGAGTTTGGTTTTGTTTGTTTTTTTTTTTAATGAAAGAAAATAATTTATTTTCAAAGACTTCTTGGCTCTCTACGAGTAACTATGATGTGCTTGCTGTTTCACCTAGAAAAAAAATCTCTGAACAGGATAAGCACCATATTTTACAAAGGTAAAAAAGAAATCATATTTCAACTATGAAACCATCTTGAATTAGTACATTTTAGTAAAAAGTCACACCTAAGCTTTCCTGGTTTTTATCACCTGCCCAAGTGATGGTAAATGCACAAAAATTCGAGTACCTCTGCACTTCTGTACTGCTGTTACTTTGGTATCTTGCCTTTTAAAGGGTAAGGCTTGAGTGGACCACTGGGAGAGAGAATCAAAGCCTTGCTACTGTTATTCTGCAGGTTCTTTGAATTGAGCTGTGTACAGCTTATCCTTGAGTCTCTCTTTTCATGTCCTTGCTTATTTATCTACTAGGGTCTTTGTTTGTTTGGGGTTTTTTAGGTATATATTACTATTGCTGCAGTATCTGAGAAACTGGGCTTTAAAACACTTGTCATCTGCTTTTTTGATAAAGTCAAGAGTTTTCTGAGGTGCTGCACAGTGCAGAAAGCTTGCTTCTAACCAGCATGGGGCATTTTTGGCTCTGTACCTATGCTGGGATTGTGTCTTTGTTATGAAAAAGTTACACAATTCAAACTGGACTTGGGATTTTATCTGATGTTTTTGAACTGCTGCAGAAGCGTGTAGATGTTCCTGTTTTGCTTTAGACCAGATTTGTTTTGGGCTTAGAGTAAGACTTTAGGTGTTAGTTGTAAGGAAGATCAAAATCTGCCATTCCCTCAGAACTAAGAGAGCACTGGCAAAATCTGTTTGGTTAACTTGATTTAAGAATGATGTGAAATCCTTGTCCAGTTTTCTTTTGCAAGGAGGACTTGAAAGAGGACAGAAGTTCAGTGGGAGGAAGTTTGTACTGAGCATCTTTCTGGTGTGGTTATGTGGAGGCACAGAGGCTGTTGCCTTCTAGACACTTTATTTTTGCAAAACCTTGGCTGCCTGACAAATGCACTTTCAATAGGAAAAAGAGCTGGGCTGGTAACAAGTGGCTTGTACTGATAAAAAGGTAAAAGCAGGGCTGAGAGTGCTATTGTGAATACCAGTGTTGATTTAAGGAGTGTGATGGGTGAATCTTGGTGAAAAAGGGCAAATGAGATGCTGTGACAAGTTTATCCCTCTGAATTGGTGTTTAGTGGTGACTGTCATCAAATCCATAGCAGGTCAGCAGCCTCTGGAGTCTGAGACAAGCAAGTTGTGAAGATAAACAGATCCTGTTGGTCTTGGTCTTGTGCTTCTGGAGACAGACTCCTCACCAGTCAGCTCTTTGCAGTTCTGTGGGCAAAGACTTGTTAATCCTGACACCATCTCTGAAAAGTCTTCCTTTCTGAATTTTACCTCGGTGCAGCATTGCAGATTAATTCCAGTCTGACTCACCAAGTGGTTTCTCAGGTCCCAGGATAAATCCTTTATATTTATCACATTTGGTCTTTGCCTTCCATGGACATACAGGTTGAGTACAGTGAGTTTCAACTGAAAAGTGAAGTGCAGAAGTGCATCATGCTTTCCTGTGTGACTCAGATATTCTGCCTGTTTTGAAAGTGTTTGCACAAGCAGGATTTATCTTAGGATGGTTGCCACAGAGTCCTATTGTCAAGGATGCTCGTAAATCAGTAGCTCTGTGGCAGAAACAAAAGCAGAAGGAAAACTCTCCCTTGCTTGCACAGTGCTAGCTGCACCTTCTGCACTTTCAAGCTTGTGTAGTAAAAAATATGTTCATGTCTTGGCTGTGATTGTTTTCCATTTTAAGCACAGAAGAATGTTTTCATATGAGAATGGGCTTGGCCTTCCTAAAGATGCTTTCTCTGTGTTTCTCTGATATTAAGAATTAATTATCTTTGTGTATTTCAAAGCTTTTAAGGTATTTTTCTCATTATTTGTTTTGCTCTTAGGCTTTACTTATTCAGTGATAATCACATTGCACTTTTCTTCATCAGTTTCAAGAGTCACAACCATGGGATGTCTCATTTCATAGTCGCTCTGCTCCCCACTTTTATAGGTTGCTGGATAATCAGTTTTCTTACTGAACTCATTCTTGTGGGACTGGGGCCATCATGTAGCTAGCATGCTTAGTTTCTGGAGGATGGAAGAATCACTTATAGCAAAAGAACATCTTACTAATTGTTTGGTTATTGGTGTGACCTAAGTGTCCCCATGGAGTAAAGTATTGTTGCTGGAGAAAGATGTGAAAGCAGGGTAAGCTATCAAGATTTTTATCAGATCATGTCTTCTGAAGCTTGAATGGAAGAGTTTTGCTTATCTTTTAGCATCTTTTAAGTGTTGGGCTTCTTCTGTTACAGTAGGATAATGAGTTCTGTCAGAGCAGGTGCATTACCTGAGTGGCCAAATGGAACATGTTTGTCACCATCACTTAACAGATCTTTCTGGCCCTTCAGAAGAAGGATGAGATATTGTGGAGATGAGGACTAGTAGTAAGTAGCTCCAAGAAGTTTGGAATAGTAGTATTTAGATTTGGTGATAACCAGCAGTGACCCAGCCTATCTTGTTAGGATCTAGAAAGATTCCTGAGTAGAGGATCATGTGTGATCATGTACTTACTCATGGAATTGTTTCCCAGATATCAGTAATAGCAGAATTTGTTTCAGAGACATGTGCCCATGCACTGTATTTAAAACATTTGTCACAGAAATACTGCTCCCTAAATTTTCTGTTACATGGTTGCAATGCTGCTAGGAATGAAGAAAGCTAAATTATAGCTGCTTAAATAATTATTATCAAATTATTATCAAATAATTAGCTTTTTCCCCTCTAACTTTTTTCCAGATAAATGGGTGTTTTGTTGGCTTCCTAGGGTTAATGTTTCATATACTGTTTTCTTACTGTGGCACTGTAGTTCCAGCAGAATAGCAAGTAAAACACAGCATCAGCCAGGTGATGATGCTTGGGTAACTGATACGGTGTTCAGGCTCAAAGTGAGTAACAAGACCAAATGGTGCACTGAAAACTGAGTGTTGCCTGGAGGTACAGGCAGTGACCTGGGCTGTCTGCAGAACCTTCTGGGGCTCTAGGTGGGAGAAGTGGTGGATGTCACTCCATCTGCTGTAAACATGCAGACGCCACAATTAATAGTTTTCCTGCTTTAAAGTCTGAACATGAGTTTGTTTGGTTCTGCTTGGCTGCTAATGGTATGCTAAATACAGTACTAATGCAGAGATGAAGGCAATCAGGTGAATAAAAGTACACAGTACATTCACTAGTGAAAATGCACTGTAAAACAGGAATATAAAAGATGCATTTATTTATTGGCTTTTGTTTAGTTTTTGAGTAAAAGTGTTTGAGAAGCTTAGTGGGGAAAAGGGGAAGGGAGGGTTGTATGCTCATCAAACAAATGCTGTTTTTCTTAAACAGTACTGAGAAAAGAGTGGTGATACTTACTGACTGACAACATATGGATTAACACATTAGAATAAATTTGTCAAAGAAGCATAGCAGCTAAGTCACAGATTCTGCTTGTTTACTCATATGAAAAGACTGGTATTTTGTGCACTCACCAAGAAAAGAATGGTTTGCTCCACGTGTCTGGGTAGTAGAATTTTGCAAGGTTTGAGTAACACCAATGGTTATTATTTATATTATTAAATTTAAAATACAGACATGCTTTTGGGTCTTACAAGTGTATGGACAGCTGGTCTTGATTTTTCTGAGGTTGTGCAAGAGTCACCTGTGGGGAAATCGGTTTGTCAGCAAGGCAACCAATACACCATTTTATTTATTGGATACAAAAATAAATTAAGAATTTTACTTGGATTGCAAAATCAAGCACTTGAAAGTTAGGAAATACCAGATTTACAGTTGCCTATGCAACATTAATTCTGTTCCCCTGTGCCTCTACCCTATGCACTTAATAAGCCAAGGTTTCTGTGAAATTTTTTTGAATGTGGTCATGTAAAGTCTATATCATGGGGCATATCAAAGAGAGACAGGAATAAGGTTGTATGGACATCTGGCATTTCTTAACTTCTTAAGTGCCCAATTCTACAACTAAAGTAACTTAGGTTTTATATAAATGTAATTTCCTAGGCATTTTTAAAGTTCAAAAATAAACCAAAACCTTTGTTATTGAACTGTAACCATCCCTTTACTGTACACCTTCACTTCAGTAGTGTAGCAGAGACTTGTATTGCTTGATATCACAAACCTTGTCAATCAACTGGCAGAAAGAAGCTGCTGTCCAAGAGAGATGATGGACTGTTCAGCTTTGGGCAGAGGATCCACACACTGGAGTAAGAGGTCATGAGGGGAAGGGACAGACTTGGGATGTGTTTATGTCCATATGATGCCCCCAGTAGGGGATGCAAGTCTGTGTCAAGAGTCAGCTCTCGCCTGTCCCTTGGCGCCAGTTTCTTCAGTCATCTCTTTGCAGGTCTGTCCTTGTAGCTTAATTTCCACTGAGGATTTTGTAAGCCTCAGTTGTTTGTTCCTCTTTGCCCTCCCCAAGCTATTTGTGGGCAGTTTCCTTTAGAAATAAATTAAGTTACTGTCACTATACTTGACACAGCTCTTTGTGCCACATGTGCAGTCTTCCAGGCTTACCAGGTCTCATTGATACTCCCTTTTGTGTGTTTAAGATATCTCGACCTGAGATCACTGTAGTTAGAGCACTTTAGAATAGTCGAAGTAAGTGCTCGAGTGTTCTTAAGACAATGGGATACCAACAAAGTCCTGCTGGCTGCTCAGAGCCTCAGCCTGAGAAGAGCCCTCTTCAGCTTGGCAATCCTCTTTGCATCCTTCTTACAAGGCCAGGTCAAGACTTCTGCATCTGCAGCTCTTCTGTCTTGCTTTGTGCTTGGATGGTAAGTTTTACAGCGTTTTCAACCCCTATAGTAGTTCAGCTCAGGGCTGGCTGACCTGGAGGTGGAGGTCCTGAGCAGTGTGGTATGTACTAATAGTTTGTAGCCTCTTCTATTCCTTCTCTTGTTGCTGTTCTTGCATAAGGGGAACACAGCATAGAATGGTATAAACATTCATAAAATCACGACATCAGCCAGCTTATTCTCACCTGACAAAATGTGAATTTGTTCTTAATAAGGCTGTGTCAGGAATTTAGTGGCTGTAGATTTTTGTTTTCAGTCTTTCTAAACTGTTAAATAGAGGTGAAGCAAACTTGCATTATAAAGGTGTATAAGGAAGTTAGTGTCCTTTTGTAGCCTGTGTGTCTCTAGAGATGAACTGGTATGTGTAGAGCTTTTAAAATCTAAACTGGTCTGATTATGTAGTTTTTTTCTCATTGCTGTGAGTCAGTACTAAAGGTTCCTTTTCGACTCCTGTACTTTTTAAAACAGGTTATAATGATGGAAAAATGCACAGCAAAGGGAAGGGCATTTATGGCTCCTTATTAAAAAAAAATCTCAAATGCACCATGCCTTTACTGAGGAAGACAAGGACCGAGAAAGAAAGATGTTTCTTGCATACAAGAAACCCAGGCTGGGGAGAGAGAGCACAAATATGAGAAGACCCCAAGTTTACTGGATATGCAGAGATGTCTGTGTGGTGGCTTCTTGCTTTATTAAAACAGCAGTAATGAGATGAAGTACTGAAGGAGATCAACTTTTCATATCCATTTCTTCCTCCTGGATGCATGTTCAAAGGCAGAAGTTTAGTTTGCTCAGAGAATGGTGAGAAGGTCTTTAGAGCCCAGCCACACATTCAGAAGCTTTTAGTCCAGAGGGAAGTGTAGAAAGAAAAGCCTTAAATACATCTATACTCATGTAAACTCTTGACGAACAACATGGCTAACCAAATCTTCCTTTGTACCAAGTTGTTCACCTAGGTTTCAGGAATGAAGAACCGAATCAGCAGTGAAGGCCCTCCCAGTTCCTTTCTCCTCCTCACCCTTTTTGTGGCCTCATGTTACCATAATTTTCTCAATCCATGAAGCCACATTTTAAGGATGGAGAACAGGAATTTGCAGCTGCCGAAATATTCCCATTCCTGACACAGAAGTAGAAAGTGCTTGAAACTGTTTTCTAGAAATAAATGAGCTGTCACTGATCATGATGAAGATGTCTCAAGTGTACTTTTTTCTGAAGTACAAAAAAGTAATAAAAATACTTTGTCTCTTCAGAGTTAGTCATAGGTTCCTTTTTGTTCTTTTTTTTTTTTTCCCCTCTCCTGTTGTTTTCTCCTTGGGTTTCAGTGGGCTGTTTTTTAGTTTGAGAATAATTTGTCAGACCTGTTTCTATCTTTTTAGAAATTAATTTTATTCCTATTTGTAGAAAGATACAAAATATAATTTTAGATGACATCAGAAAGGGTTACTCTTTCTAGTATTTAGTATTCAGTGCTTCTACTTTCTCTGACTCAAACTTCTCGTTTCCCAATCTCATCCTGGAACAGCTTTTTCTCCTGTATGTCTGTTCTGATCCCCTTACTTTTTTTCAACAGATACAGTAAGACATGGAATTACTTGTTTTCAAAATGCATGATAGTTTGTTTGAGAGCGTGACAGTAATTTCTACACTCTATAAAAACGAGTGGTTTAACAGGCTGAACAGTATGGTTTGCTATCTCTGCTCCAAGGGAAACACCGCCGTTATTTTTTCTTGGAATTATATTATGGTTTGCACTGAATGCCAACACATGTAATGTTAACTGTGGTTTTGTAAGCAGTCTACTGCAGTGTAAGTACTGCTTAGATGAGGTGAGGTGGCTAATTGTTTTTTTTTCTGTGAACTTCTTAGCAAAAGTGTCATGTGCCAGAGATGCATGTACTTCACCTGTGGTTTTAAAGTGCTGTTTACTTATTCTCCTGTGAACACAGAAGCCAAGTGGGACGGGATATTTCATAAACTCAGTGCTATTGTGTCTTCTGGTCTAAGCAGTAAAACAAGAGTAACAGAGACATTCCCTTTGAACTTGAAATCCCTTTCTAAGCTGCTGATCTAACCTAAGAAAGAGGGGGAGACTATACCAGTCAAAATTTTTCTCTTTTGGGTCGTTCTCCCCCTCCCATCCCTTTTCTTTTTTTTCAAAGTCTTTAAGTGAGTTTGATGCTGCACCTCTGCCCATAAATTTAAAAAAATATTATCGTAATGTAGGTCAGTGAACTGAAACGCCACTGTACACCACGGGGGATTAAAGTCAGAGAGGCAGCCCTCTCCCACTCCCACTAGGTCATATGACAACACAAACAAGAAATGCAAGGAGCCTTCAGCTTTTTCTTGCTCTAATCCTTTGTTTATGCAGCACTTAAACCGACTTTTGGGGTCGTCTCTGTCTGGCATTAAAGCCCTAAAGCTTTTTGAAGTTTCCCTGAAGTTAATAAAATTAGTCTGCCCTCATTGCTAGGCCCCTTGCTGCTGCTTCAGAGCAGACTGCATATCCCTTACTGTCTTTGCGGCATTTGGCTTTTTAAGTTAATAATATTTTATAACAAAAAAAGAGTGTTCGAGAGAAAAGCAGGAAGGTCTCCCAAAAGGCTGTTCAGCTAATAGGCAAAGTGATTGCCATTGTAGATGTTCTGAGAACTTAAAGGGGATTAACTTAAAATCCAGCGATTGGAGTTAAATTGCTGGTGAAGTAATTTGAAGTGTTGAGTTTCAGTTGGGGAGAACAACATGCATTTCTGTGGCTTTTTATGAAGTGAGACTAAAGCAAAATAATTTTTCTTTTATTTTTATAGAATGGTCCTCAAGTTTAGAAAATGAAGTTTTTGTCATGGCAATTCTCTCTCCTTCCCCCATTTATTTTACTGCATAGACTGATCAGTTATCTTAGTTCTTGTTATATCTGGCATTTGCTTATTATTTAGTCATCTTTGGGGATAAATTGGTAATAGACTAATGGGAGTGGGGCTGTGATGTATAGTATTTAGTGTAGGGGTGTGATACTTCAGGTCATGAAGCTTTTATTCCAGCCACTCAGGCAAATCACTGATCACTTAATATCTCAGCACTGCTAAAGTAGTTGTTCTTCTACTGGCATATAGAGATGCTCAAGGAATAGTGGTGATATGGACACAACATACCAATCAGCTGAAGGAGGGATTTTTTAAACAAGTTAACCATCAGAGTGAAAGGAGCAGTGCAACCAGAGCCCTCAGTTACTTTCATAAACTGTCTGTGCAAGCGCAAGTTCCTAAAGATCAAGTTTACTTAACAAAAGAGAAGGGGCTTTAAAATCAAGTTATTAACTGACTATGGCATACCTAAATGTTATTTTGTTGCCGATACAACCATCAACTGTAGGTCATCATTACCAGTTTACTAAAAGGTGTATGATGCCTGTAACCCTTGTTCATGGAAATCATTGAGGTTTTTTTCTGACAGCCTTTCCAGTGAGGCTCTGAACTGAACCATTCTTGGCTAGTTTGGCTGCTCACCCTGTAATTCCATTTTAAATAAGGTTAAAGATAACTTTGAAGTGCTCTTGGAAAAATAAAATATGTTTGTCTCTGAAGTTGGTTTCCTGTGCCATTTTGGGGGGAGAACTAAAAAAAAAAAAAAAAAAATAAATGGAAGACACTTACTGGAGTGTAGGAGACTGTCTGAACAGAGGGATAAGAAGCAAGTAGACAGCAGTAGAGAAGAGGGATGTTCAGTTTTGAAATTCTTGTTTTAGGAATAAAAGACTTATACAAAGAAGTAATGTCCTTATTTTACCAGCTAACACAACTGGAAAAAAGGAGGTTTTGAAAATGTAAATGCTGCTTCAGGTTGGAATTAACAACTTCTTTTTCTGTTAGTCTTGTATTTCAGACCTGAAGAAAGGCAGGTGTTCCTGAAAGCTTATCTTCCCTCTGTTCCACTACCTGTTATCAGTGGTTCTAGTAAAATACATTATTCAGTTTTAAATTTAAGCCAGAGGTTGCCAAGCAGTGATACTGCTGTTAATGGGAGAGGTGAGAGAGGACAGACACACCAAAAAAATAGAAATGAGACCTTTTGGGAGAAGATGAGTGGATGTTCAGGCAGTGAGTGTTGTTGAGGCATCTGAACAGTTCTACAGCCTTGACCCTGCACTTCGCTCTGAGTGGGGCTGCGTGTGCTCTTGTCTGCAAGTGGCAGAAGGAGGTGGAAGGGCTGTAGACACTTCTCATCCTACTTGTGTGTCTGGTCTGTGATGGGGTGAGGTACTGCCAGTGCCCTCTGAAATGACACAGCCCTTTTAGGGCTGTTTATAGCTGAAAGAGTAAGCCCCGTTTAAAATAAAAATTAAATTTCTGATTCTAGATTTACTGTGATACTAAGATTGGCATTAAAATATGTAAGAAAATAAAACACAAGTATGCTAAGGGCTTTGAGTCTGTATTTGAACTGCTTTTTTATGGAAGAGGCTTCAGGGCTTCAGGGAAGGAGAGAAGCTTAATAAACCAGCAGTACTTTGAGTGATTGTTTAAGCTGAATAAAGGTGAGTGTTCAAAATCTGTTAAAATACTTCACCATTTTAAGTCACTTTTGTCTTTGAAACCCTTAGGTTTATCTAAAAATTGTTCCTAAGATACAGAGAAGCTGCAATTCTTGCAAGCAATTAAAAAAACATCTTGAAAAGGTAGAAGTAATATCTTCTTATTTCTTCTGATAAGCAAATAAATGTTCTTTCTGCTGCTATGAGGTAGAGTAACTCTGGGCGTTATGTATACAAGGATATTCACACCTGCAGGATTAGGCTCACTTGGCTGCACCTTATACTCTGTAATGCCTAAGGGAGGGTTGTTTATCTTCCTTTACCCACCAACCTTGCTGCCTCTTGTTCGTGATAGCTTAATTAAGAATTCAACTTGGAATGGTTCTTCCCACTGGGTTACAAACCTTGAAATTAAAATTGGATACAATGGTCATAAGGCTTTTAGTTTAATAAATTAATGTGTAAGGGAAGGTGAATATTTAAAAGGCTCTATATAGCAACTGAGTAGTTCTGTCATTTCTTTGTGAGTGTGGCTATTGGAGTGCAGCTCTGGAGCAGAGAGCCAGAATGTTTCTGTAGGTGATAATGTACTTAGCTGTGGGATAACTAATGGAATAAACTTTGCAAGCACAGGTACTTAAGTGACTTTCATGGAAAGGTTTCAAAGCAGAAGAGATTTTAATTAGCTGATCTTTACAGCATGTTCTGATGCAAGTTTTGTTCTTCCTATGCTAGAAGCAAGGATGTGAAAACTCCAGTACTTTTAGACACAAATTACCTTAAACTCAGAAGTCTAGGTGACTTGTCTTGTAGAGCTTTGGGTTGTTTTGGGGAAAATCGTTTTCCAGGGGCAGGATGGTAGAAGTCACCAAAATTATTGTATTTCATAGGTATAATTTTTCTTGTCACTCTAGATAGTAAACTTATGAGATCCAATTTCTTTTGCAGGTGATGGATGATTACAGTGTGATCGGTCGGTCCCTGTTCAAAAAGGAAACAAACATCCAGATCTTTGTGGGTTTGAAAGTCAAACTATCTACTGGAGAAGATGGAATAATAGATGGTGGTTTTGGACAAAGTGGCAAATTTAAAATCCGAATTCCAGGTAGGTACTTATCAGCTAACAAATATTAAAAATAGTTTGTGTTGGAAGGGACCTTTAAAGATTATATAGTCCAGCCCCCTTGTGATTACCAGGGACATCTTCAACTAGATAAGGTTGCTCAGAGCCCCATTGAACTAATGTTTCCAGGGGCAAGGCATCTATCACCTCTCTGGGCAACCTTTTCTGGTGTTTTTTGTAATTAAAAAATTTTTTTTCATTATATCTAGTCTTAGTCTTACAGTCCTTTAGTTATCTATTTCAAGTGTAGAAGCTCCTTCCATATTGTAAATGGAAGTGCCCTAAAGTTTTGAAATCAGCTCATAGCCAATTGGACCACTGATTTGCTGGACTGTACCCTTTCTAATGAGGTGATGGTGGCTGTGACATACGTTTTGAGACTGAATGACCTGAAGCCAGATCTCCTTTGTCAACAAAATCCGCTATCAAAATGACTTTTCATTGAGTGTTAGTAACATCAAAATTGTGCTTTTCCAATAAATATTTATGGAAATCTCTCCTCTCTTAATATACATATGATTTTCACCAGAGCCCTCTGAACAAATAAAGGAAAACAAACCAGAAATAATTTTTACCTGTAGCTACTTATTAAATACAGTACGGTGGATGCAAGTGCCTTAATTTGACTCTCTTGTGCATGTTATTACCTAACTTGCCTTCAAGCAAAAACTGCTTGATAAATGAGTTTTTAGAGATCTTGAGAGGTTTTTTTATTGCTTGTGTTTCCTGGTTTTATGATATTATATATGATTATATTTTTCATCCTTGTTCAATTACAGCATGATTTATTTCTCCTTAGCTGGAAGCATGGGGAATAATAGGTGCTAGGGTTTGTAAGTGTCATTACTATTTTTCTGCTTTTAAGGTAGGAAAGTTGTTCTAAGCCTTTTCAAAAGACACTGAGGGTGCTGCATTTAACTCATATTATAGGATAAGATTTTAACAATACTAGAAGTACTTTGTATTTCTGTAGAGTCCTTTAGCCCATTTAATCCTCCACCCTCTTTAGGGAGATGAGTGAGATTACTTCTGTTGTAGAACCAGAGGAAAGAAATAATGAAGTTCTATGACAGCAAGCAATTAGATAGTGATTGATCTTCAGAGAAAACTGAAGTTTCCTGATTCTTTGCTAATGATGAACTATTTTCCACTCAAGGCTTGATTCAGGTGTACTAATTCTGACCCTCAGCAAATTTTCTTTTTTCTTTCTATCACAAGAATTTCTGACTAGACAAAACTCTCCTGTATTCCATCCTAGCTGTAATTGCAGTCACTAAATGCTAAACTTTGCAAATAGGTCTGAGAGCCTAGTTAAGAATTGTGGTGCATAGCTAAAGAAACAAGGCACACCATAGAGATACACGCTTTGCATTTTCTATTACAGAGAAGCTTTTAAGTGTTTACTGAGATACTTGGATTTAGGCAGGTGGTGAAATTGTGTGAATGATCTTAATGCTGAAAAGGATTCAGGCTGGAAATCAATACATCTTGCTTAAAAACATAGTATGCATAGTAGCTTTTATCTCCTGTAGGCAGAAATATGATGAAAGAGGAGATCAGCAGGAGGTTGGCATTTATGTTGTCACTTCCACATTTTGGGTGGAGGCAATAGTTCTGGGAAGAGGAGAAGCCTAGCAAGGTGTCTTTGTCACTGTTGTAGATGTAAGCAGAAACTGTAATTGCAAACCAGCAATCACATTAAGAAAATTGTACACATATTTAGAAAATTGTGTTTTCCTCAATATTGAGTTAGTGGGAAGTAATGATGCCTTTCACCAAGGTGTTCCTTATCTAATCTTGGTTATACTCTTCTGGTATTTAACAGCAGACCATGAAACAGGACCCTTTACAGTTTGTACTTTCAATTAGAAGGATAAATAGCAAAACACTAGAATTCGATACCTCTTTAAGGTAGGCAGAATAAACAGAAAATATTCTGTTTTATACAGAATAAAACAACTTAGTTTTCTTTAGTCTGGGTTAAATTTGGGTACTCTTCCTATCTGGAAGGAAGTGTGGCTAGCTGAGAAAAAACTCACAATTTGCAAGGGTCTAAAAACCTGTGTCTTTAAGAGTTGCAGAGATTTGTGTGTAGGGGGAGGGCTATTGCTGTGATGCTGTTTAAGTCAAATACAGTTCACATTCCTTAGTTAGGTCAGTGTTTCTTTTTTAATGTCTGCATCCTGTTTGTGGGGTTTTAGATTTTATTGTATTGTATTTAACTGATCAGACTACTTCTCTCCTTCCCCATTCTTAAGCCTTTTCTCACCTTGCAGTGTCTCTCACAGGTTTCTTTTGTGAAGAGCTTTTTGCAATATTTTTTGAAGCTATTTCCCTGGGATTCCTTCAGAAATGTTTTGGAGTAGAAAGGAAGGGAAGGAAAATAACAAGTTGAAAACTGCCTTGCACTGCCTTAGCCTGGTAGTCTGTCAGTTCTCTTGTATTCAAAACCAGTTTTAAGTTCTGTAATTTAATAGCTTGTTCAGGTAGTTAATTTGATGATAGCCAAGGGCTGGGTTTAGAAACAAACCTCTACAAAGCATTAAAAATCAGGTAGATGTATTGGAGACCTTTCTCCTGGCTATTTAAGGTAATAGAGCAGCCCATGGCACAGTGTAGGCTGTTACCTGGTCCTGGTGCCATCAGCTGCCAGCATTATCATGCCTACTTAGTGAGAAGGTGTTGGGCTCCTCGAGTGTTGTTCCACAATTCTTTGGAAATGGCTTGTGTTTGCCTATAGATCACACCCTGGGAACGTTGTCTTCTGTAGTCTGTGGGCTGAAACTTGACAGACTTCATGCCTAGGAATGGCAGAACATAAATCTGTTTCTTATTCTGGCAGTGCTTGTGTGCAGTAATAATTCAGATACTTCTCTGTGCTCTTCTGCTTTGTGAAACGGGGATAATTACTATCCATTCTAGAATTATTTTTATTTAAAAAAAACCCAACAACTCTGATTTAGACTTACTCCAGACCTGGACCATTAATATTTCTTGAAAAGACTTAATTATCTTTCTTTAGAGTACAAAAAGCACATCTAGAGTACAGCATGCAATTGGAAGTTCTTCAGTTGCTGAAAGATGTCAGCAGTTTGGAAGAAATTCAGGGAGGAGCAGCAAGAATGCTGGAGAGGCTGAAGGGATTGATTTATGAGGGAAAGAAGATGAAAAGAAGTGTAGGGAACTTGGCTAAATGATGTCTAAGTGGGAGATATGGTTATCTGCAAGTATTTGAAGAACATAATGGAGAAGAATCCCTTAGGGTGGTCCAGGGAGGTAGAAGTAGAAGCTAATAAAATGAAATAAACCAAAGTCTAACTTGACTATTGAGAGATGTTATTTATCAGAGATTTCTTGCACTGTCAGATCTTTGCAAAACAAGAAGTTGTAGTGCCATTTTGAGAATATTCATGTAGTTTGCCTGGCTGTTTGCTGGTGCCTTTGTTGGCTTAAAAGAGGGAGCAGGGTGGTGGAAAGTAGGACAATGCATTTTTCATCTTGTTTTAAGTTTGGGGTTCAGGCACACTTTTATTGCTTGAATGACAAGGTATAACCTGCTTTCTAGACTACTTACAGCAGTATGTAGTCTAAAAAAATATTTAAAAAGGTATTTGCTGGCACATTTGCAATTCTGTAGGGCTAGGTTGTGGAGCTGTTTGTGTTTTAACTGAAGAAAAAATAGAGGTGTATTAATTGCCAGGATGACTCTTACTTTCCAGACTTAGTTTAGTTGTTTGGTTTTTTTGTTTGTTTTGTTTTTTTTTTTTTGTTTTTTTTTTTTTTTTTTTTTTTTTTTTTTTTTTTTTTTTTTTTTTTTTTTTAGTTTAACAAGCTGCTTAAAAACCAAACAAGATTAGAAAATCAATTTAAACTTCAGTGCTTTGTCAGTTATGCTAGTGTGAGTGTGAGCGAGCTACTGATGAAGTGCTTCTTGCTGAGGTGTGTGATGTGTGGCAGCTCTTGGAGTTATAAATGGGAACACTGGATTATAAAGTCAAGGTAAATGAGTGAAAAGTATTGTTCACCTTTGGGATCAAGGACAAGTTTGGGGAGGCAGGAACTGTATGTTTAAGTGTCTTACTCTAAAGAAGACAAAAGCTAACAATGATGGTCTTTGGAAAATGCTTATTTCAACATAAGGAATGTCATGCTGGTTGATAAGAAATTCAGAGGAAAGTTCAGTGAATTGTTTAAATAACTTAGTGCTAATTGTGGATTCTGTTTAACCATCTCTCACCCAAGAACTGACCCTGTAAAACTCTGCTTCATTTGCAAATCATAATCTGTTGATGGGTCTCATGACATCTTTTAAAAGATTGGCTCTAGTTATGCCCATTTCATTGCTTTTGGCACGTTGCATTTGTCCTGTGATAAATTATTGTAAAATGTAGTGACTTTTTAAATCTAATTGGAGCATATGTGATATCTTGGGCACAGTTCACTTTGCTTTGTCTTTACTGTCTGCTTACCAGGAAAGTGCTCATCATTTCTGAGGCACTGCAGTGTGTTTGACTGCAGTTCTTTTCTTCTCTTTTTGACTCAATACAGCTATACATGAGATAAGTTAAGAGCTACCTTATTTCTTAATGCAAAAGAAGCAGTGCATATCTAGCACACATAACAGCTGAACACATTTCTCAATTGACCTAATTTAAAGGTAATAAAAGGCACACTTTTCATAAGAAGAGATACAAATGAGAATATTAGAATATGAGCTTTTTTACCTTGCTGTTCTTTTTACCTGTACAGGATAATAGTAGTTTTAAGTTTTTTACAGCAGAAGACCAGACTTGTTTGTGACCTGGTCTTTTGTTGCCAGTAACTTTCTGCCTTGCATTTATAAATGTTATTGTATATGAGAGCACAAGGCTGTTCTCCCTGCTTCCACTGCTTGTCATGATAGAGGGCTTGAATGCACCATAAAAGTCTGTTCTGAAGTACTTAGCACTGATGTTCTCCTTGGTTCAGGGGACACAATACCTCTGGGATTCTGCAGTGTTGATATAAGATGGCATAAAGTGGTAAGAATTAACCACGGTGCCTTATTCTTGAGAACTTCTTGTATTCTTATGTGTAAAATTAAGGGCAGAAATGCTGAATATGTTTTTCTCCCTTAGTGTATTATGAAGATGGCGTGTTTTTGTGGTTTGATGGTTTTTATATTTCTCCACATACTTTTTTCACTGGATGGGATCCCACATTGGCTTGCAAAAATAGTTAATGACATAGGGAGAAAGCTTTGTAAAAGCTATGGGTGAACAGCACTACTCTGCATAATTTCAGTTCCAGTTAAAATTACATTTTAAAATGATGGGGTTAAAAGAGGGGTTCAAATCAGTTCGTTTTTAGCACTCCACTTTAGCAAGGAAGTAATACAGAGTTATTCAAAGATGGGGGGGGAAAAAAAAAAAGGAAAAGTATTTCTGTGTGACATTGTTTCCTACAGCTTTCCCTTTCAGAAATATCTTAATTGTGGGTTTTTTTGTTTTTGTTATTCTTAGTTATTTTTCAAGGGGTGTCTTGCTTTCTTCAGGTAGTTCCCAACACACCAACATTAACTGACATTTGTGGAATATTAGTTACAGGGGATTTTCTAAACAACTGTAGGAGGCAAGCTTTAAACAGTTGTCTGTAGATAAATGTCGTATTCCCAACTTTGGAGGTAGTCCTTACTGACATCAGCAGAGTTGTGGCACTCTAAACCTTTTCTTTTCACTGAAAATCATTAAACATCTTGTCACAAAGCAGCATTTTTTTTNTTTTTTTTTTTTTTTTTTTTTTTGTGGGAACTCTTGACATTTGGAATTTTTTCCTTGTGTTGTATTAAAATAGGGTAAACTTCATCTCTTAGGCCAAATGAAATTTAGGCACTTTTGAGGTCTATGGTTGCCCAGCCTGGCTCCTCTTAAAAAAAAAAAATGATTGGCTGCAAGGGTCTGGTGGGTTTCCATCCTTGTCAGTATCAGGTGAAGCTGAGCTGGATTTCAGTCAAGAGGAAAAACAGAGGCCCAAGGGCAAAGAAATCTGTGTAGTTGTGTTTTATTTAAAAGCTGGAGATTAGCTCTGCTTGTTCTTTCACAGTCGCTCTTCCCCGACCCTCTAAAACAAACAAAACCTAAAATCCTTAAGGGGTACTTCAAGCATAAATCTTCTCTCCTTTTTGTGAAAGTTGGCTAGTGTAGTATGGACAGAGGTTGGGAGGGGATTATTGCCAGGGAAGCATCCCTTCCCTGTATGATCCCCTCTTGAGCGGATTAAGCTGTAGAGATGTGAAAGTCCTGGTGACCACGTAGGAACTAGGAATTTCTGCTGCATTTATTCAGAAAGGTTGGCCTGAAGGAATCAAACCTACCTTTTAAGGAGTGACATTCCCTAAGCCTATGTTGACCTTTGAAGCTGAATATCCAGATTTATTGACCTTAAAGTGTTGTTCTTGTGGAATTAAAGTCAAGATCTGCGTACATTCCTTCTGAATGAAAACAGAGGTCAAGGAAGTGTTAATTTATAAACTGGCTGGCTGCCTCATTCATGTTAGTATCAGTAGATCCTGGTCTTGATTGTAATGACAGAATTGCAGGGTAAGTCTCTTAGAGCTTTGAGGAGTTACGTGTTGACTGTTAGATTGGTTTCAGAGACATTCCCCACTAGAGTAGATTGTGTGCCCATGGGGGGAGTCAAGACTCTTTGGATATCAAGTTGCCACTGGAGTGCCAGTTCAGCAGGTTGCTGTTCTGGGGTCAGGAAGACAGGGATGATAAATTATCAGACACCAGGTGACAGTGTTTGTGTGCTTCTGCGGAAGACAAAGTTCCAGCTCCTGTGTGAAAACCTATGCTGGGTACACTATAGGTTGCACAGTCATCCTCTGGGTAGTTGAAGTAATGAGATTGAGCCTTTAAACAAGGACCATTGCACTCCCTTTGAAGCTTGGGATATGGGTGGTCTTCAGGATAAACACATTGTGCCCTGACAACAGTTAAATGGTGGCAAAGAGCAATGTGTACCAAACCCTTCATCCTACCCCAAGTAGCAAAGCACTTCATACTTGCCATAGTGTGAGTTTAGCTTTAGAACAAACCCAGCTTTAGCTCTGGGGTTTGCTGGCTTTTGTTTTTGTGCTTAGGTGATTATTTGTATTACTTCTACTCTGTACACCATGTTCTTTTGTTTAGAAAGCTGTAAAGATGTAGGCAGTGCCTCAGTTTAAAGAAAATTACTTTCAAAGGACAGAAGTATTAAGGTGATAAAGTTAAGCATTTAAAACTTTGGAATATAAAAAAATAATCTTAACTAGCTCTCCATTTTGCAGTTGCATTCTGATATGTGCTCCAATTATGTGATTACATTGCCCACACTGACACACAAGAGGAAAACATTGCTGGGCTTGGGTGATGCTTTGTAATTGACCTCTTGTCCCATAGTATTTTATTCTCCTCAGTGAGTAATCAACTATTTTTTTCACTTCCTTTCCTGCTGTAAATATGTAATTATTTGTGCACTTTTTAAGGAAAGAAAATCCTGTCAAAAGTAATTCCAGCAGATGGGTTGCTTGACCATAGTGTGGGTATCTTTACTTCTACAGAACATCTACCACAGTTTCACTGCCCTCACATGAATTTTTTCCTAGTGTCTATCTCCCATAAATCTCCCCTCTTAAAGTTTTAAACCATTTCCCCTTTTACTTTCACTACAAACCCATACAAAGAGCCCTACCCGAGCTTTCTTGTAGGCCCCTTTCAGAAAAAGGGAAAAGCTGCTATAAGATGACCTAGGAGCCTTCTCTGTTACTGCTAGTGTTTCCCCTACTCATCTTTCTTGGTCTCTGACGTCTCATGCCAGTAGCAGCTTATTTTGTCTCCAGTATTTCTGCCAGCAGTTTGAGGATGCTGTAACAGTGTGCAGGGTGGAGGGGATTTGTGTCTGACCTGTGGATGCTTTAATATTAAACTGTAAGCTTGTGAAAAGAAGGACTGAAGACAAGGACCAGTTCTGCTCTGTGCTCTTGATTGCCCTCTGCAGATGAAAGCTGTAGAGAATTTAGCTGCCAAAAAGTCTCTTTCCAAGGTTGTGTTAATTAATTTTGGCAGCTAGTGCTTCCTTTTTTTTCCTTCCAAGAACAGCAATCACTCTATTACTATCCTAAACTTAAATTTCAGATCCCTGCTGTAAAACAGAAAGATGCTGTAGTTAAAATCTGTTTATCTTAATTTGCAGATAAATGTGGATCTGATAGTGTGGAGGAGAGTTTAGGAGACGATTGTGGGTTTTACAAGTATTTTGAAAGTGAACAGTTGTTGTTTCAGTTGGCAGTGACATTGGTAGTCAGCTGTCCAAAGTACTCACAATGGTAAGCCCCCCAAAGAATGATTTTTCTTTTATTAAAAGAAAAAAGAACAACTTCTGTAAAGATTTCTTTTTTTTTTTTTTTCCTTTTCTTAGATAAGTTCAAGTCATATATAAGATTCTCCTAAGCCATAAGGGCTGGATACATTAGTTAAACAAACTTGAGATTTGCACTCAGTTGCATGTTTTTAAGATCTGGGATTTCAAAAGGAGTGCACTTATCTTGAGATTTGTGGTAAAACTGAGAGCTGGTAGTGCTGCTGTGTATTGCAACCTTACTGCTGTGTCGGGTCTCGTGTGGTCATAAGTCTTTCCAGTTAATCCAGGCTTTGTTATTCTGGGGGAATGTATTTACTGTGGAAAGTTGCAGAGGAAAAAAAAAGCT
Organism: Florisuga fusca; assembly: GCA_038090715.1. Lineage (NCBI taxonomy): Eukaryota > Metazoa > Chordata > Aves > Apodiformes > Trochilidae > Florisuga > Florisuga fusca. The sequence continues at coordinate 9,760,964 of JAAWXA010000016.1, read as the reverse complement.
TTTTACATAATTAGGGTTGCCTATTTGGTGAATTTTGAATAATTGCAACAGCAACTGTGAGCTACTTGGGCCTTACTGCACAGTCTCTATCACTGGTGGGGCATGTCTGTAATGGATGTAGCTGAGCAGGCTGCTGGGTTTTAAGCTTCTATTTGCCATCCCATCACCACTAACTTATCTGGTGACCTTTTCTAAATTATCTAATCTTTGGGGTTCATACTGCCATTGTGTAAAACACCCCTGGCAGGCTGTCACAGGCCTTGCCTTAATGTGCTTAGGAAATGCTTTCTTAAATGGACTTGTTTTACTGTGGGTTATCTTTTTTTAAGGAAAAAGGAAGGAAAAAGAGAACCATGTTGGCGAGTGATAATTAAATATTCAGAATGAGAAAATGAACAAGTTTATTTCTGCTATAAAAGTGATTCTTAGAGTTTGGGATGGAACATGGCATGAACTAACATCATCACTCTTCTGTGAAAATACCACAGAAGTTCATCATACTACACACAAGAGCAGGATGCATGTGCTACCTTGTGTCTGTGTTTCTTTCGGTGTTCTTCTTAGGTGTTTCATTTTGCAAATTCAGTACACACTTGGTGTAATTTCAAGTGTGAAAACTTTTCTTTTTTCTTGAGAGAGAATACTGCAAGCAGTGGTTTTCATTATGTGTCTATGCAGGTCAACCAAGTGAACTTAGAGCACCAAAAAAATAATCCTGTAATACCTTGTATCTCCCAGAGCAAACAGGAATATCTGGTTTTGGTTTAATTCTCACCTAGTTCAACATAAGCACCCTTATATTTTCCATTACAGGTTTAGGATGCTTCAGTGTATGCCTTGAAAAAAATTATGAAGGGATCAATTACAGTTTCTTCCAAAGGCTAACAAAATATTTCTGATAAAAGGAAAATTAACATTAAAATGTTAAAATCAGCTTTGAAGTTCACTGCCACTCAGTTAAGCCCTTGTTCTTGCTAAGGACACAGTTGATGTCAGTACAGCTAACTGAGGGATTCAGAGGAACCCTGTGGATTCCTGTATGGGATGGAACTGCCAAAGCATGATACTTTTATCATACTTTTAAAGTGCTTGTTAAATCTTTAAAAAGTGTGCTGGGGACTTGCATGTTTTGTAATTGTTGCCTGTACTTTTTTAGATGCTTAAAGTGGAGTTTTATTTTGAAAGTTTACTTGTTTTGGTGAGAGATGACTGTTAAGTACTCCCTGCAGGTGGAACATGGGTTTTCAGGACAAGCTGTTCATGAGGAACTTGTTCTTTCCTACTTCTGTTGGGCAGCTTTGTCCAAGAGCCTTCTTATTTACATAGAGCAAAGGGGCAAAGGCCACAAGATCTGGATTGTATTCCCAAGTCTTCAGTTTATTTATTTAACAGCAAAGAAGAAATTTATTTCTTTCATCTTTCTGCTTTCTTAAGTCCTAAATGGGATGCTGCCGTCTTTGGATTCCTCACTTATGGCTTTGCAGTATTTGGGTGGAAAATAGTTATATTGCAAGCCATTAGCTAATTTAACTTTGATGTTATTAAATTTCTCCACAAGGGTAGCTCATACATCCAGAGTGCCCTCTTGCAATGAAATTTATCTCTCTCTCTGTAAACTGTTTGTGCTTATTTACTTGATTTTGATCGTTCATCCCTTGGGCCTTTCACCTTCCCTTTCCACCAGTGTTTGTTCTGATATCTTTTTGAAGTCTAAGTAAAAACATACACCATGGGGGCTTCCTGGAGGCATAGAGCTTTGTGGTTTGCAAATTGTAGGCTATTTGAAGTATTGACTCACAACAGTGGCTGGTGCTTAGTGGATATGAGAACTGCTGTGTGACAAGGACGTTAACCTTGAGAGGCTGATCCATGTTTTGAGTTTGGGGACAAAAAAGTAGTTGTTCTTAATAGTGTGCATTGATTTCAAGGAAGTCTGCGTAAAGCACTTTTTGGTTTGTGTTTTCACAAAGGGATTTCAGTGTTTAATAACGAAGAGGAAATAACTGGAGCTTCAATAGACCTGTTTTGATGGGGGGGTTCTGCTGTAACATGATTTTGTATAATCTTATACGTAAGCAACAAAAGCATTTCCTGTCTGTAAGCAGAGTATTACTGCGTTTTAAAAGCTGCAGAAAATACTTCAAAAACACTTAATATTTGGAATAAAATTTATAGGTAGAGAAAACCACCATCTTGTTCAGAAAAGTCTTTTGTCTAATATCTGAGGTTGTAACTTTAACACAAGAGTTGCGTGTTGTGCACTTTCATGCTGTGGGTTTTAGCATACCAGTTCTTTAAACTTTTGAGCCCTCAATTGCCTCTACTGCTTCCCCCTCACTCTACCCCCACTTCTTACTCCTACAGCCTGTTCCTCTGCCAGCCATCCTTGTCCACACAACCCTGAGCAATCTCAGCTGCTTTTTGTTTTCTTGTAAAGTTAAATATATTAACAAATACATAACACTCAACTAAGAAAATGGACCTGTGCCATCCCTTCAGTTGCTTTGTTGTTTCATCTTAAACTGTCTTTTTGTATATAGTAGAACAACTTTTTTTTTTTTTTTAGTGGTATGGTCTTGTGCTGTGCACCTGAGCACTTTTAATTCAGTATGTGGTTTTGCTGCCAGGTATGTATTTACTTCCGAATGCATTTGTTTACCTTCTCAGTTTTTCTATCTGTGGAAGCAGAATAACATTCCCAATTTCTAATTTGACCAGTTAATGTATGGATGTGTTAGGCAAGAGACTGGCTACCTGCATGTTTCTCAAGTATCAGCTCATCAGCACTGGTATTACAATGTGAATACAACACGGAGAATGTGCGTTTGTTTTCTTTATGATTGCAAAGAATTACCTTTTCAAGCTAGCACAATGGCCAAGCAGTGTGTGCCAGATAACACTACGGGCATGAGGGAAAGAACTGAAAATGTCCTAAAGAATGCAAGCTCCTGCTGCCAGGAGAAAGTGAGTATCATGAACTAAGGATTTTCTTTTAATGTCTCATTACAATTGGCTGTTCTCACAAGTACTTCCTCAGAAGATGTACCAAGATTATTGTCCCTCTGGACTTGATGTGGAAACTGGTGCCTGGTTCTGCAGTCCCTGACTTTTTTCTCTAGTTCTTTGTATTTTCCTTGTTATGAGCTAAGTAGTTTGAGAGCATGATGTAACTGGTTTTAGTAGTGGTTTTTATTTTTCTGTCTTGAAATTGTGCACATTCAGAACAACTGTCTTACTCAGTACATTATCAGTATTTTTATTTTCTTAAGTGAAACTTCAGCTTAGGTTTAATAACCCAGACTCTATATTGAGTCCATTTTCTTTTTAAAGCAAGTTGAATATTTTAAGAACCCGTTTCTATTGACTAAGCCATATGAAGGCCAAGCAGAAATGTAAATTTTTTGAGAAAATCCTGAATGATGTATATCTTTTAATATTTGCCAGTTTACTCCTATGAAAATCAAATTAATTTCTCACACCTGTGAAAATAAAATAACCTGACTATATCTGTCCATTTGATCATCATGCATTTCACTAGTGTTTACTCTTAAATGTATGATTAGGTTTCAGAGTAAATGTATACTGGAGCAGAAGCAGGAGTGATTCTCATTTAGAACTTGTTTCTTATAAGCACAGGGAAGAAATCAATTTTATTTGGCATTTGGAAAAAATTATAGGTAGATTAACAACAGATTTTAAATGTCTTTATTAAAGCTCAAAATCTTGCAGAGAAAATGCTGATACTTTTAAGGAGTCTATGCTGTGGAGTTCTGCAAATGAATTTGCTTGAATAACCTTAAAAAAGTTGGATTTATGATATACATAAATGATTGCTTTTGGGGATGGTTGAGAGAGAGAGAAATCCTGCAAACCTGGGGGAAAGGTCTGTGTTAGAATATGGAGTTTTCTGGCTTTGCTTGCTAATAGTAGTGAATGTCCTGTTAAAGACCTGCTGATTCTCTCTGTACTTAACATTTTTACTCTTGTATTAGGTGTTGGTTTGAGTTCAGGGCACACTTACATATGGATTACACATAAAATAAGTGGCAGCATGTTATGGCTTGCTTGCTACTTTCATTGAACCCCAGGTAGTTAGAATTGGTTTGGGATGGAAAGGAGGGAAAGACCAGCTGTAAGCAAATTGATGGAGGGTATTTCAGTCCATCCCTGCCCATTATTTCTAATTGAAGCTGTCTGAGCCAGTCTTAATACAATTTAGTTATCACCAGCCAGAAGGATTTTATTTATGGAATGGAGCCTGTTGGAACTTCCTCCGACCCCGGAGAAGCTGTGAACGGGAGGGAGCTGATCAAGCAGGCATGCCTGGCTAGCGTATGCATTTCTTTAATAAGGCAGGGATTGATGTCTTTTGCAGTTCAGGGGTTAGGTAAACAGCAGTCCCTTGGTTCAAGGCTCTCCATGTTCAGTTGTTTGTTTATATGAATCTCAGAAGGTTAGGTTAGCCTTCTTGACATCCCAGGGGAGCTTTCCTGACCATGGTATAACCTCATCTGTTCCAAAGTTGCTCAGGAGGTGTTGCCTCCCTTTTTAGGAAAGGTACAGGGCTGAGTGGAGTGTCCACAGCTTGTACCTAGTGTCTAGGGAAGGTGGATGTAATCTGGTTGGAACACTGGGTCTGTCTTTAGTAACTCATAAATAATTTGCTTGTATTGTATATGTAACTAATTGCTGTGCTTCCATTGTCAGACTTTATATTTGTACACAGATATGGCTAGTACGTGTAACTTATGCTCTTTTTGAATTGCAGTTTTGAAAAATCAGTAACATGCATGACTGATTTCACTAGAGCTTTGAGGTTAAGACATACTGATTAATGGCAATTGTTCATTTGACTGAATAGGATAAACCATGAATAAATAAGCATCCAGGTTAATAATTTTTATTTAAAAATTAGCAATGGCTGCATGTTGAACAGCACTGCAAATTAGAATGTATCTCATCAGGTTCATTTTCATGGCTATCATATCTTGGTGTTTCTCCTCCACAGAAGGCTGGTGATGGTTGCGTGAGAAGGGAATGGTGCAAATTCATCTGAGAGTAGTTCTGATGGCTGGAGTTTTGGAATTTGAGGATGACTTTGCTTGGGGTTAGAAGTGTGCTTTATTGTATGTGTGACTGCTGCTGTATCGCTGCTTTTATATGTGACATGTTGTGAAGCTGGCTCGAGTCCCAGAATTCATTGAATTAGTTTTTGCTGATTTGATGTCTGGCAATTTATACTTCATTTTTCTGTAGTGCCTCCAGTCTGTAGCCATGCAGGCCATCTATTAAACATCTATTAATAAAGCAGCCACACCACCTGCTTGTGAACTATGCTTGCATACAGATAGAGGAAACTGAGGCACAAATACGGGCTGTGAGTTGCCACTAGATGTTTCTGAGCATGCTGAGATCTGTCTTGTCAAGTCCAGCGTCATGTTGCTTGACCTGCAACGTCGTAGTTTTCTTGAAACAGGTTTGTACAACTCCTGTAGCTCTTCAGGAAATATGAACTTTGTCCAGTGGTCTCAAAGAGGACCACATAATGTAAGTCTCCTGTCCTGTAAAAATCCAGATGGGTGGCATCCCAGCTGAAAGGTGAGGTGTTCAGAGTGGGAGGGAGAGGCCACTTCCTCCCTGACTGAGTTTTCACAGTGCCAAAATATGAACCTCTTGTCGCTTTTGAATAATGTGTGGGGTCTGACTTAAATGTTGGGTTTTGTATTTAATCAGTATTAATATGATAACAGGAATGTGACAACTGAAGTGAACACAGAGATTATCTTCATAGCCAAATGCATCCATTAGCTAGGAAATATAGGTTTCTATTAAATGAAAGAGACAGACGGGCTATTGGAGGTGACTGAGAACATGAGGGGGAGCAGGCTAAGAGGTGAAAGTTGAGGTTTAGAAAATCTCTATAAAAATAAAAACAAACCATCCGTCTTGATGGCTGGCGTTTTACCCTCCCGTTGCACTTTAGGGATGGTGCTCCGATTCCTATCGAGAACATTATGCTGAAACTTAATCTAACAGAGCACTTACTCCTGCCAAACTCTGGCTCAGCAATTGCTCTGCTCTCCTGGGAAAAAGTGGCCAACAAGGCTTCAGATACAGGACAGTGCTGTGCCATGTTCAGGAAAATAGTTGCCTTGAGGGGAGGGCAGATTGGAACTTGTCCCTCTGGTCTTTTTTCCTTTTTGGTAGAGAAGCTTTTTGGAAAAACAAAATCATGTTGCAACATTTCAGAGTTCTTCAGTTTGTTCTTCATCTCTTTGTATAAGTACCTGTCTAATAACTCTTGCAATGATGATTATAACCAGTGAAACCCAGACTATAATACAAATAATTTTAGATGGTGCAGATAACAAAAAAACTAGAACAATTTTACAGGATGGAGAGTTCACTAAAATAGATGGAGTAACACAATGCACTAGTAATCTGTAACAATGCAAACATGACACTGGTGACAGGAAACATCTGTCTTGCCAACCATCCCTTGGACTGGCTACAGCCTCACCTCTCCACTGCTGGCTCCATCACAAGAGTGGGTGTCAGATTCTCAGCATTAAATGGGTGACTCTGCTCTGCCAGGAGGTTGGAGGGTTTTTTGTTTTTTGTTGTGGTTTTTTTGTTTTGTTTGGTTTGTTTTGGTTTGGTTTTGTTTGTTTGTTTTGTTGTTGTTTAAGTTGATTATATATTTTACTTAAAAATGAGATTATAGGATCCATGCAGGATGTCACTGAATAAATAAAGAGTGGAATGACTGTGAACAAACAGTTGATTTTTCTGAAAGTGTTTTCTAATAATTGGACTTCATTACTGTGGAAACAATTCTGTGTGTGAGCAGCGAGAGTCTGGTTGGCTGCAAACAATTGCATTGATCACTGGTTCTTACCTCTCATCCCATTTAGATTTTACTGCCTGTGTTTATCCTCCCCCTGGATTTTGAGGAACATGCCAAACTTCCTTTGGCCAAGTTTTCTATGGAGTTTCAGGTTTGGTAATCGTGGGGAGATAGGAAAAAGTGTGTGGCAGGAGTCAGAAGCAACACTCTTCTGTCTGACATTTCCAGGCATCACAGTTTCAGAAATGAATTTTATGTTCATTTATTTAAATTTGCTATCTTTGTCTGTATTACTTGAGCCTTATTTTTCTCTTAAGCCATGAGTATTAAAACTGGGAAATGTGTAAGTCCAGAGTAGACTTTCCCCTTTTACTTTGCCCGCTGTCCATCTCTAAACCACTGCGAAGTTAACATCACGTTTGTAAGAACATACGATTTGTGCTCCTCAACCTCTGGCTTCAAGATGCTTTTAGAAATATGAACTTGAAAACCAGATTGGTTTTGTATTTCCTCATGTTGTCCCTTGTTTATGTATCCTGAGATTTTTTTTTTTCCCCTTCCCCAAGAGGTGATAGTTAACATGGAGGAAAAAGACCTCAGAGGAAACAGGTAGGGGCAGGTGATGGTTATGAGAAGCCAATCTCTTGTGGTATCCCTGGGCTGTGACAGGGCCCAGTTCCCAGGGGAAGGTGTGTGCATTCTGGTGGCTGCATTAGAAGGGGGTACAAGAGGTGTGAAGCCATCTTGCAGGGTGCTCTGTCATTCCTACTTGGGAACCTGATGCTTGGGCTTCTTGTGTGTGTTCTTTTTCAGGAGAGAGAAAGGTGACTGAGCAGCTCGCCTCTTGACAGGGGAGTTTTAAAATGTTCATAAAACTTTTATTGGACTGCCACCTTTCCAGATAAATACTTTCTGAATTTATGGGCTTATTTTAAGGATTGGAGCCTAATAGCAGCCTTGTAGCCCTGTCTGTCCCCAGAATTGCCTTTTGGCAAAACTCATCTCTGGAGGTTGCCCTGGCTTTCTAGGTCTTCAGATTTCTTCACTGCTGAATTGTTACCCTTTTGCCTCCTTCCAACTTTGTATGACTAAATGGTACCTACTGTTAAGTCTTCCCCCTTCCCCCAACCTTGCTGAAAGCTGATCCAGTGTACTGTATTTGGTCATCATAAAAAGAGAAAAATTGCAGTAGTTAAAAATTTATTTTCTTTACTAAATTGCGTTTGTTAGACCCACTTTATTTGTATCTTAATTGCTGCATGTGATTTTAAGATGGTAGAGGCTGGTGACATTTCAGATGTGTACTGGCACTTTTCAGGCACTTTTGCAGTATGCTTCCACAAATATAAAAAGCTTTGCAGCACGTCTCAGCATTAAGTGGTGAAACCAGTGGGCTTGCAGCCAAGGCTATACAATGGAATGCTGTATGTAGTGCTCGGAGGAAGATGGAGCTGCAGTTTGAACATCCAAGCCTTTTGATTTCACTGTGTTGTGTCCAAAGAGACTTAATGAATTTCAGCACAGGCTTTTGCTTAGCACTGACCCAAGAAAATGTTTGCTGCTCTGGGGAGAGCTGTGTTGTATGATCTCTGTGTGTTCCAGGTCCTGAAAAGTGAATGTGTTTAGCACCTGGAACACTTCATGTTTCTAGCAATTTGTATCCCAGTGCAGTGGCTGATCCTCTGTCTTTTCTTCCCAGTAATATCAAGATAATAATAGGTAATCTAGATATCTAGATAATAAAACCTACTACTAGTAACTAGATATAGTAATATCTAGAAGGAAAGTGTACAATTTTTTTTTCATTTGCTTAGATGTATATTATGCCACTACATTTGATCACTGATTTCCTGAACAGCAAAATTCTGTCATATGGGATTGTATGTGGCATTTTTTGTCTCCTCTCAAGTGTTTCAGGGGGATGAGGCTTTTTCTGTGGAGTGTACAGAGTACAGGAACCCCTTTTCCAATATGTGAATGCTGCTCTCTCTGACATACTCAGAAAAGAGAGCATGGAGTAGGAAACAATTTTGAATGTTGGATTCAGAACTTCTTGTGAAAGACTGGACTATAGAAAGGTCTGAGATAAAATAAGAGCTTCAAGACAACAGAAGAGACTGGAATGAACTTTAACTTACTTAACCAGGGTGTTACTCGGTCCCAAACCAGGACACCAGGGTCACTTGGTCCTAACAGGTCTTAAAAACAACCAACCCCACTTGATTTAGTTTATATGAGGTTGACATTATTTTATAAAGTCAGGGAACTCTCTTTTTCCAAACCAGTCACAATTCAGCAATGTATTTGCTGGTTGGTTGGTTTGGGGGTTTTTTGTTGGTGTTTGTTTTTTTTTTAAATCCCCTCCTAAAAGTAGGGGAGGGGATTAAAATAGAAGTAGAAATATCTATTTGGATACAGAGCAATACCTTGAGATTTCTGTTTCTGTATTTCCATGACTTCTGTATTCTGTCAGCTCATCCTGGGACTTGTCCTGAAAAAGGAGCTGCTGTAATGATCATGGCTTTCTGGACATCTGGATTGTCACTCCTCACAACCTTCTAATTGGTTGTTTATATGAGCAAGGTTTTTACTTTTGCAGGACAGTTTTTCTGCAAATGTTACACTGATTAAGAAAATGCAAATGATAAAAGGTATTTGTAAGAATCAATTCAAACAGCTGAGTTGCTTAAATAACTCACTACAATCTGTGCCTGTCTTAGTAAACTGTTTAAGGCACAGTTTTGTGCAGAAGGCTGAAATCTGCTACTCTACAGGTTATATGCAGAGTTCTTGTCTGGCATAGTTCTGGGCAAAACGGGACAGTTTAAATTTTTGTACATTCATGTGTGCATTTTGCTTTATTCATGGTGTTGGCATGAGTATAATGTGTTGTACCTGTTTCCTATCCTTTTCCCTGACACATTGTGGTGATAATTCTCTTGCTAGTACCTGAAGGCATTTATTCTTTTAGCTCAATGAAGGAAGGTATTACCTGTGTTCCAAAGATGTGGAGCAGAGATTTAGAGAGATTAAAAAAGTTGCCAACTGGTTCATGGCAGTGCAGTGAAAAAGATTCTGAAGCTGGTTTTGTTTTGGTTTTTCTTTTTTTGCGGGTTTTTTTTTTTTCAGGGTGTTGGGTTTTTTTTATTTTCCCATTTTGTGTTGTTTTGTGGTTTTTTGAGGTTTTTTTTGTTTGTTTTGGGGCCGTTTGTTTGTTTGTTTTGGATTTTTTGTTATTTTATTACTGCTGTAAGGCTATCTCCTGAAGCTTTTGCAGTGTGTTCAATAATTGAAATATTACAGCTTATTTATCAGGTCAGCCAGCAGTCTGTTGTCATTGACTGTTAATTTTTTAATTGCTTGTCACAGGGGTGTATTTTCATCCATTGCATTAATTCTTGGTTGGGGATTCATCTTTAGTAGAAAACTGGAGGTTACCTGATTTGTAAGATTTGTAGAACAGTCTGATAAAGTAAAAATGTACTTTAATGAAACAGCCCATATTAAATTGAGATGTTTCCTGGATGATCTGATAGTTTTTAATTTCTAGTATTTTATAGTTGTAAGAGGACAAAAAGATGAAGTTTTTAGCACATGCATCCTGAGTTGTCTTGCATTCTATTTCTGGTACCTTCTGATCATGTTGTGACAGGACTTTTCCCTTTTCAAAGCACTAGATACACATCAGTGTTCCTGCCACAGGGAGATAATGTCACTGGCAAATTTCCACGAGCCCATCTCTGTTGCCATTAGTGACACTTGGTGTTGGGTTGTATGAAGTGAGGGGACCTGACAGAACTGCATTAAGGCAGATGTTTGGTAGAATGTGTCCTTTCTTAGTACATCTCCATAGAACATGCATAACTCATGCTTGTTTTTCAGTATCCTGATTGGGATTCTGTCCTGTTCTTGGCAGGCTGCCATGCAGGCACAGGTACTTGGTTTCTCAGGTGCCTCCTTGCAGGAGCAGAGCTTGCTCCAGCCCTAGGAAGGGCTGTAAAGACTCATGGATTCATGGGGGCAAGGTGCAAGGCTTGCAGGGGCTGCCCTCTTGGACCCAGCCTGCTTCTACACTTCATTCTTGTCCTATAAGAAGAGTGTGGTGATGCTTGTTTCTTGATTTTGTATTTTTTTTTTGGTTAAAAGCCTGGAAGGTTGTTTTTAACTTATAATGCAACGGAAGTAGCAGGTGCTGGTTTATCACGGGCCATTTTGTGCTCTTTTACCAGTTAAGTTTTAAAGAAAAGAAAAAGAAAAAAAAAAAAGATGGTGGCAGGATTTTATCCTGCTTGTGAACAGTTTTGGAGAAAAATACTGGAATAGTATAACTTTACATATACCAAACATTCTAGTAAATTCTTTCCCAAAATAACAGACTGGAGGTAGAAAACTTGTGTCTCAATCTGCATTGCAGAAGAAATGGATACAAGAAGCTATTCATTACTTTCTTAATATACTGTTGCCCAAAAAGTAGTCATAATGAGTGTCTAGGCACAGAAATTGGTGGAAGGTACCATTCTTAATTTTCTAAAAAATATAAAGGATTTAGAAAGTTGGGGGTTTTTTACCAGCAGCCTTGGAACCATAGCCTGAGCGAGTTGAGAGATTTCTGATTCTTATTTGACTTTTGAACTCTGTATCTACGTTTTCTTTTGTTGTGGTTTAAATTTGACATTGATCAAAAGTTAATGCTTCTTAATGATATAATTTAACTTCAACATGTTTCTTGCTGGTTCATAGATGGATCAAGCACTGAGGTTCTGATGGGAAAATAAGAACTTCAGAATTCACGCTCTGGAAGCAGAAATAGTAAAACAATGAACAAATACAGCTTTAGGGGAAAAAAATACACTTCTTAAGTTTTGTTGTAAAATAATTAGCCTTCTGTGGTAGACATGGAGACCATAGAAAAAGCACAGGAGCTGCTCAGTTGCCTCTGATTTGACTTAAAGTTTATGACCTTGAGTAATGTGCGTGTTCAACAGTACTTAACAAAAGCGTATTTGATGAAATGTCATGAATTACATCTCCACGAAAAGCCTTTTTTGGAATTTGTAAAACCAGAAATAAATATATCTTCAGACCCGGACAAAATCGTTAAAAGATGAAATTTGAAGGAACAGGCTGTTTCATTAACACCAACACTTTGTAAACTTAATATGTAGCTTGTTTCCAGATTAAAAAAAAGGACTGTGTATTTCAATGTATTGTATAAAGAACTGCAGCATTATTAGCTATTCTTTGCAAGCAGAGAAGCTGAGACAGAGATGAAATAATATTGTGAAATAATAGAAGCCAAACAAGCAAAGCTACCCAGGTCTGGATTTTTAAATTTCCAGTCTAAATGTCAACCCATTAGGGTGCTAACAACTTGAGAGCTGTTATTACAGTTGTATTACAGTTTCATAATTACTGTATAACAATGAAAGTACAATTTTTGATTTCTTGGAGGTGTTTTTAGGTGTTTTTATCCTTATTATTTGTTGCTTAGGGATCAGATCTGATGTTAATGCAATGTATAAAACACTTCTGTCAACCTGGAAAATTTCCTGGAAAGCTGCATAAGTTTTTTAGGTCACAAGAAAGTTGAAAATGCACAATGGCTCTGAACATTAACTTTTCACTTTATGTCCCTGGAACGTTTGAAGAGCAACTTGCATTTTTTGGCATTGGTCGAGTGGTCTGGTCTTCATAGACTTGGAGTCTGTAGTGTCTTTGTGCTAAATGTTCCCCCTGGGGCACCATCTTATGCTTTAATTTGCAGTTTCAGTTGCTGATGTATGGGCTCTTCTGTTAAATAACTTCTGTTTTCTATGCCATTATGCCTACATACTTTACTTGATTTGTGTTGCATACAAAGTGTTTTCCCCCCTGTTGTGTTTAGAACTGGTTTGTAATAGAGTTACTGTTGTTTAATTCTGATTGAAAGTTAAAATTTTTCAAGCAAAACAAAGCGCTTGTTCTGTTAGAAAATTTGTTTTCTCCTAATCATGAATGATTTATCCATTATGTATGCTGGGTTTTAGAGCTTAAATAAAACAAACCAGTATTTTATACATGCTGCACATTAGGAATTATTAAAAATTCCCTGGTATGTAGAGCACTTACTGCTGTGAACACAAGTGAAGAGCTTCTGTAAACAATTGATTCAAGATTTCAAAATAAGACAAGTGCTGAGAAAGCTATTGCATTCAAGTATACTGTCACATTTCCATGGATTAATGAGTTGCTGTTTGTTATCTCAGTGATAGTGACTGAATGCTCAAGGTCCATCACAAATGTGCTATAAATTCATAACCTTAGATCTCTCTTCAAATCCCAGTGAAGACGTTCTGTCATGCATATGATGTGCTGAAGAGTGTATTTGCAGTTACTGAAGCTCAGCTGATAGACTCTAACTTGCTTCTGTGTGTGAACTGTAAAATGACAAATGGTTGAAAAATATATCCTTTGTGGCAAGATCAGGGATTTCTGCCTGCAATTGTAGAGTGCTTTAGAGCAGTTCAACAAAATATTCAGGTATCAGCTGGAGAATAGAATACGCTGATTCTTCTGAGCTCTGACTATTCCACTGGTCTGTGACTACACTTTTGTCGCTGGTACTCAAACCTGTTGTGCTCAGAGGTTCTTGAAGGGCTCCTTGTGCTTTCTAGTCTTTCTGCTTCCCATATTTCACCCCTGCACATTTTTAGCACACTGCATGTGTGATGAAAAATGCCATAAATATGAAGAAAAATTTCTGGCCTTTGCATTTATTAGTTAGGTGTACCTGTGGTAGGCATGTTAATGACTTTAATGAAATGTGCTGAATCTGTTCTAAGTAGCATTACAATTAACAAATTATTTCATTAATGGGTCCTTTTGAAATTATGCCCCAAAATTCCAGAAGCTTTGGCTTGGTGAGGCTGAACACTCAATTCAGTGCACATCACTGATGTATATTGGATAATATTTTGGTATTTTAAAATAAGCAGTATGTTCTGTGTGGAAAACCATATGCATAAACACCTACACTCTGCATATTGTGACTGCACTTCTTCAGCTTGTGTGGTATGATGTACACACTCATGTGCACGCCCACATACTAAACCTTTGCAGGTCAAAAAGTGAGGATAAACTTTTGAACCCAGCTGGTTCCAAATTAAGTACACGTGCAGGGACCACCAGAGCTGGGGTTACCGTATTCCAGAAAAGTGCCGGACACTGACACCCACATATTGTACTGCAGGAGATTTCTTGTTCTTCCTTTAGAGCCTGAAGGACAATGCCTTGAAAACACACTGTCCTCTTTGCCCTTTCCTTGTCACCAGAAAGGACAGGCAGCAGTTTGGTGACTTCTCCCTTCGTTATGGAAATGGGATTGATACAGTAATCAGGATGCTACATATGGAGCTTTTTAAATTACTGTTCTTCAGTCTTTTGTTAGCCTTCATTATTCCTGAAGATTTTTTTCAAGTCATAAAAATTACATTTTTAATATGCAGAATTAAAAAAAAAGGCAATATGAAGAATACATTCTTGTCAATAAGCTTTTACCTTTTAAACCAGTTATCTTAGTTTCTGCTCTAGGTATTTTAATTGAAGATTAACTATTGTTAAAGAGTATACAAATTTAGGTAGTGTATATTTGGAGTAGTAAAATGGGACTGAAAAAAAGGTGGGAATAGAATGGCCTGTCCATTATAATTTTAGATTGCAGAGCACAAACTAACCTTCATTTGAAGTCAGCACAGCTGACCGAGAAGTTCTTCTAAAGCTCAGGCTTTTTTTTCCTCAATGAAATTAACTAAAAGTTTACTTTGGAGTTGCAAGTTGAGCAGGTCTCATCTGCATGTCTGTTTTTTTTTCTGCTGGTCTTTTTGAAATAAAACATTGTCAAAGGCAACGCATGTAGATATGAAACAAAATCCTAAAAGTAAATATTATGTACTTGCTTCTGTCTTATTGTGGAAATGGTCATGATGTGCTCCTTGCTCATTGTCTCTTCGCTCAATACAGGGAATTGGATTGATTAATTCCTGTTTGCAAAGTGATAATTTTTCGTGCACCTAGAACAGAACTTGACTACCACACAGATTGTCTTAAGTGCATGCATTTAAGGCATAGAAGACACAGAGGTTGATTTTTTTGTTTGTTTGAGAGGGAGTTGAAGATGTTGCTTCATTCTTACCACCCACATGTCTCTTTGGCAAGCTCCTGGTTTCCTTCCAAAGACAGTTGTGGTGAGGAAAATCTCAAGACATTGTTTAAACCTATTTGGAAGGGAGTACATCTGATAGATTTTGCAGACTCCAATTTTTCTTAGAGTTTTTGCTAAATTTTAGTAGTCTAAGTATTAATCTAAACTTACGGCAGATCCATAGCCTTGATATATGTAAGTCAAATGCTTTTAAATGAATTTGCACTTTATCAGGATACAGGATGAGAAGCAATATGCTGCTGCTCCCATTTTGTTTTTTTTAAGGCTGACATAGGTTAATGAAGCAGGGGTTGGGGTTGGCATGTTAGCCTGTTCTGGCATGTGTTTCCTCATGAGTTACCTGAGATAGCTCTGCACTATCTGCAGGGCCCCTGGGTCCTTAAGAGGAGAATGTGACTTAAGGTTGCACTCCCCACCTTCTCTTCCTCGTGTGTCTGTTGGTGAGGAAGGAACCTGGCTAAGAGAAGACCTGAGGTTTGACTTAATGTGGTATAATAGTCTCTCTGCTGCTAGCTTTGCACAGGCAAAATAGTTTTCGGCTAGGGCTGTGCCTTTTATCCATGACTTTGTCTCAGTCCTTCCCTTGTGCTTGGGTTTTGGACTTGTGGTTTTTTTTGGTTTTGTTTTTCTCCTCCATGTAAAAAAGGAGGTTTTGAACCACAGATTTGCCATGATCCTGATGCAAAATCAGGAACAGCTGCTGGAATTGTAAATGGCTTCTTGGTTGTCGTCACAGAACCTGCAGTTGATCAGCTCTCCCTTGAGCAGTAAGCGGAGACCTCAGGACTACTGAGGCTAACTAGAGAATAAGGGTGGAGGGAATTAAAACCCAGAGGCAGTGTTCTAAATAGACAATGTCTAGGGTATGGAAAGGGATGCTCTGTTTCCTTTTGTTGGATGTTGTCTTAGAGAGGCTGTGAAGTGCAAAGCTGACTGGAGCAGTATCATAATATGAGCAGTGGAAGCTAGGAAGAAGATGCAGAAGAGCTTTCAGAGATAATGTAATTTGAGTGTGAATTTCTTCTTCCCCCCATGAAAACTCAGTGGCATAAGATATTCCATGCTATGGCAGGGTCACTCAAGTAATTTTGGTTGATAGGCTTAATTATGTTCCTGTGTTGTCTTTGAGTAAGTTAGGATATCATAAACATTGATGTGTTAGTTCAAGGCAAATGTTTAACAATTATTTGTCAAGAAAAATAAATCTTGAGATGTGAGAACTCCTTCTGAAATGGACTGTACTAGAATCCATACTCAATGAAATCAAGTCATCACAAAAGATGCTGCCTTTGTGGTTTTGGTAATGGGGCTAATTTATTTTTAGCTTGTTTGTGTGGTTTGGCTGGTCTTATTGCATCTTCTGTAATCTAAATTTTCTCTGCTTCAGTGCTGCCTTTTACTGCACCCTATAGAATTTATTTGTGGGGGTTGGATTTTTTGCAATGCAAGTCAAAGTGAGTTGGTGTGTTGGAAATGAGCAGTAACTCTTCAACCCAGGTCATCAGTCCACAGAACTGAGTAGGCTGTTGTAACATTCTGAAAAACTTACCCATTGGGAACCTCTCCCCTCTCACTGCCAGGCTCACACACAGGTATCAAACAGTTTGGTGTCAGTCAGGGCAATCTAACAAGCTAGGTGGTTGCTGTAATATGTTCTTTTCCAGCCAGCCACCTGGCATCAGGACACCTGTAATTATTTTTGTATCTGAGCCTTGTGGATTGCCAACATCTTATTTCTAAACAATATGAACACCTGGAAATTTCAGCAAGGGTGGGGATGGCTCCTTTTCGGGGATGGCTGAGGAAAACAAACCTTCTGCAGCCTTAAATATGATCTGCTTCCCATGGACTTGGACAGTGGCTGTACCTGCATTTTCTGATATTTTACTTCGCTGGGTTTTAGAACAGTCTGTGCCCCGGGAAGAGTGTAACGAGGGAGGAAATCCAGCCCTTGGGTATTTCCCTAGAAAAGTGGGGGTATTGCTGTGGCATGGATAAAGGTATTAAGTTCTTAATATGTGCTGGGCCTGTGTCATTGTCTGTAACATGTGCTGTCTGGATCAGTCTGGCTTAGTACACCTGCATCTTGATATAAACACGTGATGGTTTCTCTGTGGTCAACTCTGTCAGTGTTGTTGTTTATTTGGAGCCCAAATATTTTAAACTAATGATTAGAAAATACTAACTTTGCCAAAAAGAAAAAAGTTGAACTGGAAAGTCTTGGTATTGAGAGGGACAATATAAATATGTTACATCTTTTAAAATAACGCTGATACCTGTTTGAAATTTGGGTTTGGAGGGTGTGCTGATAACTTCTGGTGGTTATTTTGAGATTAGTGTTGTTGAAGCAGCTTACAGGAAGAGCTTCCATTCTGCAAATCTCTCTTCCCTTTCCCAGTTTCCGAAATCACTGGCTAATTCATTTTTATAAGAACGTTTTTTTTAATAGTAGTATTGAAATAATACAAAAAAATCAGTTAAGGCTCAATGGGTCTCAACGTACATGTGCGGACTAGGGAAAAGCATAATGTCTTAATTAAAAGAAATGCAGGGAACGTAGCTATTTTTTTTACTGCTAGAGGATTTGTGGGTGACTAAGAAATGTATAGATGAGTTTTTAAATTTATAAATAAAAAACAGATACACATCTTCATCCGTTGTGGGCTTGTTGACTCAATTTACTTGGAATTTTTCACCATTTAAAACAAATTAAAATTCATGAATCATTTCTGCTTCAAGGCACAAGTTTTTGTAGATACAGCAGTGGAGACTTCTAACTGGTTACATACATAAATACTGTTTTGCACATTCAAATTTTGTGCTTGCTTATTTACAATAAGATGCAGGTGAATGTTTTAATAGCTCAGATACAGGGGATATGACTGGCTATAAGATAATCACTGTGCTCAGTAACTGTTTTAGTGTTGCTTTGTCTCTCTGCCCTGCTTCCTGCAAAAGCAGCAATTAGTTTGTAGGACAGATGTGGAGAAGGCAGAGGGTGATGACATGCAGCTTTATGCTTTGTGAAGCTGTTTCGTGCTGCCTTTGACACCATCTGCAGTTTTTGGTACTTGTTGAGAGAGGTTTTTTGCTGTAGTGAGCCAGATAAGCTCTTAAACTTAGGTTTTATGCTTCTGCACTTGTATGGTGTGACCCTGTTCAGGAGGGGGAGGTGTCATTTCGTTCAGGGAGCATGTGCATTAGATTAAGATCAGCATTGTTTTACTCTATGGTAAATGCAGCATGTGAATTTTTAAAAATTGTTTTAATTATTGTGGCAAGCTGATTGTTGGTACAGCTAAATTGAGCTTTTTCACAAGCATTTTGTGAATGTGGCAGGCTTTATCCAGATTTTAATTTGAGCTTTCCTTGAATTTGCTTAAAATGTGAATCAAGGAGGGTAAGCAAGCAGTCAGTGGATGCCAACATAAAATAATATTCTAGCTGAAAATATTTATTTTTCCCTCAAATATGTTATTTCAGAGGTACTTGAAATGATTTGATGTTGTTCAGGATTCATTTGGGAAGCTTTTTTCTCCATTGCTGTGTAACACCAATGCACCCAGTCACTGCAGCACAGCTCTGGGCACTCTGTTGGTGTTATAAGATGTGCCAACCCTTCCTTGCTTGTTTCTTTTCTGGAGTTTCCTTGCAGAGGAAAAGGGGGAGTGAGGTGAGGTGTTTGTAGCTATACATGTGAACATGAGTGTATTGCTGAGAACTAAAGCAGTTGCATTGAAACATAAAATCAAGTTAAAAAAAAAAAGTAAAATAGTAGGCAAATTGGAATGCAAAGCAAGAATATGCTCTTTTGAATGTGCCCTGCTGACTTGTACCATAACTGAAATTCACTGGGGGCTGTGTTCATTTTGTCAAGAAGAGGCTTTGAAATCTCTCAGTGAATCACTGAGAGATTTTTGGAATTGCTGAGTTTTGTTACAGGGGCCAGATAATTAGTCCTTGAAGTTTAACCAGGCAGAGGATCCTGCAACTATAACTGGAAAAAATACAGTGCTGGCATAAGCCAGTTTGTCTAGTCTTCTTCCTTGGGTGGCCTCTTCTGGTTGGTTGTTTGTGGTTGTTTGTTTGTTTGTGTTTTATTTATTTATTTTTTATTTTTTTATTATGTGACCCTCACTTTTCTCATGCAGCCTTCTGACTGACTGAGATCTGCCTGTGAATGGGGTTTCAGTCTGGGAACCTCACCCATGGACATGTGCCCCATCAAGCTGCATCTGAGGGGGTTTGCCTCCTGTGTTGCTGTGTTCCCCAGGTTCAGTGTGTGCTGTTCATCTTGGCAGACTGTGAAAGACATTGGGAGGAAAATGCACTGTGGAACCCTGAACCTGAAAAGCTGTTTTAGGCAAAAGAATATGATTAAAGGAGGACAAACCTGCAAAGATTTGAATTTTTCTTCATAAAGCAAAATTACAAAAATTTCTAGAGTCTCTTTTCTGTGGAAAGCCATAAAGAAGGAATTTGTAGGTTATTAGACTAAAAACTTCATAGTAACTCAACATTTTCATGCTGTTTCTTCTCTGTCTCTCACAACATTGTATTTCCCTTGTAATAATTAGTTTGAACTTTCTTCTATTTCTGTGGATCAAGTAATTTTCATACAACTTCAGGATTTTTTTATGCTTTAAATCTTTCTTCTAAATAATGTTTTTTTTTTAAATAACAAAAAGCCATGAATACATTATAATTTCAATTTTCATGGTGTGTGAAAGATTTCTGCACTAGGTCTTTGTTTTTGAAGAATTCATCACCCTAGTTAAGAAGCTTAATATAAATTAAAGAAGGTATTAAGGAACATTAAGACATCAAAATCATTCTTTTCCTTTCGATTGCTCCAAATGCAAACAAGTTGAATAAAATGCAATCAAAGGGCCTGTTTGGAGAACATTGAGTGGCTTTACAGCTGTGCTGTGGAGAACCTCTGGTAAGAGCATAATTCAAATAAAAAGGCCTTTCTTTCCTTTTCCTAATTCCCTTTGTTGTGGTGACAACAGAGTACAAGCCCGATAAAAATTTAATCACCTTATCTTTTTAAAGCAAATTGCATATTTGTTTACACACAATATACATAACATAAAAAAGAAAAAGCTGCTATCCAATCCCCCTCCCCCTTCTAATCGTATTAAAGGCCCTTGCCTAGAAGTTGTTTAGTTTTTTTAAAAATGTTTTATTCTTTTATTCTCAAGTCCCATTGTTCAGGACTGCTTTATAAAGGCAGCCCAGAGGAAGATGAATATCACCAAACTTAAACTCTGGACCAGTGCTGAGCAGCAGATGCCTGGGATACATCAGAGGAGTTGGTCCAGCTTAACTGGCTTCTGTGGTGACTACTCCACATCAAGAGTTGCAGGCAAGATGGGAGTATTACAGACAGGCCTGTGGATCTAGCACTTTGACTCGAAGGTGCTTTGTAATGAGTTGGCTTTGATGCTGTGTCCGATCTGCGAACCTGAACTGTTTCAGCATTGTATGCATTTCTGAAAGGCTGCTGGAGGAGAGGCTGTGTATTGGTACTGGTTTTGTTGTTGCCTTTTCACTAGGCTGATGAAATCTTAGTCCCTTGTGTTGAATTCCAAATGTGTTTTCAGGTGTTTCTGTTCACTTTAGTGCACAGAGCAAGAGCTTTATTGGTTTGGTGTATTTACTGTTTTATAAGTACCAGGATACTTGTGGAAACTCAATAAAAAGTTTCTTCTGGCCCATTGCTGAGTGGCTCTGGGCTGAGAACTCCCTCACTGTATATAAATGTAGCCCCAACACGATATTCTGTGGGGTTTGAAATTATGGAAGCTGATATGCTTAGTGGTTCCTTGATCAATTTCTGTGAACCTAGTTGTAATCTTTGGGATGCTTTCATGAATTTTTGTTCCTCTTCATTTGGGGTTTTAACCTTCAAGGACCACCTTGACAGTAAAACTTGTCAACATGCATCCTGTATAACAGTTGTTACAGACTCTCCCAAATTTTACTCATATTTATATCTATCTGCTTCTTCCCTTTGCTCCCTTCCTGGAAGAATACTACTTAGAGGTCCAGCAACAATAATTGTGCTTTTTAGACACTGTTCTGACTTTGACTCTTTTGAATGGTTTTGGATCATTCACACTGACCTGTATGTAGATTTTTTTATTGTGGAATTGTAACATTCTACATTCCCAAGCTTCCAACTACTTTGCATATATTTGTATTATTAAATTGGTGTTCTTATTAGTTCCATTTTTTTTTTTTTTTCATGGTTGCTCCTGTTGCATGCTGGGCGTTTTCCATGCACTCAGTTTTTGCTTCAGGGAGCTTGTAGAACATGCAGACTATGAGCACATCATCAGTAGGTTAAGCATAACCAGCTCTACCTTTGCATTCCTCTTCCCAGACAGTTGCCTCTTCCTGTTGGTATCCTGGGAAAATGAGCATAGTGCTTAGGCATGATCTCAGTGACTGCATGAACCTTGAGTGGCCATCAAGTGAAAGCAGAGTTTTACAAGTAATTGCTAATATGATATATCAGTTGGCATATTTGCACCCTTGCTAATGCACTGAAAGCACAAATACAGTTCATGCAGAAATTAATTTGAAAATCCTTTCATTTAAGCTAATGGGATAGTGTTGGATTTGAAGACAAAAGGATTACCTTAGTGGTTGTCTGGCATCTCTGCAAGTTGATCCTTTGTATTGTGTGTAGACTTAATTTATTTAACCCAGACCTAGGAATCATGGTGCACTGTTCTCTCATGTAGCTTGTATTAAAGCTGGCCACTGGAAGCAGAAGGATAGAATTGTGTAGAGCATACAAGTCATAGTTATGTTCTGGGAGAGCAAATAATAAAGTAGTCATCTTTAGGAGAGCTACCTTAGTCATAGCCCTAGCAGGTTAGAGTGAGCAAATGGTTGTGGCACACACTGTAACAGCAGCTGGAGTAAAACAAGGTCAGGTTTGTACTTTCAACCTATTCACACTGCAGTATGGCCTGCTAACCAAGAATTGAAAATCTCAAGTGTGTCACTTCATGTCAGAGCTGTTTTTGGAGCTGAAGTGCATATTGGGTTTTAGGGTGTGTTTTGGAAAATCCTCCGTGGGAACTGAAAATAGCTTTCTGAAGTATGCGTGGGTTTGTGTAGACTGCTTAAATAATGAGATGGTTGTAGATCTGTGGTATACATGGGTAGGATTTGTCAATGCAGAAAGTCTCTCCTGCTACATTGCCTCAGATGCCAGTGGTCAATTTGCCACCATGATCTGGTGTTCAGTTATAACATCTTATTCTTGCCATATAAAGTTATGTAAAACTTTATTACAAAAAATATGTAAATTTGAGGAAACAGGATAACATATCCTTATCTTGATAGAAGTTGAGAAGTATAAAACTGAACAGATAGAACTCTCAATGCAGTGGGGTATGCTGAGTGTCTTCTGTATAGGTAACGAGTTTAGGACTAAAAGAGGAAAGCACGGACAGGGCACATATCGGGAAGTATTGCATCGATGCCCACTCAGCAGCCAATGGTTATGGTGTGTCCTGGAGTCTGTGCTCCATTTAGCAATATGAACAATATCAGACTGAAAATCAAGACGCTGACTTCATGCAGAGGGTATGGCAGACTAATTAAAGAAAAAAAATGTGTACCAATTGAGCATATAAAACTCTTCCTGACCTTGAGAAAACTCCCAGAGAGCTGTGGGAAACTCCAGTCTGTCCCCTCTGAACTTTTTTGTGTTGTTGTTTAAATATAGTAACTGCTTTTTTAATTAAAAAGAAAAATTAGATGGCATTTCAAATTGTGTCCATGGTACCTTGGGGACCTATTACAGTACAAATTACCCTATACTATTTAGTAAGGTCTTGTTTACTATTGTGTGAAACAAGGGTTACCAGTGTAAGGATGTAGGACAAGAAGGGCCCTTCTTTAAAGTCTGGCTCTGCACATGAAAGTGACGCCAGCAATTGGAAGCAATTTGTGGAATTGTTTGATTATATTAATTATGGCACCAGCAAACAGTGCTTGGGAAACAGTTTTGTTTTCTTGCATTCTTTCTTGATTGCTTGCAGCAAAAGCCAAGATACAAAATGTGCCTTTAAGGACTGCCGGAGAGCGCTGTTCAAGCCATTGTGTAGAATTGGCACTGAGCTTGAAAGGGTTGTGTCCAGCTTGATGTGAGAGTTTTCCAAATACAGCTTTGACCTGAACTTCACCTAGGTCAGCCTCTTCAATTAAAACCACTTCTGTCTTCCTCATCAAGGAAGAATAGCTCTTTCCCTGCTAAGTAGGAGCCCATAATGAAATTGGTGTTATTTCAAGTAGTACCGCCTCTTATAATAATGAATTTCTGTCCCAAAGCCTGAATAAACTTAAATTGATAAACAAGGCTCATTTCAGCTCACCACTGAACTGCAGCCTTCCCTGCTGTGGCATGGGGCAGCTGTTTCCCACTTTATGGGAAAATGTTTTCATAGTTAAGGATTTCCAAACAGACTCTGCCACGCACAGACTGCAGGAATGACTCTGCTGGTGCAGGCTGGCTGTCACAGCAGTGACATGGGGCAGTGTGCTTCTGCTCGAAGTGCCTCTAAGACCTTTCTTATGGTTTTGGTTTTGTTTTTTGTTTTGGTTTTTGTTTTGTCCTCAAACAATGGGTTATGGATATTTTGTGTAGATCCCAAGTACCATACTGAGGCATTAGTGTAATTCTCTCTTGGAAGGAAAAGGTCTGTTTTCCAGCCTCCTTGGAGACTGATTGCTCTTCCTGTCTGTGGTCTATTAATATTCACAAGCCAGACAAGGTGATAACAGCAGACCTTATGCCAGCCTGAAAAGAAAAAATGAACCTACTCTGGAGTTCGAAACTCAAGCAGAATCTTTGAGAGAGCTGACAAGAGATGTGGGTAAAGGTGGTGTGAATTCAAAATAGAATTATGGGAGAATTGTGATGGGATTTACATTAGTAAAATTCATTGCCTGGTCTGTTA
This sequence comes from Florisuga fusca, assembly GCA_038090715.1. NCBI lineage: Eukaryota > Metazoa > Chordata > Aves > Apodiformes > Trochilidae > Florisuga > Florisuga fusca. Next base: position 9,736,936 of record JAAWXA010000016.1, on the reverse strand, counting down.
AAGTAATTGAAGCTCAAAATCTGAGCTTCTGAGAGCAGCAAGGAAAGGAGTATCCCTTGTTTCTTGAGTGTATCTCTGGCCAGCTGTTACACTGAAACTGTCTAGGTAATCATCTTATTCTTGTTATCATGGTGGTGAATATCTGGGAGCAAAGTAGATTGGCTCCTGGAGGAGCACTGTGTTTGAATCTTTTGGCTAGGAAGGTTGGTAGGTGTTGACATACTGGCCTGCATGTCAGGTGGGGAATTCCTACACCTGATCCTGTGCTATAGTTAGCTCAGGACACAATTTTCATCCCTACTTTTTCTGAAGCACCATATATTAATGACAGGCAGATGGGATGCCAAATTAGATAGGGCTGGCAGTCTCTAGATGACCAGTCATTCAGTCTACTGTGTGGTGTGACAGATCTGATGTTCCTGTTACTGTTTATAGGAAGAGTAAGATGGGATTTTTGTTCTCAGAAAGCTTACAGAGGTGCTTTTTCCTGACGAGGTCAAGGTGGGTTTTGTGTTTATTTGTGGTTTTTTGGTGTGGGGTTTTTTTGGTGTATGGGTATTTTTGTTGTTGTGTTGTTTTGTTTGTGGTGTGTGGGGTTTTTTTTCCCCTGGGATATTAAAGGAGAAAAATTACCACCTTAGCTTGAATAAAATCAAAAGGTAGAATTTGGTCTATCTTTAGCAGAGAATGAGAAAAGCAGAGTTTCTACCTAATAGCTTAATGTGTCAAGTTCAAACAACAGGTTGTTGTATATTCTGTTACTTTTGTCCTTTGTGTCTTATTGCAGAGATAATTGTAACAGGCAGGGCTGATCAAATTGACTTCTGATTTTGGTATGTTTTTGCTTTATATTTGAATGAAACCTCCTGAATGTTACTTAAGGATAATTACATGAGCTTGTAATTATTCTTAAGGCACAAATTAATAATTTTTTTTTTTAAGAACTGCTGATGTATTTTGGGGGATATATTTGACATATATTTGGGAGAACAAGTGTGTACTTACTTGCTCGTGTACTGTTGGACTCTGATACTTGTACCACTGGCATTTCTTTTAATTTTTCTCTAAACCAGTGGTAGATTTACTCTTCTTTTAAAGTTGATCAGAATCTGAAGTGGTAAGAGTGGTGTATTTTAACCTTGTAACCTTTTTGAATATAGGTAAATATGTAAAAACATGTGTGACATCAAGACAATGTGAGTCTTGATGAATATACATGGCTATTGTAAGGGAAATAATCAAATTAGTTTATAGTTGTGTTGTGCTGACGTACTGGATTCTTGAGTCCTGCAGTACTAGTGAAAAATTTTTACTTCCTTCCAGTGTTCTGTCATTGCAGTAAGCAAGGGGAGAGATTGGTCTTTGTTCACTGTCAAGCACAGGCCCTCTGCATCAGACTGGGGTATCAATGTCTCCATCCAGGGCTCCAGTTCTTTCTGATTTTCAGGTTAATCAGCTTGTGTACTCTCTGTGAGCAGGAGAGTTGATGCAGGCACTCACTCCTTAACTGTCTAATGAGGATTCAGGCTCTGAGAGTTCAGTTTAAGGAAGTCCTGAAATTGTGAAAGCCACCTGTTACAAATAACCTATTGTGAGTGAGGATTATCCCCAACCCTTTGCCTCTTCCAAGTTTTTCTCTTTTTTTGCCATCACTCAAGAAGAAAGGAAAATGTCTCCATGTCATACTAAACTGTTATATTTGCTCTGGTAAAAGTTAATTCCAGCATCAAATATGCTGTGTTAACGTGTTCTCTGATGATCAGTCCATTTTTAACATTTGAATGTTGACAGGGAACAAGAAATTGCAGGTAGCTGAGCCTTTTAACTGCAGTGTTCAAAGGAAGCAAACAGGATTATTTTGTTTACAGATGGGAGAAAGTTTCCCAGTGAATCTCTGCTCATAAACTCCTGAATGGAATGGCAGTTTTGGAGATATCAGCAGGTCAAGAACAGTCTAGGAATTTCTTAATATTGAGTGCAAAAAGGAACATGTTCTATTTCATCAAGAGCTGAAATGTAGCCTCAATGTGTTTTTTCCTAACAGTCATAAGATTCCTGAGTGAATGCTTTCCCATCAAACCATGGCAAGTACCACTGCAGGCAGCTGGTGTAATGTTTGTTCATTTCTCTGTTGATAGGATGAACTTCTGGTTTTGGCCTGAAAGCCAAGTTCTGATGAATCAGGCAATCTGAAGTCCTTTAATATGTTTTCTCTTTTTTCCCCTGTTATGATTTTCAGCGTCGTAAGAAAACCATGTAATAATGCAGGCAAATAACTTCATGTTCATCAGTGCTAGCTGGTGTACTTAGCAGTTGGATTTTTTTACAAGTGTGCATGTGAGAAGGGAGTTGTTGAGGCTCAGTAAAAGAAATTGTTCTCTTTGGTTGTGCTGGAGAGCCCGCCTTACACCTATATTATTACACCTGTTTTCAATGTGTGTTATCAGTTGCTTAAAAAGTACTCCCATCTCTGGCTGGGCTACAAGGAGATACTTTATTATCTTTCTTCTCATCTACAGTGTGTCTAGCTTTCAGCCTTTAAAATCTTCCAGTCAAACAAAACGTTTCATTAGCTTTGAAGGAGACAGGGCTATTCCTAAATATTGAAGAGATCTGTGGAAATAAAAATGTCGAGATGGAAAATCCAAAAAATAAATCTGGAGAGGTATAAAGCTCCTGAAGGGTGGAATAGCAAGTGGAATTGGGAGTCAGGGAAGGAGGAGAGCAGAGAGACCACCCCTGGAGAACTTTTGAAGGAGCAGAAGAACAGAAGACTAATAAACAAAGACAGCAGATGTCAGAAGATGTTGATAAGGAATTACAATAATAACTGAAGGAGGGTGTGAAATGGGGAAGTCACGTAAAAACATTATAGATGGGTCAGTTTTGGTTAAGTCCTTGTGACTATGCTGAGACAAAGGATATAATCTTAGGAGTCTGTATTCTTATTTGTTAATTATTAAGAGTAGCTGAAACTAAAAGAACAAAGTGGATTAAACTTTTTTTTAACTGATTTCATATCAAACCTGGGTTAGTTTGTGCTGCAAGTACGTTTTACGTAAGACCTGAACGGGCACTTCTTGTTACAGATGTGGTTGGGATGGATGGGAATGTATTTGCTAAGCTTTCAGATATCTAATGTGCCTCTGAGGACTCTCCATTAATAATATTAATATATAGATATTTCTCACTGTTGTATGCAAGGCATTTCTTAGAACTTTGAAGCTGAAGTCTTTTTTTAACACACAGACCTTTTCAATTTAATCCATTAGCAACTTGGCAAAATAAAGTAATTGTCCAACAGAGGAAGAAAAAAAAAATCTATTAACATTTGCTACAAATCCGAGTAGTACAGGCAGCATTTAATTAATGGAACAGATTTCTCACTATGTATTCAGGCTAACATAGCTATTGTTCAGGAGAGATTAGACCCTTAATGTAAGTAAGTTAAACTAGACCTTCATCTAAAAATATCCGTCATTTCAGCTATTAAAGGTCTGATGTCTTCTTTGGTGACAGATATATTTCCCTTCATTTCCTTGGTTTTGTAAAATGTAAAGTATGCATTGTGTGTAACGCGAGAAATCCGCAGAGGTAGATGAAACCCCGATTGTGCCTCCCCGCCTGTCTCTCTCTGCCTGCTCCTTTGTGCTGCTCCATGTCACAGAGCCTCTTCAGCCCTTAGACCTCCTGGCACCAGAGTAGAAAAACAGAAAATGCCATTTGTTAGGGTACGATGCCAGCCACCTAATCTGTTTGCAGAATGAGGGCCGTGGGATCTGATTAGGTAATTTAGATACCCTGTGAGTTTATAATACCTGAGCTGCCTTTGGCTGTCAGCCTCTCATTTCACTGTGTGGAACTGACACTTCTTCCATTTCTTCTGTAGACTTCTTAGCCATAAATACTGTATTTGAGTCCAAAAAGGTGTTAAGGAGGTGAGGTATAGGTGAGGCATATCTTTCCTTCTGCATGTGTGGAAGCTAGCAATAGGGTGGAGGAGGTGAGATTGCTCTTTTTGAATATGTTTTCCCCAGTACAGTTCCATGTGCAGCACATGCTTTTTTTTCTTGAAAATTAAAAATTTCAAACTTTATTTGTTTCAGGTGTGTAGGGCAGTCCAGGTGCTCACTGATTCCCCTGGCAGGTTTTAAATCTAGTTTTATCTGAAGGGCTGGTCTCATCCTCACAGCTGGGAACTTGCTGCCCCAGCTGAGTTTTGCCCCTGGGTGAGGGGCTGACCTGCCAGGGGCATCACCAAGGTTCTTGGTAGCAGCCTTGATGCTTTGCTTCACACACCCACAAAGGAAAATTTTGGCTCCACTTTTAATGCCACGTCTCCTCCCTTCCTCTCTCCTTTCCGCCAATTAGCATTTTTTGGAAATTAGAGTCTTGCGAAACCGACTAACATAAATAGACGTGTTTTAGGATTTGTTTGCTTTAATTAATTTAAAGTGTGTCTTTCTGGGAGGATTTAGTTAAACATCTTTCTTAAACAGTAATGTGCCAGTAACAGCAACGTTAGTAAGTGATAAGACCCAGAAAGGGAAACCAACTAGAAAGCAAAATGAAATGTTTCTTTGCCCAAAAAATAAATGGTCTTCCCAGGAAAGTGGAGGAAACCCTGCTCAGGGACACTTACAGTTGGGTTGGTCAAAACAGTAGAAAACATACAATGTGAAATAAATCCTGCAAAGGTAGAGAGCAGGACTTCATGAGATCGCTTTTTGCAGTTTTTATTGTTTTTCTCTTTTTTTGACTGTTTGTATTTTTTCTTAGTAGCACCCAAGATGTTCTTTTAGCTTTCCAAATAGGAAATACGTTGGTTTTTATTTAATGATAAATTATTTTTTGTAATGAAGATGGAGTGATTGTATCAATGATATTAATGGTATTGATATGAAAGCATATAATTAGGAAATCAGAATAGCTGCATCTAACATGACTGTACAGTGTAATAAAACCATATAACAATATGCGGTTGGTCCACACCATATTATCAGGTTTAACTGAGCCTTACACATGTAAAAGCAGACAGTATCAAGATTCTCAGCTGTCAAGGATAAAGAGGCTTGATTATTCTCAATTGTTTCCCCAACAAAATAATATTTTTTTTATTTTAATTCTGCCATCTGAAGAGAAAAAACAGCTGCTACCTTGGCTGTGAAGTATAGGATCTTGCAGAACCATGCAGTGCTGCACTTGTGGATTCTTAGTGTAAAATGGAGTTTTATTGGGTTGGGTTTTTGTTTTAGGGAAAAAAAAAAAAAGGCAAGCAAGATTCCTCTTTCTCCAAAAGTCTTCCCCTGGCTGTGCTGCAGGGTTTAGGGCTGTTGCATACCCCCTAGTTATGAAATAGTAAATTGGCCCTTTCCTGGGTTTTCTTCAACACATCCTTGTTTCCTCCCTTCCCTTTGCTCTGTGGTGGGGATGCCGAAGGAACAATTTGCTACCTGACACAGCAAGATGAGAAGGTGGGTTCTGGTGCTGTGTCCCCCTGCAATCAGCTGTAAGTGCCTCTGGATGTGTCTGTGCTGCAGCAAATCACCTGTGCTTGTAGACCTCCTGTCTCCAGTAAATCATAAGCATCGCAGTCTTTTTGTAAGGCTGTGATGTGAGAATCCGCATCTGAATTTCAATATGAGGGGAGAGAAGCTGATTAAGTGTTTGAGATAAGGTTATGTGACACCACAGGTTAAAAATACCTGAACTGAATTTGGCCAAATGCCTGAGAACCACATTGCAGCATTTTCGTGTGGCTTCTGAGGAGTTTGCTGTCTTCTGCTTTAGGAAAGCAATTCTTCAGGAGTGGTCTTTTAGTAGCTGCATCTCTCTTGTTTTACAGTGTTTCTTTGGACTTCACTATCTTGCATTTTGTACCTAAAATGTCACTGATGTGTCGAGTTAAAAGGAAATATAAAAGTGTAATAAACCCCAGCCGTTTATGAAGAAAAGAACAAATATTTTTGTTTGGCACAAATGTGTAGAGAAAGTCTTAAGTTAGATCCCCAGAATCCTACACAGGTTAATTCTAGTTCCCTTAAAAACTAAGAGTTTAAACCCTTAACAAATACTGTGCTTTAGCCAGAACAAACCAACCAACCAATAATCTCCAAACACAAAACTGCATAATTTTTTAGAACCTAAGTAATGTGCTTCTGGCAGGTCTAGACTAAAGACAACCAAGAACCTTCTGACTTTTGGACTCTGTATAACTTTTTGTAGTGTTTTGCTAGTTGTTTTTCATTCGTGATCTATATTTTTACTAACATTCACAGTGATGAGAAGAAATTTTGGGAGATATGTATAAATAATAGGAAAGGTCAGCTGAGTTAGAGGCTTAGACCAGGCAGGTTGGTCTGACATGTTTCAATTTTTGCCCTCTGTTTAACACTTTAAAAATGAAGAAGGTGCAGCCAGGATATGGCACTGGATTTGGGGAATCACTTCGGTGTGAACTGTGTTTGAAGGCTTCTCTTACTTTTCCATGCGAGTTACAATATTCTGGAAGTGTGGTGTAGAAATGTGATTTTTCTAATGCATCTGATTTATTTTATTTTATTTGGTGATTTAAGCGGTAAACTTGCCTGTTCATTTTTTCGAGTTATGTTGAAATGTGATGTCATGCACGTTCTTATTTTTACAGATGGGCTGAAGCCAGATACCAAGATGCTTCTTACTGCTGCCTCCAAGAAGAAATCTAAGGCAGGGAAGGGGGATACAACCAAAGAGGATGAAAGCAACAAGAATGATTCAGCCCAGCCTGTGACCATCTCCCTTGTCTTTAAAAGATATGTCTTTGACACACAGAAGAAAATGATTCAGTCCTGAGAAAGCAAGAGAGGCCTTTGTACCTGAAAAAAAGAGGCTCTGAAAGGAATTCAGGTGGAATATATTTCTTTTCCGAGCACATTAGACTTGTTCCTTCTTGATAGACAGAGGCTAGAAACTACTGATGACTGAGTCTCCCCTTCCAGAGTCTCTACAGTCTGATTTTGTTCTGTTAATATCTGCTTATTTGGTCATCTTTGTCATGTGAATTGCCTGTCAGCGAATGTCACCTGCCAGAAGAGCACATTTGGGTGTGCATTCTAATAGCAATGTTTTGCTGGAGTATTGTTTTGATGTTTCTCTTGATTTAAAAGTTTGCCACCAATATTAATGTAAATTTAGTCAAGATGTGCATTTCATGTGACCCACAAAGTGAAGCTGATTAGTCTTGGTTTACTTCCCCGAGCAAAACGGGACAGAAAGCAAACGATGTGATAGGTGAAACCTAAAATGGATGTTTCACATTCCTTCAGCTGCAACTGTGTAAGAGGCTATCTGAGAGATGGTATGGATCTTTTTCATAAATCTGATTTATATCTAGAAATGTTTTTCATATTAAACATAATGATGTGTGTAACTGAGAGTCTTAATTGTTCTGTTTGCTGTTCTGAAGATTCAGAACCTATCTTCAGTGACATTTTATAAAGCTTTTCTGAATTTCCTGCCTGTTCTGCAGTGAATCCTACTCCAGAATTGTTTTCTTTTTTGTAACCAAAATGTCTTTCATGTATGAAAGAAAAAGTTGCCTCTGGAAATGGTCAAGGACTTTATTTCACTAAAATAATGATAGAAGATTGCAGTATAAGCCTTGTAAAATGAATATCTCCAAGATGCTTTAGAAACCATTAGTTGTATAATAGGGATTTCATGGCTACTTTAGTTCTTCTCAATTTCATGTCCTAGGCTCATAAAAAGGAGAGTACTGGTAATATCCTTCTTTTTATGTACAAAGTGTATGACACCTTAACATGAAAACTAACAATAATTCCACAGGAACAAAAGCTGCAATCTGGAACAGAAACTGGACTTGGGCTTGGCAGCATAGAAAACATTAGCTCCTGCCTTTCCAACAAAAAGAGTACTTCTGCTTGCTAATGTTAAATGGGAGCCTGTGACCCATTCACTGAAACCAGACATAGAAGATGCCTAGGTGTATAATGTAAATGCATTACTTACACATGGAAGTAAATAACTAATAGATTGCTGTACTAATTCTTAATAATCATACATTATTAATAACACTCAGTGTTATTAATCAAATGTCCATTGGTGGATTTGTTTTGTGTGGTCCTGGTTTTTTCAGTCTTTTTTAAAATTTATTTTTTTCCTTCTAATTTCCAGGTGACTAAATACCAGCTATTGAGAGAATATTTACAGCTGGACAGTCATGAGGCAGGGCAAGTCTGGTGTCTAAAATAGGTTGGTGGAGCCCCTTTAAATCAGAACAGAATTAGTGTTTTGTGGAATAATCCCAACAGTTTCTGCTGAGTGAGTCCCAGCAAAGCTTTAGCACATCCCTTAAGATTATGGGGTATGCTTTCAGTATGATCCCAAAGGAATTAGGCAGACAACTTCAGCTGTGGCTTAATGTGACTTGTGCTGCTGGCCTTGCTGGAAAATGTATCCTTCTATAATGAAAAAAACGCATTTCACAATCCTGTCTCATCTCCTTTCCCATTTCTCTCCCCTTCTCAGACACCCCCAAGTGCAGTCTTTGGAAAGTGTTTATTACGTTATCTTTCTTTTAAGCTTTTATCAAATCGTGTTTGTATCCTGCACTGTTACCTCTGCTTAAGATACTGCAGTGATGGAAGCTAGAGAACAAGATAACACAGAAGGAATGCCATTATTACCATCCCAGGTTAGTCTAAGAATTATTAGTATAAAACCCCTTCACATTAAAAATCAAAAGTTATTTATTAAGGAACTTACATTTTTACCTGTATAATTCTAGTGTTCTTGCCAAATTTTAAATGAGTCAGAAATGCCAGTTCTGCTTGGAGTTTTGGAAATAAAAGAGTAGCCATCAAAAGATGTTTCCTGCAGTAAGATATTGTTGGCTGCTTCAAAGGTGTTAGCCTTGCACTTAGAGGTTTTGTCTTTCTCATTTGTAAGGCAGTTTTGAATAGTTCTGGAAATGCTGGTATGCTGGTATGTATTTTTACAAAGCTCTGTCTGTGATCAGTGTTTTGCCCTCTGAGCTGTGGGCTGCCTGTAGCAGGATCAGTGAGTCAGTTGTTCTGGAACTTGATCCATGAAAACTCAATAATTCTGAACACTTTGCAGGCCTCTGTTTGGCTGAAGTGTCTTCTAGTGCTGGGGGTCCCATGGTTTAATTGTTTCAGATGCTCCAAGGGAGGAGAAGTGACAACAGCTTCCAGAGTTGGACCTCCATCCCTTTCTTGTCCGGTCTCCTGTGATACACTTTTTAAAAATCTTTCTCACCATCTTCTCTCATTTCCAGACACCACCACTAACTCAGCCTCTTTTTTTACATCCTCTCAGCTCAAAGTCTAATTTCCTTCTCATCACTCTTATTTCCCACCTTGGCTTCTTATGTTCCCTTGTTCTGGCTGTGCTCTCGCCCCTTTAGAAGGAGATGTAAGTCTCCCAACACCTGCTGTGGGAGCCTGGCATGACAGAGAAGACTCTTGCCCTGAAGCTTATGCCAGCTCCTGTGTGGGGTGAGTAACTGCTGTGCTCAGGGACTTGAAGAGGTCTTGTGAACAGCTGCTGCTGACCTCGTAGGAAGAGGCTGTGCAGGGGCACGTTTGCTGTGCCTTGCTTGGGTCCCTTCACTGCCACCGTATCCTGTCCTTGTGCTTTGTAATCCTCTGTGTAAACCCCTTGTTGCAGAGCCCTGTCCTTTGCCCCCCTAACAGAGGTTTGTGTTGGACAGATAGCTGGAGAGATATCTGTTGAAGACAGGGGTTTGGTTTGGGGGTTTTTTTCCATTTTTAATTCCAAAAGGAGAACATAAGTGTGCCCGAGAATGTTGATTATAATGTGCTATTACTGCAGATCTCTGGCTGCTGTCCTGAGGCTGTTGGATACACATTCGAAAAAGGGTGAAATGGTGGAACAAAATGATTATGGGAAAATCAAAGCTTTTAAAGACATTTGTAGGATGAACAGATGTTCAGACATTCTTTTATTTGGTTTCCAGACAGACGTGGAGACTTTCCTTTCATCCTTGTAATCAGTGCATTATGCTGTAATTTGTAAAAATGGCATTAAAAAAATATTAACAGGGTCATATTGTGATCTACTGACTCTGTGTCATTAAGCCGTGAAGTTAAGAATGGCAACTGGGAACAGGGGTTAAATGTTGCAGAATGTACTGTACTAGCATATATTGCCAGGCTGGATTATAATGAATCTAAAATGGAATAAAGATGTAAAGCAGTTTTTTAATACTTCTATGGTTGTCAGTGTTGCAAAACTAGAAATTATTACAGCTGTGCAGATGTTTGGTGAGTAATACATTTTTGGGTTGTGGAGAGAAGGAGCAGTGAGGAAGGCTTTGTTTTTCCAAGCCTGTTTCCTGCTTTTCCTTGGAATATGTTTTGGGACTGCAGTCTGTTTTGTGATCCTGCCAGAGGTCTTGAGCTGTGGGGGTCAAAGCATGCCGGGCCGGTAGCAAGGATTCAGTAGGTGGCATCCTTTACTTGGACTCTAAATTCAATTTCCCCACCCAAAAACTGAGTATACACTGTCATCAATAATAAAGATTTTGAATCAGGCTTGCAAACCATCTCTCTACAGAACAGTTTCTAATAAAAACTATGGTACATCTAATGACTTGGGCAGTTCCTTTAACTCTAGTTTGTTGACTAAGCCCTAAAGTGTGTACCAGGTGTGTTTCTGGTTCAGTTGAAAATAGCTCTTTTCCTCAAGTCCTACCAATTGTGTTAATTTGTGGCAAGTGCATGAGTAATGAGGAACGAGCCATTCTGGATGTGTACAAGATGGTTCTGGATGTGTACAAGACATCTCTGGGCAGTGAGCACTTACCTGCTTGTTGAAGCTCTGCAGTTTAACAGCCACAGGGTGGCAGAGCAAAAGTGAGAGTCCAGCAGGATGATGAGCTGTAAGGATGTCCTAGAACAGCCATATTCCACCCCAGGACTGTCGGTCTCTCTCTGCTGGGGAAGCAGCTCTGTGTTAACATCTGTAAAGTGCTCTGGGATACTGTGAAACAAAGGACGAAAGGCAGCAGAGGAATACTAGTTATTATCAGTTTCAAAAACTTTTTTCTTTTGGTTTAATTTCCACAGTGAGCTGAAAAGCACTTTATTTACTAACACGTGAGTTTTTAATAACTTATTGAAGGTATAAATGGCATAATTTTAAGATAAAGCCTAGCACAGGCAGATAAGCTGAGCCTCAGAGAAGGGCAAAAATGTCTGAGTAGTCTGTGGTGAGGCCAGCATTGTTACATGATGGGCATCCAGAAGGAATTCAAGGGTTTGGGGAGGTTGTGTTTAAGCTAGATATTGGAGGACGGGGACTAGTCTTCTGGGGTTCCCCACAAATTCTCCTACTGTTTTGTGCAAAAATAGGTTAAAAACATTTGATGTGGTTGTAGCTCCACCACAGACAATACGTAAGAAGCGAGAGTAAGGTGGGTCTGCTTACTTCCTGTTGCCAATGCCAGAGTACAGAGTCATTCCCACATCTGCTGCTGTGCATGCAGCACTATGTTTGTTTTCAGTTGTTAGTGGACTTCAGAATTTAGAATAGAATTGGGTTTTCTTTTCTCAGTAAATATTGAAGTTCTTTATTTGTGTGTTTGATGTGGGTGCTTTTCCAGGGTGGTATAATCAAGCTGCAAGGTCAAAATCTTTTTTCCTTCCCCTCAAGGTATCTATTGCTTGTCAAAGATGAATGCTCTAAGGGACCTCTGTCTCAGAGCCACACATTTCTGATATGTTTGTTATTTCTTTCCTAATAAATGGCAGGGGAGGGAATCCCATGTAATTGTTTTCTTTTTGGAGCTCATGGTTAGAATCAGTTGTGAAAGGAACTCCTGAAATAGAATCAGAAAGTACCACAAGATCCTTGATAGATCTGAGCCCCACTCTTAACTGTTAAGGCTCATTCTCAAAAACATAGCCAGCTCTTTGATTATTGAGCTTTTGCCAGTTGTGCTTGTTGTAGTTGATATTTTTTAACCAAGAGGTAATTTGAGGTCTGGATCAAGAGCAGCTAAACTAAACAACCCTGGTAATGACTGAGTCGCCTCCTGGCACCATTGTGCTGACATTTTGGCTGAACTGATCTGATTGCTTATGATCCTTTAAGGAATCTAGGCTGTTCATTAGCTCTGGAATATTCTGTTTGGATAATTTTTTTACTCCTTTTCTTTGACTAGAAGTCACACAGTCTTTTTTCATTGCTTGCTTTCTGATTTCTCAAGGAACTTTTTTATGGCAATTAGACCCCTTCTTTCTTGTACTGCAGAATTGCTTATGTGAGGCTGTATGTCCCCAGGTCAGACATGTAGGAACTAGTTCTTTTATACTACTTGTCTATGAAAACTTATATTTTAGTACCTATAACTTCAGTCTGACAATTAGGAGTAATCCATGCCCTTGTGGTGGGGCCATTCTCAAAACAGCATTCCATAAGGACAAGCTGAAACTTAGGCCCCACACAGTGTTTTTGCCTATATTACTTTCTTTTAGCTAAGATAAGCAATCTATAGTCTAGTTTTGTTTCTTAAACTTCACATTAACCTGAGTTGAACTTCACACCTTCCAGAAGCTGTTCTAGACACGCAAAGCTACTCAAAGATTATCTACATTAGTGCCCACCTGTGTTCATGTGTACGTGTTTTTGCTTTTCTGCAGAATGTAGATTATACTGTCCATGAAGACATTAGGAACAGGAGCAGGGTATCTAGAGATAATCATGGGAAGAAAAAGTTGATTATTGTGCGTGAATCAGAAGTAACCAAAATAGCTCCTTCCAAAAATAAAACATATGAGATGTTTTCATTGCCTACACATATTCTTATCATTTGCATCCTCATAATTCCATTACTCAAGTTGGAGTTGTGCTGGAGAAGCAGGGCCCATGCAGCTGCAGGGAGAGATGAGATGGCATAAACAGAGGGGTTTGGCATGAGGGAGGGAAGTTGCATAGCTTGAGTATGATAGACTGTGAGGTGTGTTTTCTCATGTACAAATTTCTTTTCTTGGGTTTTTTTTTTGAGTGAACTAATGTAGGTTTCAGTTGTTAATGAGTATAGAAGGGAAAGGAAGGGATAATTGGTCATCTTTCCTTTCTAAACATATAGTTGGCAGACTCTGGCAAGAGAAACATTTTGTCTGGAGAGAAATCTAAATAATTCTATATTTCGCTGTGGGGTTTTTGTTTAACTCCAGAGTTTTGATCTGCACAACCTGACTAAGTGCACAATTTGGTCTCCATCCAGTTCTAAGTTGAGTGTAAATCTTATCTGCTGTATGCCAAAGCATGGCATGACTGGGTAGTTCCAGGGAGATGTCTGGGCTTATAATAGTGGAAGAGCAAAGAGGTTTACTCAATAACTGAGTGCACATTTATGTAGTAGTTTAATTCTGGTTTTATAACAAAGGTATATAAATACTTATTATATTTTTTTAACATTCTTTCTTTTAAAGTTGAAGTTGTTGAAAGGTCAGAGCAGAGAAAAGCTCTCTGTAAAATATTTTGATACATTGATTCCAAGTGCTGGCAGCATTTGGCAGTTTTTTCCCTTGGTATCTGATGGATTTCAAAAGCAATGTACAAGTGACTTTTACTGGTAGTTTGCACTAAATCCATACCCAATTGATGGGAAAAAAATCAGAAGAATGAGTTTAGTGAGTTGTCCACTGTCATATGTGGGATGTTGCAGCGATGGAGCTGTATCTTCTGACTGTAGCTCCTGCTGTTTCTCCTTCCACATTTCACTTGCCTACCATGTGAAGGCTTATTGAGAGTTTACTGAGACTTTAGGGGTAGTTAGTCCAGACTCTTCAGAACACTCCTTTCTTTCCTGTAACAACAGTAAGAGAAAGTTTGAGATAACTTCATCTTCCACTGAGACAATGCAGGCAGAATTTGTCTGTTTGGCTTTTTGATCCTTTTTTATTTGATCTGACTTCCCAAAGCAGATGATAAAATGGATTGTCTGTTACGTTCCATGCACCCAAACAAAGGAGGCTTGTCCAGCAAATGTTACTTGTCTCATAATACCAGAATGGGCACATGGGAATTAATGGCAACTTTGTCCAGCATTGTTTGCATAAAATACTAACATTAATATAATCTGTGAAAGAGCAACAAAGACTACCTTCAATTTGTATACAAGGCTTGCTAATTTGCAACATTAGTTTTGCCAGTTTGTGTTTTTCTCCTCCCTTAATTAGAAATTTTAATTAGAGTGTGCTGTGTATTAAGATGTTAAAGCTTTGACTGGCAGCTCGGAATTGCAGCAGGATCAGCTGTCTCTGTAGGGCTGTAGCACAACAGGGATTAGCTCGCACCCTTCTGCCTGCCAGGTATGTTTTGCTTCTGTAGTCAGATCATCAGAAAATATTCATCTTGCTGATCAGACCCTGTGGGTTCCAAGGGACCCTGTTTGGGGGGAGATGTACAGATTCACTGATGGTGCTTAAAGAGAAAATACAAAGTCTCAAAACTGAATGACAAATAGGTGCATTGGTGGAATATTTCACCATGGGGCTGTGTCAGCTTTGCCCTCTTTATCTCCTTACTCTGGTTGTGATGCTGCCAGTGCAGGAAGGATTCCCTGTCCCTCTTTTTAGAGATCAGTTACTCTATTGGCAATTTCTGCAGCTCCTGTTTTCAGTCCTGTCTAGTAATGTAGAAGAGAACTGCCTGAAGAGTTTTCTCTGTCTTTGATCTGTTGATGTCAGCTGTCTATAACACACCGTGCATAACATGTTACTGGGTGTGAGGGAGCCCTGAGGGCTGATGTGTTTTCTGTTCTTCAATCTCCCTTACTTCATTTTTCTTCTCACCTGCTTTAAAGCAGATTTGTGGCAAGATAGGGATAGATTCTAAAACATTAGCATTTAATATTTCAAGCATCATACTCTTGAAAAGTACAAAAATTTCTGCCATGGGTAATTATGGAATAACCTACTTGGAAGGGAACTGTTTCCCCAGACTCCTCACACTTGGTGGATATCTTATGACCTTTGAGCCCAAAGATCTGGGGTTTTTTTCTGTCAAGTGTAGCTGTGGGTTTTTCTGTTATCCGGACAAATACCCAATCATTTGAAAAATGCATTTTCCAAGATTTTTTCCAAGATAATTTGTGACACTGTAGCCCACAAGCTAATTATGAAACTGCACTTTTAATTTTCTATTTTCAGTTGATTTCGTGTTCTGCTGGAACAGAAATCGTAATTTCCCTTCCTTCTTGCTGTTAGTTTATTTGCCTTTATAAGATATCATCTGTCTTTGAAAGCACCAGTCTTTGCAACCTCTGTTATAGAAAACTATCCGTGCTTCTATTGATTTTATTATATCAATATGTTCTTCAAAATGAAGATTGGTCAGTGGCATTTTAATAATTCCAGTAGTATCTGTCCCTTTTCTTAAGCATCTTAATTCCTGGGTCCCTTGGAGTCCTGCTGTGCAGGGTCTGTGTTCTGTCAAGCTGTTCACAGTGGTGCCCAAATCTTTTTATCTTGGATGCTTCTGT
This sequence comes from Florisuga fusca, assembly GCA_038090715.1. Classification (NCBI taxonomy): domain Eukaryota; kingdom Metazoa; phylum Chordata; class Aves; order Apodiformes; family Trochilidae; genus Florisuga; species Florisuga fusca. The sequence goes on along the minus strand of JAAWXA010000016.1, from coordinate 9,721,404 downwards.
TAATGTATCAGTGTAGTTCAATTTATACTTTCTTTGTGGTTACCTTTCATTCGCCAATATTCAATTTCAGTCCAGCTTTGGTGGTGCTTAAGTTCTTCATCCTTCTCTTCCTCCCAACTGTATTAACTTTGGGCTATTTGCAAGGCTCAGTTACTGTTCTTCCCTCTGAAAATTAATCAACGCTGAGGTTAGCATGGAGGTTTTTTAGCACTCTCTTAATCTTTCATTCCATTAAAGCCAGACACTTATGTTATTGCTGTCCTTTTCTTTCTCTTTTATGACATGATCAGCTTCTCTTCCTGAGCCACAAAGTCTCTTTCTTAACATCTTGGGGAGGTCTTCAAATACTTCAAGACAGATGGTCTGTGGTAAGCCAATGATTTGTGAATGTGTGTAGATAATTCCAGTAGAGTGGAGATGCCCATTTTTCCTTTGCTTTTTAGTGCTTAATGAATCACATTAATCAGAATGATTAGCCAGCCTATATTTGATTGTTTCCTCACCACTTGCTTCCCCTGACACTGAAGTAAGCTCACACTGGAGAATTTTTACATTGCATTTCAAAGAGATAACAGGGAAGATAGACATTTCTGTTAGTGTGTGAATATTTTAATTGTACTGTGGGTCATGGAACTAAGCATTGTGACTGTTGTTTTCTGATGATGGTCTACTCAGTGGACTCTTCCATTTTCATGCCAATACATAGAAGTGAGAAAGGCTACTTAAACAAAAACCACAAAAGAAGTGAGTCTTAATGTAGTTTAGGAACACATTCCTGTTTTGTTTTTTTTTGATATACAGTAGTAGAATAACCTGAATCAAGAGTTTAGAGTTACTGAATGGTGTCAGGCTTCTTCCCTTTGAGCTGAGCAGGGCTAATCCAAAGTCAGTTCACCAAACTGGCATGGGCATCAGCACATATTCTTGTGTTTTTCACTTGGTTGTGAAAGCAGCTTCTGTTTTAAATTCGTACAACTGCGTTTTTAGTTATTCATCTGAACTTTAAGATAGCACTGTCAGAAAACACTGCAGTGAGATTTTGCTGGAAGGACATTTGCATGTATCATGCATCCTGAGCCAAGCAACCCTTGAGGAGCAGTTGACCAAACCCAGCATGACCGTTCTGCACCTGGAGACTCCAGGCTTCTGTCCCTTCTAGCAGTATCCAAGACCAGCATTTCAGTGCCTTAAAAAGGAGCATTGAGAGAACATGAGCAGTGATGTAGAAAAGGTGGCATGTGTAAAAAGGCTGATTTAATTAAATGTTTATGGCTGGGACACTCTGTAAACAGCCTGTGGCTCCTGGCTTGTAAATTAGGTGTCTTTCTCTTCGTAGCTCATCTAGCTGTTTGTGCTTGTGGTACCAGGGTGTCTGTCACTCTGAGCTCAAGTATCAAATCCAGCTAAGTGACTGTGAACCATGAAGTAGGAGAATCTCTTCACTTAATTGCAGATGTGCCACCTGTCTTGGAGGGATGGTCAGCAACAGCACAAGTTACAGTGCAACAGTGCCCCATCCCTTCCAGCTTGTGTTAAGAGGAGGAGCTCAGTTACATCCCTGATTTGGAGGACAATACAGTAGTGTCTCATTCTAAGACTGCACCAGATCAGAGGGAAAGAAGTGTGTTTTGAGCTTCCAGTCTGTTTCTGACATCTCAGTTTTTGCTTTGGAATCCTGTGGCTTCCTTTGCCATGTGAACTTAGCAGTGATGTTCAAAAAATAAACAATTGTTTTAAAAGTCAGTCTAGGAGCAACTGACTCCTTCTTAGGATCAATATCAAGATATTGAGAAAGCAAACCCTCTTTAGTTCTATCTGTTAGCAAGAACTCTTCTGAATCTGTCATTGATAAGCATCTCTTTGTGCCATTAGAGTGTAAGTAGTTGTCATCTGTTAGATGTATATAGAATGACAGGGACTGTCACTTCTTGCAGGGAATCTTAAGGTCATCTTGTCCCTTTCTGTACCCAAAAGAAGGATCAGCTGTATGTATGTAATTCTTTTCAGCTGACTTGCTTTTAGAGACTTTTGTCACTAGGTGTCACAGGACTTTGCCATCCTTAGGCTTGTAAACCTGGGAGAGGGACCAGGTTCCTTCTGCCTGGTATCTTACTTGAATCTTTGATGTTGCAGTGTAAGGCTATTTATATATGTGTGTATATATATATATATATATGTACACACACACACATATATATGTATATATACATACATATTTTATCCCTATCCACTGTGGTACAAGAACAGACAATTCCTGTTCTCTTTGCAGTGCTCTTTCACATACTTGAAGACTGATTACATCCATGCTAAATCTTCTTTCCTCTGTTCTTAGTCTGTGCAGTCTCTCTCCTTGGGTGAGGGTGTTTCCTAGATCTGGAGTTGTTCTGTCTACCATTTCTCCAAATGGTCAATGGCTTTCCTTAAGTGTGTTTCTCTTAACTAGACAGTTCTCTGGCTAAGCCCTCATGAATGAATACAGCAGGATTTCTTCACAGCCTTGACTTCCTCATTGAAGCATGGTGCAGCTACAGCCCTAAATCAGAGCTGTCATCAAGCACTCAGGTGCCAACCATCAGAACCTAGACTGGATCTGGTTTCTGTGTGGCAGCCTTTCTTTCTCATGACTTATTTCTACATCACAGCAGGTATGCCTTGGGGCTAAGAAGCAATAAATTTTACATCTGAATTGAAAAACAGTTTTATAAAAAAGATGAATCCTAAAGAGTCGGAGGAGACATTCAGGCTCAGTTTCATGTATGAAATAAGGGGGGGGGCTGGTAAGTAATCTAGTCCATTTTTGTAATACAATGCTTCCAGGTGTGATTAAAATGTTTTTGTTAATACTTAGAAATCAAGTAAGACATTTGCTGATAATTCCTTCTGCTTTCTTGGCCTTGTAATAAGCATATAATAAATTGTTGATGATGTTGTCAAGAGCTATTGGATTTAAGCCCATCTGAACATGCAGATATTAGGACACCTTCTGCACCTTTGTGTGTAACAAATGGGTCTTAGTTATTATAAAGCACTGCACATCTTCACCTCTGTGGAGGATGTTAGGAGAAAAATCCCCAGCAGAAAATGTTTGTGATTACCTAAGCCATGGGAAATGCTCTTTTAGTCCATTAGCCTTGCTGCACTTTCTCATTTTTTCCCCTGCTAGCTCAAAAGAGGAGGGAAACATATCTTTGCAACCACGCAAGCAGGAATTAATCCAACTGTATTTTACAGGTAAACTAACAAATAAGAGGAGAATCTGAGCGGCCCCCAGGGACCTGAATTTGTTTGTGGCTGGGCCCTTCTATCTGCAGCTGGCATCGGTGGAAACCTGAGTGCTCCATTAAAAGTCGACAACCTCTGTTCACTGGGGCACGGGGCAAACAGAGCCAGCCTGTTCTGCAGACAGACTGACGGCCTTTATCTCTCCCCACCCAGCTTGTGATGGGAAATGATGAGACTCTGAAACAAAAAGCTTGAAACTAGGACTCGGTACTCTTACCCTGCAGCTGTTGTACCAAGGAGGAGTAACGACAAGGTTGCCTTTCAGAGACCATGTGGGAAATACACTGAGTGCAGCACATTAAGTGAGGATTGGGGCTCATCTGGGGGTGCTACTGGGAATGGGGAATAATACATGGTGCTGGTGTGGGCCCCAGATAGTGACCAGGAGGGTGTGCATCTGAAAATCTTTAGTCTAAAACCTCAGGAGTTGCCTAAGTTATGACTCTCAAAGACAATAGGGACAATAATCTCTTGTAGTGTCTACCCTTTTGACTAAGACCATGAGTTAATGCCTTAAACAACAGTTTTCTGCCATCTTACTCACCCCAAGGAGACTTAAACTTGTGCTGCCCTGTAGCATTATCTTGCAGCAAATATGACTACTCAAACAATGCCGTGATGATCTCTTCTCACAAAGCAGAAATTTGGGGTATTTGTGACTTTGCCCCCCTTGTCTGTTGCACGTCATATATTACATTGCACCTCAAATTCATGGGGCTAGGGGTGATTCATGTGAAAATACTTAGAATATGTTTTTTACTTTTAAAGAGACAACATTTTAGCCAAGGGGACAGTGTGCCACACAGGAAGTACGCTGGGCTTTGATGGTATCGGCATCTGAAGGGAAATGCATGATGCTACTCTGAATACAAGGGAAGTGGTCTTTCCACTCTGAATTTGCTGATATTTGAATAGAAGATTCATCAGTTGTCCTGTGCAGAAGAATATACCTTTTACCCCATCCTTGCTGCTCCTTTCTCCCATTGTTCCACCTACTGTTTTCATCAGCAGAGCTCTCTGGTACTGCCAGCAAGTTGCTGTTTCTCACAGGCCTGAAGTCTGTGCTTTGTTACTGAAAGCTGTTGCTTTGTTATGTGCTGTTTTCTTTTGGAGTCTGGGTATGTGGGTGTTCAATAGTAACACAGGTTTTGGGTTTGTTGGGGGTATATACATAATCCTTCTATCCTTTTGCTATTTAGAACAGATTGATGTAACTCGTGTAAAGGGAGAGTTCCCCTAACCAGCTGCCTTTTGTTCATCTTAATCTCTACTCAGTGTGGGTGACCTTTCAGTAGCAATCAAGATAGTTTGTGTTCTAAAAGCTTGGATATTGAAATGAACACTGCAAATATCCTTTTCCTTTTAGCTTTCCACACTGTGTTGGGTGCATAGGTTGAACCCTTATTTTAGCTACCTTTTGTAGGTAAAGGTATGGTATTCCATGAATGGGATTTTCAGACTCTGCTCTACAGCTGCTCTTAAAACAGTTGAAGTGAGTTTTATGGCCAGCTTCAGTGGGATGGGCTTTCCCACAGCATGCAGCTGAGAGCCCAAACCAAGTCACTACTGTGTAGCTTCATGAGTGTCCTTGGTGATGTCCAACACAGTTATCCATTGCACTGTGTTGCTAGAATTATTGGCTTATCCTCTCATCTGTAGGATATGCTTCTGTGCTTGAGTAGCCTCTCCTCACATATACAGCAAACTCTGGCATCCCTGCAGAGGAGGAAGAGGGGTGGGGAAAATGTCTGGCCAAGGTAGCACATGAGCACAAACCACTAAATGTATTTGCATATTGTCATTCAGTTATAACAGTGGGTTAAATCTAACAGAGCAAGGATGGATCCACAAAAAAAGTGCATTTGGCTTAGAGTTTGTGACCCTGTTTTACGTTAATTTGACTATGGTGTTGCCCTGTACAAAGGAATAATCTGAAGCAGTTGCATGTTGAATGAAGGAGTACAAGATGTTGCTGGAAGGGATTTGTGGATGTGCTTTACTGGTATATATCACTTAATGCAGAAGTCTCGAAGATTTCAGAGTCCTCCCTGGGCTCTCTGCTAGTTTGAGATATCAGTGGGTGCCTAATGTCTTACCTTTTTTGTAGCTGTTTCTCAAATCATATCAAAGAATCTAAGTGAAGGTTTGTAATGAAAAGAGTGGGGGTAATGGGGGGCAGCAAAACTACACAGGCACTTTTTGTTAATTTGTGATTAACTTTAGCTTTTAAGCCCCTTTCCCTGCAGCATACTGTAGGTCCAAGCCTACTGCTTGGCTCTGTGATGACTCAGACTTCAGAGGCAGAAAGAGCAGGGGAAGAATCTCAATGGTCTGAACTGCAGCAGGAGCTTGGCAATCCTGCAGTCCCCTTGGCAAGTCTCTCTACCATGCATGATGAATATTGTCTGCCAGGTAAGTGGATCATAGGTCTTTTTGGATTTAATTTAAGGTACTTTGTGTCTGTCTCTGAAGATTTTGGGGGATGCCTTGGTTCTACACTCATCTCTCCCTCCTGGTTTGTGACCAATTCTTTTTCTCCCTTCCCTGTTTTATCTGGCATTCTTCTGGTCAATAGGTTTTGTTTCTTATAGCACCAAGAGCAGAGTTAGAGGCGGAAGCAATGCAAAACTCAGATAGGTCCCCATCTCTCTCCAATCTGTTTATCTTCTGCAAAAGCCTGATAGTGAATGACATTCATATAAACAGTGGGTAAAGGACCTGATGTGCACAGTTCAAACATCCTGTCATGATCTGGGCACATGTGCTTGATTGAAAAATAAACACCTAACATGCATAAACATCTGATGTGTTTTCCTGGTTAAAATCTTATGTCCCCTTGCTGTATTTTTTTAAGACCTACAGCTCATAGCTCCAGTTTCCCACCATCCATTCAGAATGACCTGGTTTTAATTCTGCTTTGAACTGGTGGCTGAGGCTTGACTTCTGCTGTAGACAAGTTTACCTGAATGTAAGTTTGTGATATGACAAACAGTATTTCAGGGAAATAGAGATGCTTTTATCTTTCCAGCAATGACCTCTTAAACTATTTTACACATTTTAATTTTGCCTTGTCCCTCCTGCTCAGTACACTTGAGGGAAATTGCAGTGTTTCAGTCTAGAAAGCCATGTATGAATGCCTGACAGTCCTGAGCATCTCTGGCTGTGATAACCTGTGGGTTCTCTTTGCTGGGCCTATGAAGATAAAACTGACCCAACACACGTGGCTGGGAAGTTACTCACCATATGTGGCAATTTCATGTGGCTCAGCTTATCTTGGTGGAGGGGCATAGAAGTGTCCCAGAGCTGTATTTCCAGAGAAGAGAACTCCATTTCATGAGAAGGGGATATGCACTCACCCATGCTGCTCAGGGAACAAACCCTGTGGCAAAGACCTTCAAATTTGTGCGTTCTCCTACATCTGGAAAAGCAAGCCCAGTTCAGGAAGAGCTGATATTAGAAAGGATCAGGCTTGGAGCCTGAAGATCCTCAGTGACAGCCATATTAGCATGTAGAAAGGCTTGGTAGTAGGATATCTGGCAGGGCCTTGCATGTGCAGTTGACTGTCCATGAGAAGAAGTTTATTTTTACCATGAGCTGCATTGTGTGTGCTGTTCTTGCCTTGCTGTCTCTTTGCCCTCCCACTATCTTCAGCTCTTTTCAGAAACCTTGGATTTATCACTCTTGGATCATCTGTCTTGTTCTGGCTTTTAAAAATAAAAGCTTTCCAAAGGGCCTTTGGACCAGGCTGTGTTATTTTTGGCTGGGGCTCTTGGTGACACTCATTGCAGAATTAAAACTTCTAATTAGAAAGCAAGGGGGAAAAAATGCAAGGAAAGGAAAACACATTGCTGCAAAATTAAGGTGGATATTTTAGTTGCCCCAGAGGCATGGAATTCAGGTCAGAGTTTGCTCTGCCCCAGAAGATCACTGTAAAAAAACAAAACAAAAAAACCCTACAAATCACTGCTTTCCATAAGTAATCTAGAACCCTTTAATTTTAAAACCTCGAACAAGTACCTCTGCCAAGACACTTGGATGCTGCCTCAGTTGATGCAAACGTCTTAATAAGAACCACTTACAGTTTACACACATGATGTGGAGAGGACTAAATGAGGAGGAAGTACCACAGGATGGCAAGGGAAAAGTTGTAATAAAACATAAGTTGCAAATGAAATCGAAATGCACTTGACTTCTGTGACCTTGGGTTTTTCAAGTGGTTCATTTACCCTGTGCAAGCTTCTTGAAATTTGTTTTGAGATCATCTGCCTGCAGGCTCTGTGCTGTAGCAGGAGGAGGTTTGTGTCTGGAAATTTCTGTGGGCTGCTTCCCACTCTGAGTGGGTGCTGCTTGATGCTGCTCTCTTCTCTTTTCTGTGAGTGAATGCTTGGCCCTGGCCAAACCCTCAGACCATTCCATGGTACCTTTCACCAGGGCAGGGGTGCCATCCTCGTCCTTGCTGGTGGTTGTGTATGCCAGAACCCCTGCAAGGTCCCAGTCATGCTCTCTGCAAAACTGCTTTGAGAAAAGGGCAAAAAGAAGCAGAAAAGATGATTGACAGTAGCCCTTTAGACTTCTGTTGTTAATGCGCCAGTAATAAGATAAGGCTTATCTTTAAATGTTCATGGAATCGAGACTTTGATGGAAACAGGCTTTTGGGTTAATATATTTTTGATAGATAAAGCAGAATGAAATGGAAAGACCAGGGGAACATAGAGTATATGGAGAAATACATTTTTCTTTTAAATCTCTCCCCTCACATGTTATCTGCATGCGAGTGTTGGATGTGCATATATAAATGATGTGTTTGTAAATGCACACACCCTGCAAGTGTTTTTTGGGGGGGGACCTGGGGGCCTTCAAAGGGTGTTACTTCTGTAAGAGGCGAAATCTGCTGCTGCCCACCAGTTGAGGTGACAGATCTCACCTTCTCTCCCTCCAATTCCCTTCAAGTCCAGCTATTGTCAGGTTGGTAAATGTGAGCAGATAAGAGGTTGCAATATAGCTTAGATTTTGCCTCCGGCTCCTCTGTCATGGAAAAGGAGTTGTGTGCCAGCCCCTTGGAGGAGTTTGTAGAGCAAAGTTCTGGTGGTTGAGCTGCACAGGGGGTGGTTAGGATGTCATAGTCATTTAATGCATTTCAGCTCAAGCCTGTTGTATGATCTGTTTTGCATGTTTGCACATTTGGATGAAATTATCTTGCAACCGTGCGTAGTACGGTGTCTGGGAAGGCCATGCCAAAGGAATGCACTCTCCTTGCAGCAAAGAGCTGCAGCATCTGTGACTTAGATCACAGGCCATTTGGTTGCTCTTTTTCAGTGGTGTATGTAAATCACAAATGTTGAATTTTACTTAACAGTCTCCTCCTTCTCTTTTGTACCTCTCGAATGAAGAGTCAGCTTTTTTTTTTTTTTTTAATCTCCCTGCCCGTGCTGTGGATGGGCAGCCCACTCCTGTGCTGGAGCCCCAGCCATATGAGCTGCACAAGTTAGATATGACAGGGAGGTGGGGAAGGCAGATGAAGCCTTGTCATGCTGCAGTGATATTCTGTGGAAGAAAGTAGAAGGGAAACCTCCTCTAGTACTTCAGTACAGCAATGTACAGCACAGATTTAATGTGCAAAGTTCACATTAAATTTCTGGTGAAGAGGTGAGTTTGCCACTGTAGCTTATGGGGAAGGCATGAGAGACAGTCAGGTGGGTTTAGTGGGGATGTGTAGAGTGGAGGTAAAACTCTGGGCAAAGAGAGTTAAGCTGTGGATATGCATGGATGTGTGTTGAGCCTGGTGAACACAGTACAGGGAACTGTGAGAAGGGCTGAGCTATAGTGGCAGAAAGAGTAGCTGCTGTTCCCATCTCCCAAACAACAACCTAAGAAACCATGTTCAATAACTGCCATCGTAGAGAAAGAAGAAAATCAAATGGAAAGCAAGCTATTAATCAGGCACAAATCCATATAGTCTGGAAGGTGGATGGGATCCAGTGCTGTACTTAGAGAAACGCATCCTCTTAGCGAGTGTCCAAGCTGTTTGCTTTGTCTGTAAGCTGCCCGGACTCAAAATGGTCTCTGCCTCTCAGGATGCACTCGCATGTCCTCAGCATCTTACCACTTGTTTATAAAACATTACTGTAAATTGCTGCTTAGAGCATTATGTTTAACTGCTGGCAAAAGTTGTCTGTCTTGTTACTGACACAGCTGGCAGGGGAAGGGCCTAAAAACCCTCTTAATTCAGGTGAACCTGGAAGAACAAAAGACATTTTCATGTGATTTCACCAAACTTTAGTGTGACAGTGCAAAAATAGGACTTTGTTTTCTCTTATTCTAACATCTCTTAAGCTTAGTTTGGAGTTTTGCTTGTTTTTTGAGGAATTACAGAGTTATCTCTAAAAATGGCATTCATGGAGCAAAAGCTTCAGTTCTTTTTGAAACTGATGGTGGAAGTCTCACTCAATGCTGTAAATCAGTTTTTCAAGGAGTAATTTCTCACAGAACAGACAGCAAGGACAGTAAAGTACAAATTGCTAATGTATTTATCATTTACAGCTGTTTCAACCTTTCATTGAGTGCTAGGTTCTGACTTCCTAGGCTTGCTTATCCCTGCTGGTGGTCACATTGGTGGCGTTTCTGCTCTTAGCTGGATGCTTTTTGCTTTGCTTATCAATGCTTGTGAGCACCTGTCACGGCCTCCGGTATTTGTACCACCCTGAAATTAGGTTCCTTTGAACTATTTTCACTGGTAAAGCTCTGCCATTAGGAAACATGCCATTTTAGAAACCTGCATCAACATTGGTTATAATGTATTTGTGTAACTCATGGACCTCTACATTTAATTAATGTGAAACAACTGTCTTGAATCTAAGAAGCTATCTAGTTGCAATTAGTTCTTGTTTGCTAATTAATTACCAATGGATGATTAAAGACTTGTTTACTGAGGTTTAGCAGCTATCAAGACACATATCTAGTACTCAGGGGATTTACCAGGCGGTAACTGGATTGTTGAATTAAATTCTTATTGGGGACCTTTAAACTGTGACCAAAGAAAGCGGCTCTGCAGCCAATTTCCTCTAACAGCTCTCTTGTGTCCTCCTGGATCTGCTGCCATGGGTAGTGTTGCTCCTAAGGGGGGGAGAATATGTGGATCCTTCTGGCTCACTGCACTGGGATTGAGTAACGTGTGTTCTGCTGCAAATTTGAGGTAGAGAAAAACAGGATCTCAGGACTAGGCTGTGTCAGGTCTCACATACACTCCCAAACACTGTCTGTCTAGCCTGACAGTTATGTTTCTTTTTTGTCTCTTCACTGATGTTCATTGCATATCATACTCCAAATAAATTGCCACAACTGAAGTCTTTTTTCTTTTCCTATTGAGTTTTATTTGCAAACTGTTTTTTGCTTCTGCAGGTAGGTTTTGATTTTTTTTCACAATTTGCTCAGTGGCTATGTTGAATTGTTTTAAGCCTGTGGGTTTGTTTGCAGATTTAGTTCCTGTGTTTATGGTCTCTTTGGTCACCAAAACACAAGTTTCTGCCACCACTTGATGAATGAGAACAAGATTTATGGTAGTAATTAGTGGCTTGTTCGTGTAACCAGCTTGAAGAGCCTTGAGAAAGTGGTGCGTTAGCTGCCCTCTCAAAGCCAAGCTCTTGAGGTGTCTGGAGATGTGTAACCATCATTGCTCACTGCTTTTGACAGCTCTGCCCTACACGGTGTGGATAAATCAACAGACAGGGAAGTTAAACACCAGTATTCACACACGGAAGCTTTTGGGTTTACCAGTAAAGAGTTGTTTCCTATAGACTGGCATGAACAAAAGCTGTGTGTGCAGGTTTTGGCGAATAGTAAGGGACAGAAACATGGTTTATGAGAGCAGCAGCTCAGAGTTTGAAGGGATGCTTTTAAAAGCTGCTTTGCAGGATCCTTCAGCCTCCCTGTCAAGGGCTGCTCTGTGTTTTGGTTTTTAGTCCATAGTCGTGAAGAGAAAACCAGGAAGGGTGCTGGCACTTTCTACATAGAGAGAAGGCTGGTAGGATTTCATGGAATGATTTCATCCATTCTTCTATTTTCTCTTGTGATTTCCCTATTTATAAGCCTGAGGTTTGGATTGCTTTTCTGCTGGCCTCTCTCTCTAAGCAGAGCTGGCAGGGAAAAAAAAAAAAAAAAAAAGGCAAGAGAATGAGCAACTGCGGCAGAAAAGTGATTAAAAAGAATAATTAGCATTTGCCCCTGATAAATGAGCAAAGCCATTAATTAGACTGATTTACTCCTGGCTTTTTTTTTTTCCTTTCTCCCTTTCCTCTCTCTTTTTTTTTTTTTTCCCTCTTTATCAAATGGCAGCGCCGTGACTGCCCCTTTGGTACGTTTTCATCAGCTTTTCACCAGCTGTCAGAGCTAACACCCTCCTTTCCTGGAGCCCGAGCAGCCTCTTGTAGCTAATGGATATGGAATGCAGCCAGAGCTGATAGCTGCTAGATCTGTGCTGGCTTACAGGTGTTTCCATCATTACTGGCGTATTATCTACCACTGGGTCCCCTTCTTCTTCCTCCTCTTCTCTTTTCTCTCTATTTTTGCCTTTCTTTGTAATGATCTAAAAGTAATTACAGTTGTTTGGGGTTTTTTATATGTACATTTAAAAAATCCTGGCAGATTTTTAAGACACTTATTTAATGCAACACGATGTCCCGGTGATCAAATCAATTTCTTTTTTTGGCATGGTGACAAGCAGCGATGCTGCTGCTGCTGCTGTTGCCTGTTTGAATGTAATTACCAGGATGAAAGGGAGAATTTTAATTAAGACAATTTCCCCCACACACCTTCTTCCCTCCCCATTATTCGTATCATGAGCTGGAGGCTGTGGGTTTTTTGGTTTTTGTTTTTTGTTTTTTTTTTTTTAATGTATGCTTTTTTATTAAGAAATATTAGTAATCATCAGGCTATTTCATATTATATCATGAGGATGTTCTTGCCCCTGCTCCCGCCCTGCCGAGAGCTGGCTGAAGGTATGGCTCTATGCAGAGTTGGAGAATGATTTGTATGTGATCTCAAATAGGGGCTTGGCTCTTTAAAAGCAAATATGAGCATAAAATGCCTGTTTCAAACCTAAATGATGGTGCAAATGCCATCACTGGCATATATATGGTGTTTGGAGCTCTTTGTGATTAATTATATGCATTCCTGTAATGCCCAGAAGCCAAATTCTTCATGCAATTTTGAGCACTGGAAAGAGAGACAGGCCCAAATGACTGCCTAGGAGCCAAACACCACAGGAACATTGCAAAAGCTGGGTTAAACCTTTGTTCTTCAGACCCTGCCTCTAATGTAAGGAAGCATTTCAGTTGTGTGCTGGGAAATGGGTAAGAGAAGGTGCTTCTGAGGAGGTGGGTGAAGTATTTGGCAAAGGGGAAACATGAGGTGAAGTGAGGAAATGCTGAAGTTTGTCAGAAGCTGAGGAGAAGTAAATGGCAGCTATTGTCATGGAGCTTGGAAAATAAGGGAATGGTGCTGTATCTGGAGCAAGCTTTACTATCAAGGTTCAAGCAAAGAGAAATGGCTTTTTTTTTTTTTTTAACCTCTGGCATGGTAGGTGCATTTGCAATAGTTTTTTAAGTAAAGACCATGAATTACAGTTAGAACTTTTTTGTGTGTGTGTATATCTCAGAGGTATTGCATGCTACAGATCATTTTAACTGGCTGTTGTCTTGTCACCTGGAGTTCTGTTCTCTCTACTGCTGAATCCCACCTCCATTTGCAAGAGTTGAACATAAGTCAGATTCTCTGGGACTCTTATCACAATAGAAACACAGCAGCTAGGGAAGGAGCACGGAAAGGAATTTTTCTTGTTCTTTGTAGGGGGGGCATGAGACGCCTTTCCAGTTCTGCTGAGGTTTGCCCATATCTGTTTTCACCCCATACCTTGCCTCATAAAACCCCTGTGCTCCCAGGCATGGGTAGGACATCCTCTGCAGCCTGGCCACGCAGGTCTGTTAGCAATCCAGAGAGGATGGTGCAGGGTAATCCAGACTGCCTCTTCCCCCCAGGGCAGGCCACACACTACCTCCAAAGAAGCTTTTTAAGCTGCAGCCTTGGGACCAGGGCAGGGCCATTACTTGGGGTTGAAATTAGGTCTTCAAAAGGTTGGTGTTGGAGGGGGCTACAGAAAAGGAATACCATTTCCCAGGTGTGTTTTTGAGGCATGTCTCATGTGAGCAGAAGGTAATCTAGACCAATCTGTGTGTTTGATTTCCCAGAACAACTTCAAGTTTATTTGCAAGTACCTTAGCTGTGAAGTCCATGGCAGGTTTTCTGAGCAGGACTTGTCCCCAGGCTCCTTGAGCTTCATTCTGCCTTCCTGGGGATCACTTCAGGCATGACTTGAAGATTGCTGGACAAATAGGAAAACCTGCAGAGCAAGGTAGGTGCCTGCCAAAAAATGAAGGGAACAAGCTCTGTTTGATTCTCTTCACTTGTTCAGTGATGCTCAGAGGGGTTAGACCTTTGCCTCCCACTGTGCCTGTCATGCCTCCTGCCATGGAGCAGCAGAGCTCAGTCATTTGTGCAGAGCTGGTTGAAACAGCCAAAACAAGGGAGTTGGTAGAATTATAACCCTGGCTGAATGGCTTTCCTTGTCCTCACCAAAGAAACTATTCCTATTAAGCCCATGTGCTTACACCTGTGTTTTCAAGTCCAAAGTGGAAAATTTTCTCCTCTTGTCATTCCCAAGTCAAGGGAAAGGTGAGCTGTGGGTGAAGCTGCTTGAGTTTCAAGGTTTACTGGATAGAGGAGGTCAGAGCAGTCCAGGTGAGGAACAAAACCAAAGACAAGATGCTAGGACAGAGAGGAAGGGACATATCTTTATACTTGCAAAGGCTTTGGGCTCTGCTGGATCTGTCCTAAGCATGACAGAACCATTCAGAGGCTGGCATTGACCATCACAATGGCCAGTTGTGTGGAAGAGGTTTTTCACCTTTTGGATGCCAGCCCTCAAAGGTTTGGCAGAGCTTGGATGCACTGGGTTAACAAGCAAGGGTCAGCATGCATGCCCCAACCCACACACAAACAGATGCAGTAATCTGAATTATTCGTGTGCAAACCAGGTCCTTGGCTTGCTCAATCCCAGAGTGGAAATTGCGCCTGAGGTTAATGCACTGCAAAGAATGTACGGGAAATGTTCTGTGTTTTAAACAAATAAAAATCAGTGCGTATTTTTTTAACGCTTGCTGACCAGCTCTTCACATCCTGTTAAACTAAATATTTGTATGGTAGTAGTGCAAAGAAGGCTGAGCAAGGAACCTCCACGTTTGGTTTGGGTAGCTGTATATTACGATCAGCTGCTCTTTCCTCTTCTGTCTGTTTTTCTTAGCAAGGTCAGGACGAGTTTCACAGTCCGAATGGTTCACTGCAATTCTCTACAGGATATCCTCATTTTACTTTAATGGGGAGGAAATTAATGAAACATACAGGCCCTGGGGCTTTGAATACTATACATTAATATTATCCCAACGCATTGTGGTATGTGCGCTCTCTCAGACTAAACTTTACACTGGATGGAGGAAGTTGTGATCAGATTCAGGTGCCTGTGAAATATAAGTGGTGGGGGGAGAGGGGAAAAAAAATAAAGGATAAGAGAAGCTTGAAGCAGTTTCCTTCCGTTTCAGCCCCTGATCAGTGTGAGAACAGGGATATTTAAATAGGATCAGGTCAATACAAACCAAATTATCCCAGCTCCTAGGGCAAGACTATTTAGCTGTATTTGTGTATCTGGGAGGTAATTTCTTTTGATTTGTTGGTTAACTTCTTTGGAGAGTGAATTTGTCCTGTCTGTGAGTCAACCACTAGTCATGTGCAAGACAGTGGTGGTCTTTGCAGAATGTGGGCTGCAAAAGGACTGCAGATCTTCCCACCTCCCTTTCCTCAAATGACCAACACCATGAGTGCTTTTCAGTGCAAGCAGGCTGACAATGAAATGGGATAATACCAAGAAATAAAAGAAAAATTAAGTTCAGCTTCTGTTTTCTTTGCTGGTAGCTGGAAACAATGAGAAGACAGGCCTGAGCAAGCAGTAATTTGCCCCCTGTGCAAACCACCTTACAAGGCAACAATTGCCAGGCAGCAATGCATGCCCATCGCAAGACGGCTTAGAACCTAAGAGCTGAAGGTGCTTTGCCCTGCTAGTTGACCTGTAGACTACAAAGCTTCTTTAGAAGACCCAAAACCTTCGGGTATGTATTGGAACAGCTTAGACCCAAGGCACTCAGCTGCTATCCCAGTGTTGCTCTGAACTGCTTAAATAGAGCTGCTCTCATGGCAGTGGTTCGGGTGGTTGGAAGGTGGCCACTAGCATTGTGCTGTGTCAGGCCCACTACTCAGAAAGCTGCTGACAGTGAATTCTAGTTTTCCTTCTGGGATTTTTGTTTTGTTTTCTTTCCCCTTGTAGTGTGATTTCCTCATATTACAGCAACTGGCACTGTCTTTACATCAAAAGGAATGGAGCGCCCTTTCCTAATTTTGGTGGAAGAATGTGGAGGAGGGGACCTTGTTTGGAGAAATTTGCTAGATCAAGGAAAAATAAGTTAAAAATAAGGTCATCACAGTTTTGGTCTCTCAGGGTATAATAAAGCATTTTTTTCTTTTTCTTAGAAATGTGCTAAAATACTGGAAATTTTCTATGGGCTGAAGAAGGAAGCAGCCCCCTCCCATTCCCATACTCCACATGCCCATCTTTGTCCATTTGACTTTAAATGTTGCTGAACCGTGTGTCTGGTGGAGAAAACCGCAACTTGAATATTACCACATTTTGCAAACTGAAGGCTCTGCCTTGGGATATGGGGACAATTTATTAGTGGAAATATCTTTAATTAATTTGTGCACAAGTTCGTGTTTTTCTTTAATTCTTCTCCCCAGGCACTTGACCCATAGTAATGAAATCTGAGAGCCCTTTTCAGAAAATGACTTTCTCAGCATTTTTGTTCCTTTTAAAGTTAAGTGTATCGCATAATGACCATGAAATGTTATCCTTTATTAGGAACACACTTTTCACTGAGAGTCTTCAAATAGACTTTATTACCAGGAACTCCATGGTAAGCTGCCATCCACTGCCTTACAGTCAGGCAGGCCTGGCTTTGAACTCCACATGAGTGTTGGAGGATGAGTGCTCTGCTCTGGCAGCCCAGTCAGGACTGGCTGTCACTGGAAGGAGGTGGGTCCTTGGTTTGGTGCCAGCCTCAAAGGCCATGAGGAGAGAACCTAACTTTGACCATGAGTGGCCAAAAGCAGGCTGATGGGCACCTGCAACCCACTCAAGTCTCACTCCCCAGGGATGTCATGAACTGACACTGGGGTTTTGGAGCCTCCTGTGTGACCTGACTCCTGGGCAGGTCTAGGAACTTATAAATGTTGCAGAGGTTTGCTGTGTCTGAGTGGGGGCTACAGCCGGAATGGCTCTTGCTGGCCCCAGTCCCTGCCAGTGTCACATTGGGATGTCAATTTCTCAGGTTTCCTCTGCTCCAGGCTGCCCTTGGGGAAAGTTTTCAAGCTCAGAAAACGGGGGCATGCCTCTAGAGCTGCTTATGTGTCTTAGATACACTTCATCTCTCACTGCAAACAGTCCTTAAGGACGGAACGGTTTCCTTTTGCACAAAGATGGATCAACAGTCCCCTGTGGTTTGGCATGTGGGAACGTTAGCCCTAACACAACAGACACACTGGTGATTGAGGGGTTGTTTGGAGGTAATGCTGCCAAGGCAGAATAGGATTTTTCCGTTTTTTTGCAACAGAGAGAGATGGGAAAGGGGGTGCTTAACAACAGACGATGAGCAGTTCTGATTTATAACCCATCTGAAATGTGTTATCTCCCCACTCCACCTCCTGCCCCTTAACTGCCACTCTCAAAGCCTCTCAAAACCTTCTGATGCAACATTTAGGGTGCTGATTCAGAATGGACTCTGAGGACATGGTGTCATTGTGGACTAGCTCAGTGTGGTGTTTCTTAGAAAAATCTCATTCAAGTGCTAACCAGGCTTTTACCCCCACCCTGAACACATGCCAGGTCACTGACATCCTGTAACAGCACCGTGTGGTCCTGGAATGGGCAGTGTTGGCCAGAGCTAGAGTCACCTGCACCTCCCCAACTCCAGGTCTGAATCCTTTTCTGGGGCAGTGACATGGCACTCACTGCTCCCTTCTGTCTCTGACGCTCTGTCCAAGTAGATTAAAACCCCAGGGGTCAGGGTTGGCTCCCTGGAACCAATTCACATCATGCTTAACTGATTTGTCTTATCACAAAGATATTATTAGTGTTTAGAAACCTCCCACCCGCAGCAGAAAGGGCTGCTTCACAAAGGGCCTGTCCCTATTGTTTTGAGGTCATCTGTCTCCCTGTCCTGGTCCTGTTTTCACTCTTAATTTGTTTAGACCGCAGAATGGGCGCATGAACAACTCGGGTTTTTTTTTTTGCTTTTGTTTTTGATGGGCAACCACAAGAACATTGGCTGCATGTGCCTTTCGTTTGGTTGCAGTTTAACAGCTGTTCCCTTTGAAATAACCCTGTTTCTGCTGGCTGTATTTCTTAGTTGCTCTTACCCAACTTTTCCGACCAGTAAGGCTTCTCCCTCCTCCCCACCCACCTGGCCCTGTTCCCTGCCCTCCCCACCACTACCCTAGGAACCTTTTTGGTTATTTCAACCTTTGTGATTAAACTGGCCCCCAATTGTTATCAAGAAGATTCAGGAAGGAGGATGAAAAAAGGAAACATAATCTTATCTGAGAATAGAAAATATGATAAGGGCCCCCTATCTGGAGGCTGCAGTGTCCCTCGTGGTGGGGCTGCAGCAGTTCCTTTGAAAATAATCACTGACACCATCTTTGCTAAATCACCTTTCACACAGCTCGGGCCTTTGATACAAAGGCCCCTGGCAAAATTAGAGCAGGATTGTGTAGACCCCAGAGCAAACGCATTAAATGCTCAAGAAATGAGAATTAGGGGGCACCCAGCTATAATTGCACATGAGGAACTTCTGTTGTTGGGGGGTGACGGTGTGCCTGTGTGGGTGTATGTGCATTTGTGTCTCTGGCTGTTGCCAGCTGATGGCTACAAGTTATTAGGGCATGACATGAGGTGCTAATTAAACAGCCTTTGTACCTTTTAATCATCTGCGTAAGAGATGAATTAATGCTGGACCAAATGCAATGTTAGAATGATTCTGAATGCTCAGGTCTCAGAAAGTCTCAGGTAAAACATGTACAGAGCAGTTCTGTACTGGTTATGTAGAAAATAGCAAGACCAAGCAAGACTTTGTTGCTTTTATTTTTTTTTTTTTTTTTTTTTTTCTCTCTTCTTCTCTCTGCCTGTTTTGCTGTCAGAAGCCTCAGGGTTAAACTTCTCTTGTTTTGTTTCAACTGAAGTGAGTTTCATAGTCTTGTATGCTAATAGACCCTATTGGGCACATTGCAAAAAGAAAAAAAAAAAAATTAAAAATCTCAGTGTGTTGCTCCCAAGAACTTGGCAGCCTTTTGCATTGACATACCTGACCTGAAACAGAGCTGGTGGAGTTAAGGGGAGGTTGCAGGGGCTGGGAAAGTGAAATATCCTGCAGGGACAGGCCAGAGGTATATTGAGTGAACGTGTAGCATCATAAGAAATACACATATATGGACCATAAGTACTTCTATTAATTTATATTTATTTTATTTATGCTGCCATAAATAGTTCTATTTACTTAAGGTAATTCTGAGGTTCTAAGCAATGCCTAAGGATTTAGGGTACTCCCTCTTTTGGTCCTTACCGTGAAATGGCTGTCAGAGGGTGGTATGAAATAGACCTTTCTAAAGGCTACTCAAGCATTAGTAACCTAAAAATTGAGGTTCCCTGAATCCCAGATCGCTTCTAAAAATTGTACATCGCTAATTGGCCCCATACATTTGGAATGAATGTGGCTTCTGTCTTTTAGGATCTGATTCAAATTGAACTGGAGAAGTCTCAGAACAACCACCCTGTCTTGCAGGTGTTATCCATCAGCCAGATTACCCATTTCCAAAATATTTCAAGGCAAAAATTAAAAATATGCTTAAAAATCAACCAACTAAAAACCTACTAAACCTCCATCAGCCAAGCACACTCCAATTTTTTGTGACTATCATGTTAGGAAGTTTTGCTTGAGCTATAGGAAGTGCTGAAATTATCACATCTTGTGAAATATTTAAGAATCTAAGCAGAATTTGTCAAAGCTCAAAGTGTAATGTAGTTCCTTTGCAAGGTAATCATCAGGAATTAAATCCCTTTTTCTAATGGAGGAAGAAGGTTTTTTTTCTTTTTTTGCAATAGAGGGTAAGGACGTTATAATGTTGCCACCTGGTATCTCAAGGCAAGGTGTTGACTTGAGCACCACATTGCCGCTTAAAGGTGAAAAGTTTTTGAAGTAACAAAATTTAAAGTGCTGGCCTGGAAGCAAATTACTGTGGTGGGAAACTGGCATGAAAATTGATAGATAAGCTCAAAAATCCTTGTCTTTCTACTGATCTTTCAGAGGCTGGCATTTGTGAATGGAGCCCATTGAATAGGAGTACAGTAGCATCTTGGTCTGTAACAGAGACGTGGTCCATGTGGGATAAGTTTGTAGAGGACTGGCAGAACCTTCTGTCCAAATTTTTCCAGATACACAAAAAATGCCCTATAGGTCTTTTCCTCCTATTCTTTCCCCTTGACAGTGAGAATAATGGAGGTGCCAACCTCAACTTTAAATTTCCTGTTGCATGTTGATTTGTGGGATATTCATGCAAGCAAAAACCACATTGATTTGTGGAACATTTGCAAAGGGATAAACAGTGGATTTTGAACATAAATCGATTTTACCTTTCATAAATGGGTGGAATCCTTTCAGTCACTTCTGTAACTGGCAATGAAATACATCTAAACCATATCCTCAGATTTCCTTGATCGTGCTGAGAAGCTTAAATTTAAAGATGTCCCGCAAGGGGCTAAAGCAAAAAACCTAAGTTTAATCAAAATGGTTGTTTTATAAACTCTTTATGATTAGACTTTATTGCTGACCCAAAGACACTACATCCCAACTCATTTGCAGAGGAATGAAGTGAGGCAGGAACCAGCCAAGGCAAGCTGTGGTTTCATCTCCAAAACTCTTCCTTGGCACCACAGCCTGGAGGCATTCCCACCCTGCACCAGCCATCCCCTTGATGCTGACCGTGCAGCTTTATAAGGTTGTGCAGTGAAAACACCTCAGGGAACTGATTCGTCTGCAGAAGAGAGATGAAAAATCCTGCTGGTGCCCCGTGTGTTTCTTGTTCCAGTGTCTGGGTTCCCCTCTCAGGCTGGTGTCACGCACCACTGCAGCAGCGCACCGAGGGGATCGCATGCTGCAGGGCAGAGGCAATCCGGAGGGAATTCCTGAAGCTGGTGTTGCTGCTGAATTTGTAATGTTGAAACCACAACCCCAGAAAAGGAAGAGAGGACAAGTGTGTGAATAGTTTAAAGAAAAAAAAAAAAAAAATTAAGAAAAACCCGGTAGGGTTCTCTTTGGTGAAGAGAGTACTTTAAAAATCAACCAAAAAAAACCCTGCAGAGTAAATTATTTTTCGTGAGAAACAGTTCAAGAGCAGAGTTCTTCTGCCTGACCCCACAGTGGAGAGGGAGGGCTGCTTCAGGGAGCTTGCAATGAAGAGGTGGAGAGAGGAAAGAAAACTAGGAACACCAACAAATGCACAGTCTGTGAGTTTTAAAAGTCCTCATGTAGGTTTCAGCAGGAGACGTTAGTGACCATGGAGGGAGGAGAACTTTCCCACAATGTCTGACCCCCAGCATCTTCTTTTGTGCTGCTAGAAGGGGCTGGGTGCAGGGCTGGCATGCTGCTCCTGTTTGCAGACCCTTTTTATGGTTGCACCTTTTAAAGAGGGGTTCCCAGGCATTGCTAAATCTGTAACCTTTGTGTGCTTCCCGTGGAGCGTGCTCTTAAATTATTTTTTATCAAAAAGGTCCAGAAATTTGATAGGGGAGATGAGAAGATAGGCATGATCAGGGAGGATAATAAAGAACTGTCACTTCCCTGGCTGTAGCTTTGTTGGCCCTCCTGCTTTCTGAGATAAAGACACAGTGGCTGGTCTGGGTTCTATATCAAAAGGCTGATTTGGCTGCTTGATTATATATGAAATATAGATTTAAAGCTTAACTTATGTTCCTAAAAGCGAATCAATCGCAGGGTAAAGCCTAACATATTTGTTATGATCACTAAAGAGCTCTGCTGGGCATGGTGAGGTGTATAGTGGCTAGAGGGGCTTTTAGAAGCTGTTTGGATCCAGTTTGCTGAAATCTTAACTGTTCAGAAAACAGTATTTATTAATAACAGCTCAGGGTGGGAAAATTTTTCTCTCTGATATCCTTCTACTCTGGGGTTTCAGGAACCACCTCCAAAGAAGGAGTTAAACCTCATTTGACCAGGCAGAAAGGGAAAGAGAGGCAGAAAAACTTCCAGAGCCTGTGTCCAGAGGGGCTGTGATCTGGCCAAGTGCTTAAATTCTTCTGAAGATGACCTTACTCAGCTCCTTGGTTAAATGCTTTGCTGGATCTGCTGCTTTAGGCTTATGTCCCTGGAAAGCAGAGTATGTTAGATGTAGAGAAAATCTGTCCTGGCATGACTAAATGGTTTCTGGTACCCATGCAAGCTCTCAGAGAACAACTCGGGTATCTCTGTGGGTACTGGAGGAAGAAACACCTTTCAGGGGCTGTGGACCTTTGCCATACTCACCACCCTGTCAGCACTGACGAGTGCACAGCCAGAAGGTCAGTGCAACAGTGAGAGTTTGCCAGGAAGCAGTAGTTCCAGCCATCCTGCTTTGGCTGATGGGCCTCTGGGGCTTGTCTTTTCACAAATGACACACACATGCATGCACAAATAAAACCCTGGCAATCTCTTTCTGCAAGAGCCTCGCTGCTTCCAGGGGGAAGGAGTGCAAAGTAATTTGATGCCTTCATTATCTCCATAACATGAACCAATTTGTCAGCAAACTACTGTGCAGCTTGATTCCTGATTGAAGAGAGAATCAGGCTGGGAGAGAGGGCTATTATTTGCAACTAGTTTAAGCATTGTTCTTTTTCAGAGGAATATAAATATACTGTGTAGAGCTGGCTCATTAGACACTTACCCGTTTGTATTTATGGTTTAATTAAATAACTGCATGGGAGGACTCTGGTTTCTAATAAATAACAATAACAGTAACAGTTTTGCCCTCCTTATGGCAGTTTCTTTCTGAGGAAGGCTTTGTAGGGACAGATGCATTTAATCTCCTGTCCCTTGATGGGAAGAATCAAGTAAAATATTTTAACCCTTGTTGTATGGGTGGGAGGGACTGACAGGTAGAGTATTACATTGACCAGCCCCAGGTTACTCAGGTTACTGACTCCTTATGATAATGTTTCATTTTCTTCCTGAAACACAGGGCTGGGAAGTTAGGGTGAGTCACTGAGATGGTTCCCTATGGAACCTCCTAAGAGCCACTTTCACCTCCCTTCTTGGTTTGTTACAGATTCCAGGCTTTGTAGATGCAGAAGAGAATTGCCTGGTGTGGCTCCAGTTTTGACCTGTATGGTGTAAGGGTACAAGGTACTGGATACGATCCAAACCAGCCCCGTGAGGGGTCCTGCCCTGTTCCCTTGTCCCGGGGGATAACCCCTAAAGGCTGGATTCCAGCTCAGGCCATGCAGAATGGGGCAGGAATTACCTGCTAGGATGGATGTAATGTAGGTTACAAACCACCAAAAAAGCTGCAGCACAGTCTACCTCTGAAGAGGGCCCTGATTCTGGTTTTGTTTCCTGTTCTGGTGCTGCCTTCAGGCACACCAAACCCTATAGGTGTTGCCACCCTGTATTTCCCAAAAAACCAGTTACACGGATTTGCTCTGAGTTTTTACTGTGGGAGTCAGTGTCATGACTCTGGAGTGGAGGACAGCTGAAAGTGAAGCTACTTTTACTACTTCTAGGTGTAAAGGTAAGCTTTGTGTCTACACACTCCTCCACTTGCACTAGCTCACCTCTGTGACCTCAAGCTGGGACAGGGGACAGAAGGGTTATGAGAACTGATCAGTGATGTGTATTCAAGCAATGCTTTAACTTTAAGGCTGAATTTTCTCTCTGAAAAGTCAGTGAAAATCCAAAGGAGATGCCTGTTGCTTAGAGAATAGAGAGGAAGAGTGCTTTGACATTATGTTTTGTTATTCCTAATCCCTGTGGTAGCTGATTTGGGGTTTTTTGTTTTGTTTACTCTCTTCCACATTTAATGTGGTCCCTTAAATTGCTTAAGATTCTTTTTCTTCTCTTTAACTCTGTTAAATCAGATTCCCCCATACCCTGAAATATAAAATACTTGGAGGTTTTCTCTAAAGCATAGTTTATGCAAATAATTCCCTCTCTGCATTCCTGTACTAGAGTCAAGCACTGCATATCTGATTGGGCTCTTAATGACTTTTGGGAATCATTTAAATATCTAGCTGACTAGCCCAGTTAATAATCAAAGCTGCAGCTCCTTGAAGCAGGAGTGACTCATGGAAGAAGAATAAAGCTTCTGGTTATTTCTAAGCCTCATTCCTGCCCCTTCTCCAGCGTGCAGGCTCTGAAGGGCACAGCACTATCAGATGTTCCCAGGCAACGTGCATCTTTCTGTCTTGCTCCCAGTCACACGTTCAGGGCATGCAAACTGCAAGCTTGGCTTCTGAACATCTGTTGCCTGTGCATCCCGTGGCAGGGAGATCGCTGGAGCTTGAAGATTAAGTAGTTGAGGGGCAAATTCAGTGTTTGAATTGCAGATTTCTCTGGAGGGGAAACCCTTGGATATTGCAGTGGGGACAGTGCTTGGGAGACAACTGTCTTCACTCCTGTGTGCTTAATTGTGCAGTAATGCAGCTAGGACTGTATGTGAATGGATTGTGTCACAGGGAACGCTGGGATTTGCTAATCCAGGATGGTTTTTTTCCCAAAGGAATGTTACTCTATTCTCATGTTTGTCCCAATTTTTAAGGTATTTTCAGAACATCTCACCTGATGTCTCCTGAAGTTTCATTTAATTTAGTGAATCATCTTTTTTTTTTTTTAGTTTTGTGTTCTAGGGTATCATTGATTATTGTCACATGTTATTACTGCTGGATGTACTGCAGCCAGACAAAACTCTGCTTTGGTAAGGGTATGTTTTAAGGTATGTTTTAAGGGTATGTTTACTCTATGTTTTCCCTTCTCTTGCACCCCTGGGTTACTCTCCTAGCACGAACATGATGATGGGACTACCTTTAGCACCTCCATGTCCTCTTATTTGTCCTGTATTCACTGAGACATGTTATTTCTCTGATTTATGAACTGAGATATTCCACCAGAGAGATGAGCGCCCAGGGGAGGAGAGCAGGGCTTTCATCTCACTGTGCTTTTGAAATATGACTGTAAAATCAGAATTAGATTGTAATCTCTTTGGGGCAGGGACATCTTTGTTTGCCCTGTACAGTGCCTAGCATGCTTCGGGTGCCATGTTATCACACACAGATGTTGAGTAATGAGAGATGCTCACGAACTGTATCTACTGACCCTGCAGAGCTGAGGGGCCGTTTGCTCCTCATCCTCTAATTAATAGTGTATTTTTATTTCTTTTCCCTGCTTCCCGTCTCCATCAGATCTGGACTTTGCTGGGCTCTCTTATCATAGGTGTGGTGGTACTGATGGCTTCTGGTTAGCCACTGACTGGAGTTTTGTGGGCAGGTTTTTGAACTGAGCTGGCTGGGAAATACAGTCCCTGTGGAAACTGTTCCAAAGAGAACTGTATCCAATCTGTCATAAGATGCAAGAGAGTTTTTTAAATGATCACTCTTCCCTAAGAGTAGTTTATGATACAAAGAGAGGAAGAAAATTTGAGATTCACCAAACTATGAGTTAAAGCTGAGGTAGACTTAGCTGATGTCTCCAGCTCAGTGACCAGAGGTACTTTGCTCCAGGATATCCCATGTTTTATCGGATTTCATATGGGCTATTGAGTTGTGTCCAAAAATACCCAATTGTCTTGGTTCTCTGGCTACAAAGGTTCATTAGCAGAGACAGAAATTTCTTGCCCCCCCCAGCCAGGAAGAAAAAGGCAAAGAACTCGTGAAAGGGAGAGGAGCTCAAAATGAGACCTTGCTGGCAGATAACTACAGTGAACCTTAGAGCCCAGTTTAAGCGCATCCCTCTCTCCAGAGTAGCTGATGGCAGATGTGAAATGCAGCAAGTCCTTGGACTGTTGTGTAACTTGGGGGATGCCTGCAGCTGCTGTTCATAATTAATCATTTAAGCAACAGTAAAATCAAGTGACTTTACTGACAGTATCCAAACTGCTGACCTCAATGCATTTTAAAAGTTCGCTGGATACTGAACCTCGAATGACCCATGGATGGATCTGGAATAATAATTTTCATAATCCTCAAGTCATTATCTTAAGAGGGAACGTATTGTTCTCCTAATTAAGTCCATCCACATGCTGTGCCTCTTCCCATGCAAATGCACTGTGCATAAACTAATTAAAAGAAATATACAGCCACAAGGACTTAAACTGTCTTTTCTGCAATCTCTTTAAATTATAAGGAGTCTCCCTCCTCCCCCCTCACACACACACACACACACACACACACACACACACACACACACTAGCAAGGGATTCGGCACTGTGTTCGGCAGAGAAAACCACTGAGCAGTTTTGGATCAGAATCTGGAATTCCCCAGAATTCATTAGAAAGCCTTTGTTTTATGACATGTTTTGTGAGGGCCCTGGATGTGTAGAAGACTCTAATTAAGAGAGAGTTATGATCATTTAATAGGAGACAGCCCCTGCCCTGAAGAGCTTACAGTCTAAACAGACAAGACAGCCAAAAGCTGAAAGAGCCTTGTTTGCAGTTAAACAGCTCAGCCATTGAAGAGTTGAATGACTTTTTCAAGGTCATACATGCAAAGCTGGAAATTGGAGGCAGACCTGCTCCAGCACCCCAAGAACTCGAGTCTTCCACTTTTAGCAGTAGATTCAAAAGACATAATGTGTAGAAATGTATTTCGTGCAACCCCACAAAAGGGCAGATTACCTGTGAGACTCACTGGTACTTTGCTACCTGGGAAATAGCTGTGAGCCTGCTTGGCTTCTTTCAGTAGTTTCGTTGTTCTCTGGTGTGGTAGAGGCTGTCCGACTGTAAAGCAATATGTTAAAAGCTTGTGACCATCTTAAAATATTTTCTGTCATGTCTCTCCACTCGAGCCTTGGGAGGACCGTGCAGATGTAGCAGAAGCCCCCTGGGCCAGCAGTGTGTCTGTGTGCCTCTTGTTGGAGTATGACTTTGAACCCTGGACTGGTCTCTGTTTCTGTTTGATTGTGGCAAGAACATGAATGAAGCAGGTTGAAGGATATCATCAGCCTTTTTGCTGTAATCTCCCTTGGGAGTGTTGCCGACCTTGCCTTTGTCTTCTGCTTTGCAGAAGAGAAGGAGTGGAAGCTCTGGATGTAACCTCCTTGCTATTTCCACTCCTGTTGTAGGATGTGTGTCTGGTGTTTGCACATCTATCAGAGCACTGTTGACATTACTACTTGCTCTCCTCTAAGAAATCAAGAGCAATTCAGTGCTTTGTCTGATACATCATCACAGTCTCCATGGGTGCAGGAAGGTGTCTGTGTGTGTGCATACTAACATGCTAAACTGTATTAGCCTATACCAGTGTATATGTAGCCTATATCAGTGGATATGTCAGCATAATAACTGGGATGGGATTTTTCTCTTGCTCAGATATTCTCCCACAAACACCTTTCTTGGCTGCTGAGGTTATGAGATACCCCTGGGGCCTCTAAGTTGGAGCAACAATCCTGTAAACTGAGTCTGAGTATAATGGTGGTAATCTCAGTGTTTTCACTGGTCTTAAGTGGTCTTCAGTGGGTTTGGTGGTAGAGAGATTGGCAGTTACACATCTCACGTCTCTTACATTTGGTTCAAATAGGAACCAAGCCCTCAACAGCCCTGGCATGGTTGGAAAGGAATTTGCATGTAATTGTGAGAAAGCACAGGGGCTCCTTTGCTCTCTTTTCTAACAGGTGTTTGTATGTGCAAATTGGAAGCTGAAATTTCCTTAGGCTGGTTTTGATTACTGTCTCATTCTTTGCAAATGGCAGGTTTCCTGGCAGCATCCCTACCAACACAGCAGTCATTGAAAAAGGCAGCTGGAAAAGGAGAGTGAAGAAGAGGCTGGGAGGCCCCTGCATCACAGGATCAGAACTGGAGCAAACAGGCAGTTCTCCTCTTATCTGATGTAGCCTGGAGAGCAGACAGATAGGACTGTAGCAGACAGTATGATGGGAATGTGGTGGGTGGACTCTACCAAAAGGAAAGAAACCCTCCCCTCTATGGATGAACCTTCATCTCTCTGTTTCCCCCTCTCCAGTCCTCATTCCGGTAAGAGGGAGGATCTTTTCCCCATCCAGTGATGAGATGAAAGAGTGGCCCCCATCTGACACTTCATGAGTTGGCTGAACCCTACAAAATGATCTTCATAAAATTCTGATTCCAAAGCATCAAAGCCTTTTCCTGACTGGTAAAAACCCTAAAAATTCCTGGAAGAACTGCCAAAGGGCAATGGGGCTGATTCTGTCAACTGCCTTTGGTTAGAACTGGGTTTGGTTATTTATGGGGGCCGGGGGAGGCAAGAACTTTCCAGATGGGCAGCTGAACCAAATATAACAATGATAAAAATCAATGCAGTTATATGAAAGGAAAAGAATGCCTGCACTGAGGAGCTGCATAAAGCACACACTTCT
Organism: Florisuga fusca; assembly: GCA_038090715.1. Taxonomy (NCBI): domain Eukaryota; kingdom Metazoa; phylum Chordata; class Aves; order Apodiformes; family Trochilidae; genus Florisuga; species Florisuga fusca. The sequence goes on along the minus strand of JAAWXA010000016.1, from coordinate 9,693,324 downwards.
CTGTGCTGAAACATCCCTCAGCACGGTGCTTATTCATGGCATCCCACCCAGTACTGTTTCATCCCCATGCATTGCAGACACCTCCTCCATGTCTGCTGAAGTCTGACCTTTGCTGAGGAGATTCTGGCTGGATTTAATGGTTCCTACCTAACAAGACTCCAAATTCATTGAGAAGTAAATGTCTTATTCTACTAAAAACATGACGAGGACAGTAATCACCTATATGCAATGAGATGTCATCCCATCCCAATGAGATTATAGCAGGGCTGGTTTCTCAGCCCACTCAAGAAGCCAGCAACTGGGTAGCAGCATGACTTTTGTCTTCCCCAAAAGGATGTAGTATTCTGGAGTTCAGGTCATGCTGGGACTCCAAAGAAGCAGCTGTGTCTCTTGTTGAATTACAGCTCAGACAGAATTGATGTGTGAGGGATTGAGGCTGGGAACAGGTTCTCAAACGGGTTGCATGGAACTGCTTGGATGAAAGCAAGGTGGAAAGATGAACATTTCCTGTCTGAAAAATCTGAAGAAATTTGTTGTTACAATGTGATGGTGTGGAGGAACTGAGTGAGCTGAAGGACAGCCTTCAAATCATCTGGATACTTAAATAATCTCAAAGTATCAATTCTGATCACTTCCAGCCCTGTTGCTGAGTGTGGCACTGCAGTTATGAGTCAGAGCAAAAGACTCCGTTCCTTCTCCAAAGAAATAGCAGTGTAGGAGCACAAGGGAAGTGGAAACATAAGAAAGGCAGAATTGGTGCTGGTGGTTACATCTTGGTATGCATCCAAGGATAGAGGAGGAGAGGGTTCAGTAGTTCCTTGTTGAAGAAATCCTGCTTGTCATCTGATTCATGAGGAAGCATGCTGAGTATCTGATGGAAGCAGAAAGACACCTAGGAGTCAGGACTAAGTGGGAGAGATGAAATACCTGATGAGAAATGAAATTTTCTGGAGAGGGCTGGAGTTTGTTACTGCAAACTGCCTTTGGCTGGGTGCACCCTTGATTTTCCTATGTTAGTGAAGTTTTGGATGCTGTGTTAATAGCAATACAAATCACCAGTCCCATACCATCTTCCTTGTGTTGAACTTTATTTCTGGAGGTTTTTCCTTTGATTCAAAGCCTCCAGTACTGTCATGGAAAGGATATGCAAAATGTTGTCTCTTGGGCAATTGCTTTTTTTCCACAGCATCCCCTTCTACTTCTTTCATTCTGGTGTTTACACTCCTTGGCCTCACCTCTTGACCAATATGTGTTTATGTAGTGGAAAAGGTGTTGAGGCTCAGCCTGCTGGGATTCCTGTTCATTGCTGTGCAGTGAATTCCAGCTCTCTAGGTAAGTCTAATGAAACAGGGGGAATTCCTCTGCCTTACTCAACAGAAAGAGCCTTATTCAGTGGGGTTTCTTTGTTTAGGTCAGGTTCTATATCTGTGTGTGTGGTCCCACCATCAGGTTTCTGCCTTGTGGGAGCCCAGCCCTGGACACAGACATCAGCCAGCCTGGGGTGTTTGCTTCTCTTTTTGCTTCTCACCCACTGATGGGCCCTGCTTGCAGCTCTTCACCAACTCAGCAAGAAGTAAGAGCAGGACAGGATGAGGTGAGTGATTTGTTTGCTAGTGATGGCAGGATCCTTGTTACTTGTTAAAGGCACATGAGATAAGAGATACCATTGATGTTTTAAGGTGTTCTTATCATAGTCCTCAGTCTGAAATGACACTGTTCACCCACACTTTCTCTCCAGCTTATGATGAAAATGGAGAATTTTTTCCTGCTGTCTCCAGTCTTTGGAAAGCCCCTAGACAATAGAATTCTTCAGAAACATCATTTCCTTTTGTGAATCAAACTCTAACCCCTTAATGTTCAGCAAATAATTTGTTCCAAAGGGACCGTGTTGTATGTGATCGTAATTACATTTGGTTTTTAATAATCGTAAACACTCTTGTTTTCTAAGAACCAGCAAAACTGATTTCCAAATCATTTAATTTGAATGGCATATTTTGTGTTTGTTTTGTGTAGCATCTTCTTCCCTATAAGCACTTCTAAAGAAAAACAAACAATGTATTAAAAAAAAAAAAGCAAATGGTGGAGGGAAAAAACCTTGGAGAACTTTAAAAGACTCTAAACCTGAAAAGGGAGGGTGGGATCAGCTAATTTGTCCCTCTTTTGTGTGGTTTATTAAGCCTTTTGTTCTGGAACGCATGGGTTCAGTGGGAAAGCGGTTTTTGATATATAATGTATTTACTTTTGCTAATTAATTAAAGCAGTATTCATATGAAAATGCCGACTGATAATGGCTTTCACAGCAACAACTGTGTTTTTTAAAGTAGCAACTTTTAATTACAAATTGACTGGCAGAAATATATAAACCCAAATATTGTTCCACTGATTTCCTTTTAACTGTGTTACTCTTGCTTGATTTATCGGATTAGGGCTTTTCACACATAGTGCGTACAAGATATTGTTTTTAATGAGAAATTAAAAGATTACCAACAATACCCATAAACCATTAAAAACACAAACTCTAGATGAATGGTAATTAGACAGAATGATTTGAGGCTGATAAATTGAAAGCAATTAGTGTATTTGTTTGGGATTCTGAAGATAGCTCTGGGTGTTCCAGAAAGCACTGAGGGGTTCAGATTTGGTACTGGGTTGCATGTGGAGGTACCTGCACCACTTTGGGTATCCAAGGTACCAGCAAAGCACCAGTGGAGCAGATGCTGCCAGGGCTCCACTGGTTGTTGAGAAGGGGGCAGAGGTGAGGAGTTACACAAAGAGGTTTTCTGGGGAGGGCTAAAAGGATATATTGGAACAGGGCTTCCTTGGATCAAACCTTTTCCATGTTTCACTGTGATCTGTGACATAATGTAAGGGAAAGAGGAGATAAAGGGCTGGAAAGTGCTGAAAAGAAGTAATGGTTCCTCATCTGCACTGTGGTTTGTCAGTTGCATCTTCTGCTCAGCTCAGGCACTCCTGAGTCAATAAACCTGTGTGAGATGCTCAGTCATGAGATGAGAAGGTTGCAGTTGTTAATGGTGTCTTGTAACCCCAGCAAGAGCATCCTGTTTCTATTCTTTCTCTTATTCTTGGCAAAGCAAATGTTTTGGGATTCTATTTCAGCAAAAGGAAGCATTCTCAAGGTGGTGATTCCTTTTGACATTGTTCCTTGTACTTGGGTCTAGAACAGAGCTCACAATGATTTCCCATCTGAGGCAAATTTCTTAGGATGAGCGAAATGACCGAAATGAAGTAATCTTCAAATCAAGATAGAAATGTTTCTTCTCAAAAATCTTAAATAAAGCAAATAGCCCTCCCTATCTCAAAACGTTAAGTCCCAGAGACATGATCTAAACTATTGAAAAATCTCATTTTAGTTTTTGCTGGTTTTATTTTCAGATCTGTCCAAGTGTAAACTAAACAGAATGTTGAAATTAAGATTCATGGCAAACAAAAACCTGAAACCTTTTCCCCCAGGTCAGAAATATCCATCAGAATCATCCCTTTCGTACACACAATGTTTTACTTGTTATAATTTGTTATTTCTAATGGAGGGGTGGTATTTTTCATTTAAAAACCCACACCATGGAATTCTCTGAGAGGAGCTTCCTACTTCTGTGCACTGACTAATCTGTATTCCAATCCTTTCTCTAGATACACTTCTTCCATGTGCCTTTTCAGTTCTTATCCATTGCAGAAAGAAATGTGTTATTTAAGAAGGCAAGAGCAGGCAAGCAGTGTCTGCCCTGCACGCTTAACTGTCAGCTGCTGGACCAGGTTTTCAGAAGAATTGAAGCTCTTGAAAGCACTTGCAGAGTGGGTGCTGGTGGAAACTGTTGGACTGACACGGATTTTTTGTTTGTTTGTTTGTCTTTGCCTTGAAAAAAATTATATTCTTTATGGAAACTCTGTGGCTTGTAACCCAATTCTTTCACTTGTAGATGCTCTTCCAGGCACACTTAGATCTTGGAGGTTCTTGAAGCTTGTATTCTCAGAAGGCCCATTTTCTGTCCCATGTCTGCTATGGCTCCATCCCTGTTAAGTTCACTGTGACTCTTATGGGGTGATTTATGTCTCTCCTTCATCCTACTGGAGTCACAGTGTGTTGCAGAGAAAAGTAGGTGTGCTAGCAGAGAGTATCTTATTTCCAGGGATGAACTGGACAGGTTACTGCTGTGCTAGTGGGGTTACTCTCAAGAAGATTTGCTGGTTTGCTTTCACTTTTGAGAAGTGGAGTCTTGGGCATTTCATAAAGTATTTTTCATTCCTTGTACACCAGTTCAGCCATCAAATTAACAAATTACGGTTCTTGGAGGAGCCACCCGGGACCTATTGCAAAATCTGGTCCCCAGTAAAATCTGGTTGCATGTTGCAAAAGGGAAAAGGCCAATAAGGAAACAATAACAGAAAAGCTCTATTAAGAAGGCATATGGATACAATGTTGCTGGCCCAGTTAATGAACCTGTTACATTCAGTAGTGCCATAAAATCCCAAGTAATTGCAAATGAAACTTAATGCCTTGTAAAAGAGTTGAGTTCCTTCCTTCCATAGCTGCAGCCTTTTGAAATAAAAGCCTGATCCAGCAGGAGGTGTATGTGTGCTGCACAGCTTATGCCGTGCTCTAGGAAACATCTGATTACCAGGGGACAATGTTAAGGTTGTTTGAAATGTTCTGGCTCTCTTGGGCAGCCCAGCCTTCTGCAGGAGGATGTGGAACAGGGCAGCACATAGAGAATTTGACCTCGACCCTGTGCATGTGGGATCCTGTGTTGCTTTTTTCCCTTGTTCTCAGATCCCTATGTTTCACCATCTTTCTGACTAGAGTGGAGGACTAAAAAGCCCTGCAAATGCAAGGCAGAGAAGTCCTTCTAACCTTGTCTGTGTGTATATTCCTGCTGGTCTGGACGTTTTCCTGACTTTTTAGAGCATGTGATTTCTGCCTGCTACAAGCAAACCCCATTTGTTTGGGAAAAATCATTTATACTCTGTTGCAGATTTTGGGTAGTGGCAGACTTTTGTAAGTCATAGGGCCAAATGCTATCTGTGCTCATTGTCTTTGCTCAGCTCTCAAGTCAAACTTCCTTTATGTGAATGAGAAATATGTAGGAGGGAGGGGATTTGCAGCACCAGCATTTTCTGGTAAGGGTAGTGATATTTTTGCATTGTTTAGGAATTAAATAACTGCTTGAGAATTTTAGCTTTGTTTCAAAGGCATGTTTCCAGTCCTGACGTTTGTGTGAACACCACCCCCCCATGTAACCTGAAAGTGTGACTTGGTTATGCCTGAAAGACTCAGGATCCAGAAGGCAGAGGAAAATAACCCAAAGCTGATTGTTATTAAAAACAAGCACCACCTAACCCCTCCTCAGACTGATGGTGTTTTAATTCCTGGGTTTGCATTGCTGATTTTGGGCCAAGAAAACTGAAGGCAGGTAGAAGCCTGACTTGCAAGAGATCAGGAGCAGGAACCTCACATTTTGCTTGAAAATGGCCTGAGTCTGGTGAAAAAGTGCCTGCAAAATGGGGTGAGCAAGGACAGAGTGCCATAGACAGAAATACCAGGCCTTAGAGTAAATTCTTCCTGCTTCCACCCATAAAACTTCATTTTTCAGTAGAGAGAAGTATCAGTCCTGCAAAAGTTGATATCCCCTCCTCCTTCCTTACTAATCAGGATTTCATTTAATTAGCAGTGCTTCATTTCCCCACGTGAACTGACTATAGTTGGTAGATAAAGTTGCAAATGGCCCCTTTAAGTTCAAATTATGTCTCTAGCTGCACATTCCTCTGTTAAAAATATACAGTGTCCTTCTTTCCTGGCATGGGTTAGCAGAAGTCATGGGGTGCACTCTGAGAAATGGACCCTGCTTTCTTTATTGTTGTTCTTTCCTTCCTCTGATGGCATGAGTCAGGGGTACTCACAGTCTCTGAACTGACAGCATCTCCATTTCAGCAGCTACTCTGCCCATGTCGTTGTTTGAGCTGTGGCCTGCTGTAAGGTTTATCTTGATTCTGTATACTTGACAATAAAGGGGGAAATTTCTGAAATTTTAGTGAGATTTTTAAAGAAACTTCCTTCCCCCTTTTCCCCCTTGAAAGGAAGTAACCTCCTGCAAATCTACCAGCACACCTCTTTTCTTTCAGGATTAGAGCTTGGGTCCTTTATCAGCTTCCTGTGTAACCATGGGTTTGGCTTGGCTCCTCTCTTGCTGAAATTGGTCCAACACTTTATCCTCACATCCACCCACACACATGAATTCCTCAGTGTCCTGAGTTGGTTAAGATCCATGTAAGTCATGGCATCTCTGTCTTTGCCCCTTCGTCCACCCCTGTGAAAAAATGTGCTGTGTTGTAAATGGAGTCAAATGCAAATATATGCAAGGTGGGGAGACTTAGTGATAGGAATCTAAGAGATGAGGGCCGTGAAAACATGGTCTGCAGAAGACTGTAAGGCTTTTCAATAATGAAATGCAAGACTGTCCCTTAAAGCTGGATGTGAAGTCTGCTGATGTCAAGGGGAGAGGTTTGTATTGGTTTCAGTGAACTCTTGATCTATCCCTTCAAAAGCAGCAAGGAACATGGTCCTGATCAGATGACACAGTTATGGTAAAGGGGCTTAGCATCTATGCAGGACCCTAAATAGGACCTCAGGTCTTTCAGAAATGCTCATTAGGAAAGGAAAAAGTCCTGCACACAGGGGCTATTACAGCAGAGACCACTGGATGTTGTGTGCTTTGGAAACTCAGCTCCTTGGGTTAAATGAGAACATGTATTTTCAAATCTGGTTCCAGTTGTAGGTGTTGAATGCTTGAAAGTCAATTTCAAAACAAATTTTTAAAGACTGCCTCCCCCTTCCATTTCCAAACTGAATTTTGCAAGGTGTTAGGTTCCTTCAGCTCTGAGGGCTTCACATACACACAGTCAAGGATCTAAGGAGGATCGCTGTCAGGAAATGAAAACAAAACAAAACAAATAAGATTTTGGATATTTAGATGAAGGATATGAGCATGTGAGATCATTTTAGAAACAGACCAGCCAGAAATTTCACAATGAGATCTTGATTTGAACTCTGACACCCCATCAAAATGGGGGTATGTGACCTCAAGGCTGGGGCTGTCTAAACATGCAAATCGCTCAAAACTCCAGTCAGCAAAAATGTATGTAAAGGCATTTAATAAATGCATTGGTCATGGGTAGCTAATCTTCCCATCCAGGAGCTCTGGTATTCTCAGTACATAACCATTATCATCTAAAATACTACCTGTCCCATTGCAGGCCGGATTTGGTCTCCTTGTCTGTGGATTAGATGTAAGGAATATAAAACAAAATACATGCACAAAACCCTTGTGTTTCCTTTGCAAAATCAGGCTGTGCACATAGCTAATTCTTTTCATGTTAATCTACACTTACAACCCGATAACAAGCTAGAGCTTTTTTCTAACCAGGCTTGATTAAATTTGGAAGATTTCTTCCCAACAGGAGAACCCTTTCTGCTTTCATGCAGTAAACATGATTTTTGTGCTTTCTGTATTTTCTTTTTTAATTTTTATTTCAGGAATTCTTTTTTTTTTCCTTATTATTATTATGAATAAGCTAGTTTTAAATCAATTTCAACAGCTGGAATTAATTTTCCTGTTACTGACTCTTCACTTGGGCCTGTCACAGAGCGGGAGGCTTTCTATTAGCATAAACATAACTGAAAGCTCTGGAATTTGCATTAATGTACTTTTAACAAGTTGACAGTCTTTTGGCACAAGCTCCTGAGATCTGAGAAGCAAGGGAAAAAAAGACTGTATTATACCTTACACTGGCTGGATTGTAAGAAGCTGTCAGGTAAAACCTCAGGTTTCTTTTCCTACTACAAAATACAGGACAAAATATCCACTCATAAGCAGGTGCATACATCTGACAGTTGTGTAAAGTCCTTACTGCTTGACCCTGAGCCTCTGAATGAGCATGCTTGAAACTCAGGAGCAATCTGGTTTATTGTTATTTAATGGATGTGGAACTCACACAAGGGCAGGAGGTGCTGGAGTGCAAAATATTTTACAAAAATGTTAAAGGGTCTCACAAAATGTGTATTTTGGTGACTGGGCTATGGGCCTTTTGAAAAGTGATCTAAACTCTGCTAAGTAAGTCAGGTATGTCAAAAGACCTGGTCCTGCAAGCTCCTTATTACCATGAAGTCAGAATTCAAGAGGGCTCAGCATGGCACTTGTGCCAGCAGACGACAAAATTGTACATGAAGACCCCGAGACTGAGATAATGGGTTTGTACATCTCTGTTTAAAGCAAATTATTAAAGTGAAGATCTTTCAATTTGTTTCCAGCCCCTAAGTGGCAAGTGAACTGTGGTTGAACGTGGCTCTGATTAGCCTTAGGACCAAAACCCTATTTGTGGATGAACAGAAGCTGGTGTTCCCACCAAATGACTTGGCTCTAGCAGCAGGGCCTTAAAGAAGGATGAGTTTAAGGAAAGGTGGTCTCTCAGTGTCAGATATTTAGCTGAACTCTGCTGGCTTTGCAGTCAATGTGTAGAAGTAGCTGGGCTACCACTGGGTCAGTGTGGGCAACAAGAAGGTGGGCTGTCAGCTTGCAGGGGTGTCTGCTTGAATGGGCTCTGCCGTGGCTGGAAGCTTGGAGTTCACTGAGCCCCTGCACTGCTCAGCTGTACAGATAGCAAGCTTTGGGTGGCTCTGGATCCCTCAGCCATGCAGATGTTCTGCCTATGTAGCAGTAGGGTTGATGTGTGTATATAAAGAATGCAGTTTCTTAGTTTTCAACAGTTACTTAGGATAAAGGTGTTACAATAATTGCAAAAAATGTACGAGCCAACATCAAATTCGTATGTGTGTGTGTTTCCAGTTATACTAGAAAAGCAGGCAGCAGAAAATACTTGGGCTGCAGATCAGACTCATATCAGTTGCCATGGGAATAAAAGAAATACAGAGAATTGAGGGAATCCTTTTAACTACAGGATTTTTTAAATTGAGTTCTTATTTGATTGTTTATTTAGGCCCTACATTAGGACAAAAATGTGTGTTTAGCCAGCTCCTCCTGCTGGATCCAGAACAACTATTAAAGCTTATTTCCACAGAGATATTGCTGATCCTGGCCCCAGAAGAGAGAGGAAGGGGGCTCTGTGCTCAGTGGCACTCGGGGGGCTTGCACAGCCCCATCGCAGGTTGGCAAGAGGAGCTGGGCTTTATGCTTGCATGGTAATGCTGCTGCCAGTGGTTTGGCAAAGCTGCAGAATTTGTCTGCTGCAGACTTTGTTCCTGGGTTTGCCCCTTGAGTTTGGAGGGACCAAAATGGTACCCATTTGGTCTGGAAACTATGACTCAGTCTGGTCAGCATGGGAGCGCTGTGACGCTGCTTACAGTCAGTCGTGTGGTGATAGTCTTGCTGCTGGGAAGAGTCACTGAAAGGTCTGCTAGTTAATTAGCAACGGGACTGGAAATAGCTAAAACCTGACTGAATTCCTCTGTCAACTCAGGATGGGATTCTCCTGTCACTCCTCTTCCTGCCTCTTCCTTCTTTGACCACAACTGATAATGCTGGAGATAATTTTTCTTCTCACAGCTGCTGTTCCAGTCACTACCATGAAACTCACTATGGCTGCTATTCATTGCATATAAGCAAAGGAGCAACTCAGTGCCCTTCACAGCCTTTGTATTTTTTTCCTTTTTCCAGTGGCACTGGCTGAGAGAAGAAGCAGCCTGTACAGTGCTGCTTGGCTCAGATGCTGCTGTCCTCTCTTGTTTCAACTGATGGAAAGCACTTGAGCTACATCTGCCTCGCTGTGACAGAATCACATAATTTTTCCTGAGTTAATCTGCCTGTGTACTTCTGGCTGAATGGTGCTCACTGCAAGTTCCTCATCCAACCAACAATGATGCATTTGTGCACAGCCCTTCCCAAGCTGGATAGTACTGAGATACTGTGGAGATGTCTTGAATTGCTGTCACTGACCAGTGCTTAGGGCAAGAGCAGTGGGGTGAGGAATGGGACACTTCTTCACTCAAGCCTCCAGATCCTATCATCAGATCATGAGTCCAAGAAGCCTCTTTGAAGGTTTTATCTCCTCCCTCTTAAGAAGTGTCAGAGCCCCTGTAAGAAACCAGTTGTGTTGGTGTAGTCAATGCTGCTAAAGCAGGAAGAGGTACAACGAAGAGCTGCAAATGCATGGCAGAATCACTTATCTCACAACTGCATGTTCTCCTTTGATTAAAAAAAAAAAAAAAAAAAGACATTTTTCCTTTTTTTCATGAAGGTTTTTTTCCCTACCTGCCAACCCAACCCCTCCCAATCACATGAGCCCAGAAATCGTCCCAAATACAGGAGTATTGAAAGAATAACATTAGGGTTGGAAGCTGGGGTCAGTAATGGTGCTTGTGGTGAGGGAAGCTATCTGAAGCTGACACCAGTGTTGAATTCAGCAGCATCAATGGAGGCTGTCGCGTGAGCCAACATTGACAGCATCAGGCCACTGGTCAGGGTGCGTGTGTGTGAACAGTGGACAGAGGAGCTGTGGGCTGGGAGAGATTTGCAATGATGGGAAGAAGAGTGTGGGAGGGGAAACAAACAGTAGTTTGGTTTAGAGATACTGTCCCCAGCGCTGATTCACTGGGCTAATCGAATCTTGGTGGCCTTTTTTCTCTTGTATCTTCTCTGGGCGTCTGTCACTGTTTTTGAGAATTTATCTTTCTCATCAGAACTTGGGGTTTTTGTTAGTTTTTCTCCTCTCCTCATTCAATTCCTGTAAGAGGAAAACATATAAAAACAAAATGCCCTTTTCTCAGAGCTATGTTCAGTAGGCCTGAGTTGTGATGAAGTCTCTTCTCGTGTTGATTCCAAGGAGGATTGTTGAATGTATATATTATAGAAATGCCTGGAGACCTTAGATTACAGTAGAGCTTCACTGAACAAGGTACAGAATATGCCTAGGGGAGATCTGCCTCGCTACAAGCAGCCCGAGGCAGCCCTAGCCAGGGCAGACAGTTTGGCAGAGGGAGGGCAAGCACCAGGGGCAAGGTGACCTGCTCAGGGCTGGGTGCAGGAAGGCAGGAGCAGAGCTGGGCCAGCCCGCAGATCTTCTGGCTCTGCCTGGTCCTTAAACATTCCTGTCTCCCAATTGTGTGGGCAAATGAGAAGTAGGAGTACTCATGTAAGCAAGGGGTGTTATTGCTATAACTCTCTGTGGTGTTGTTATCATCCTTCCCATGATATGTCTGGTCTTAGACCCTAAGCTTTTAAGGGGAGAGGTGCTGGTGGATGAGTCAGTGGGGATATATGAGAACCTTTGTACCTGAAAGGATCTTAAGTGTTCACTGCCTGGACTATAGCATGACTTATTCCCCTGACTGACACTTTTAACCCTTTAGACTATATTAAATTATTTTCTTAATGCTGCAACATCCCTTTTCTTGAATACACATTCCCACAAGTCTTAAAGATGTACCAGCCCTACAGAGACTGGAACAATCATTGCAATGCACAGGGGGGCTACAGAAAAGCTGGAGAGGGACTTTTTGCAAGGGCATGTGTCCATAGGACAAGTGGTAATGGTTTCATACTGAACAAAGATAGATTTGCATAAGACATTAGAAAGAAATTCTTCACTCTAGGGGTGGTAAGACACTGGAATGGTTTGCTCAGAGAAGTGTTGTGGATGTCCTCTCCCTGAAAGCATTCAAGGTGAGGTTGGATGGGGCTTGGAGTAATCTCATGTGGTAGAAAGTGTCCCTGCCTGTGCAGGGGGGTTTAAACTAGATGATCTTTAAGATCTCTTCCAACTCTCGTAACCATTTTATGATTCTATGACCTCTCCCAAGCCCATGTGTTCTGGAACCAGCAGTAGGCCACAACCAAGAGGCACACAGCTGTGACACAGGCAGCAGGACCCCAGGACCCCAAACAGAGACTGGGGAGACTATACAGAGGGAACCCAGGTTAACGTGACTTCAAGGAAACTTGTCCTCAGCCTCCATTTCATTGTCATACCCAAAAGTTCAGAACTTTCCTGTGATACCAGGATGGCCATCTGTTGCAGTTATTGTAACTGTAAAATTGTCATGGGTAAAACCATCCCATTGTCCAGAAATACAAGACAATTGCATCTGCAATGAAGGCCCATCCTCCACACCCCTCTTCCCCTCACGACTCCTCCACCCTCAGGAAGTGGCAAGGCAAGTGTTCTGTGTGGCCAAAAACAAGGCAGAGAAACTCAAGTGAAAAAGGGAGTTAGAGCTGATCGGTAAGCCAGGCATGGGCACCGAACATCTCTCAAGAGATAAGTCTCTGAGGCTTGATTCTTTTCAGTCCTTTTGGAGACCGTGATAAGGAGGTGGCAGTTGCTTTGTCAGGGTTGCTCACACTCTTTTGTGCAGCGTATTTGGTCACTGAACTCGTTCAGATAAGACAAACATCTAAACTCCATTTCCGGAGACACATACCAATCTTTGCACTCAGGCAATGGTTATACCAGGGGTGGGCTATGAGAGACAAGGCTGATATTGAATGCCTGTGACAAGGATTTTCCACTGTAGCTGGTGGTTCTGTGTCTCCTTTGCTCCCCTGGAGCTCCAAAACAGGAATCCAGACTTGTGGCCCAAAGATCTGGGGTCTTTGGCAAAGGTGGCCACAAGCATCCCAGCAGTGGAGGGTGAAGTACTTCTGAAAAGGTCAGCAAAATTCTGGATGCTTTGGGCTGAACACAGATGGGCCCTCCCTAAGTCTGGTTGCATCCAGACTGGTGTATATCCCCTCCACAGGATTTGCAAGTCCTCAGCCATCAGAAGAAAACTTGTGGTAGTCAGCGAGTGCTTCAGTTGCTGCTGAAAGGCAGTCACAAGGGAACAGGAATGTGATTGATTAAAGTGAACAATGTCTGGACATGATTGTTTTGGACAGACAGTGCAGAAGAATAACGTAGGCAACTGTAAGTCTGCAGAGAATTTTTTAAGGTGTCAGGACATGATAAATGTCTGAGGGAGAAATCTGTTACTTAGCACTCCTGCTGCAAGAAATGCTGGGGCAGCTCTTGTAGCTGCAGCTGGGTAGACTTTAATTCTAAAATCACATATAAAGTAAGAGATGTGCTTTGGGGATCAGTCCCGACTAGAAGGAAGAAGCACTTCCCATTCAGTTGATCTAATTTTTTCTGCTTCTGTGCTTTCCGTAGTGGTCTCCCAAATAACTCCTCATCTTGCTTTTGCATGTGAGCTCTGAGAAGTCTTTGCCTGAGCTGGTATAGGCAGAGTCACATCAGATGGCTGCATCCATCCCTGCTTCAGCAGGAGATGCTGCCTCAGAGTGGTCACACTGCCTGGGCAGTGAGGGTTATGGGAAGCTGTGTCTGTGGGTGTTGTATTTTCTGTTTTGAGACTCCATGTGACAAGACACAGATATGGTTTGTGTAGAGACGTGTGGGTTTCAGAGTCATTGTAATATGTTGGATACATTTTGCTTGTATGATTTCTGGCATCTCCTACTCTGGCAAGAAGCAATCAAGCTTTTGCCTTCTTCTGGCCAGCCAGGGAGGTAAATACATCTAAAAAAATTCAACACCCGAGAAAATACTCAGATCCTCATCAAGGGGAGGATTCCTGAAATTGAACAGTTGCTATGTGAAAAATGCTTGTCTGGGTCTTCTGTCTAGGATGAAGCATGCCTTCCTCGGCTGCATGTTACCCACCATGAGCAACCTTCTGAGGTTCCTTATCCCCATAAAAGCTCAATTTTGTAACTCATGGTATTAGTCTGCAGCGCTGTGCTCAGCCTAATGGGAGTCTGATCCAGTTATCCTTGAAGGAGATGACAAAATGTGTCAGTGTGGAAAAAGAGGGAGACCGCAGAAGAAAGCAGCATTGTTTGGCTTTTGTGAGAGTATTTTCCTGGTGGTTTTGTTTTTCAAAATGAAAATAATGGGGTAAAATTTAGTTACAGTGGTGTGCATCCCTGCCTTCTAACTCGGGACTATGTTCTTGTGACCTCCTGTGGCCCAGGCTTGGTGGAGCTGAGTGTACATCCTAAGGAGCAAAAAGAGCCATGCACAGCTTCTGAGGTGATTCCTTATGCAACTGCTAGCTCACAAAGAGTCAGTTTATGCACCAGGCTACTGGTAACAGACTGGTGCTTGCTTGTCCTAAACAGGGGACCTAATTTTGCTCATGTTCTACACTGAATACAGAGGTACTTTAGATGTCTCTCAGAGTCCTGGAGGGAGCAGGATTGCTGAAACATTGAGAGCTGTCTTCGTTACTCTGTCTGAACCTCCTCTGAGATTCCTAGATGAGGGGATTTAACAGAAAAGTCTCCTTTCTCCTCCTCAACTAAAAGCCACTAGGACAGCTGGAGACCTTCATCTCTCAAAGGATTTGGTCCTCACTGAAATACTGTCACCACTATGTCCCTGGGGGATCTTCCTCCCTGTGATCGTTCACAGTGCTCAGATTAACCCTCATGTGAGCAGCAGTTGCATCACTTAGGCATCTAATCCTATTTATGATCCAATATACCAGTTATAAGATGCCAATAAATTTTTAAAACCCTGCAATGGAAAGGGCTATTATTAGGCCATCTAGGATGCAGTTCTGTCAGCACAGTGTTATTTGATTAGCTTGAATCCAAGTCATTAGTATGGTGGGGCTGGGGTAGGAGGGGGTGGTTGTTAATTGCTACTACCAGAGCAATGATTTAAAGCATATCTGAATTTCAGTGACATTTCTGTTCACTGCCAGCTGCCCAGGGTCAAATATTGGGCCTAAGGCCTGTGACGCTGTCCTCATGCTGCTAACACAACAGAAAATCCTGTCCTTAGAGGTGCTCTTTCTGGGAGGAATGGATGCACACACAGATCTCTCCTTTGTCATACTGTGTTGGAGTCTCTCTTACAAGTCACTCAGAAGTGCTGTGTAATGGTGTGGACTTCCCAGCTTTTCCCAGGCTGTTTTTCTCCAGGGGACTGGGAGCTGTTTTGGCAAGCGGTGATGTAGTCACTGGTGCCAGGGACCAAGTGAGGTCATGACTTTGTTCTTCACAGTTTTTCCCTGTCTTCTGCTGATGGAAACTGGAATCATGTATTCTGTCTGTGGGCAAAACCACCGAGTCCTGCTGTCCTATGGTAGCGTTTCCCAGATGGAAATGCTTCTCCTGCTTTATCTGAATATACTTGTCTGTGTCAGAGGTAGGATGCACCTGCTGTGCACCTCGGCCCCCCAGGTGCCTGACCATGCTGGTGCCCTCTGCTTTTCCCCAAGCTTTCATTCCATTCCTCCTCTTCCCACCCCCAGACCAGCTGTTTGCCCTGATGGAAAGGCTGCCGGTGCCCTCCCCTCCCTGGGTAAGGCAGCTGCCTGCGTCAGGGAACTCCAAGAGCTGCCCAAGTTCTGAGCAGTGAAACTTTGTTGTTTCAAAGTCACATTGACCTGAGTGCTGCAGCAAACGTGTATAGTGTCTGCTGCCTCGGTTTCGCATGAGGGAGCTGCAGTCAAATATTAAAAAGGCAGCAAGAGCATTAAATTATTCAGCAATGGAACATTGTCATTCCTCCATAAAACTATTTTGACCTGCAGTTTTCTATGGAGTCCATTGCTCTTAAATGTGCAGTGAGAAAGGAAATTAAAAATTAATCTTTATTTCCATCTCAGAAGAAAACCTTAATTCTCTGCATTGAAATTATACTCGTAATCCAGGGTAATAAATTATAGTTTTTAATTGCAGCTAGTCACAGCCAATCAAATGGGAACGTCTCTCTCGCTTGCTTTAACTTTGCTATACAGAAGAACTCATGGAGTGCTGGAAAAAATTCACGTCCATTGACTCAGGCTCCAAACATTGTGCAGAATGAGCCCAGGACATGTTGGAGCCGTCAGGCTCTGCTCTTGCCTGGCACCCGTGAGCCAGTGACCTGAGAGTGCCTTATGGGCACCAATTGCATGATGCACACCTGCACAGGGAATGGGGAAATTTCTACTATTTTCATGTGGAGAAGGTGGGGTGTAGCATCTTGATCAAGGTTATGTAGTGAGACAGTTTTGAATGAGAAACAAAATCTTGATCCTGGTTCATCTGCTTTGACTATCAGTCAACACCCATCTGAGCAGAGCAGGAGCCAAGATGCCCTGCTCTAGCCTGCTGACCTGCAAGCATCTGAGCTCTGACATTGTACCTCTTCTGACAAAAAGGATGAGTGCTTAAAGCATGTTTGCTTATGCTCAGTGTCTGCTGCCAGTAACATTGGTGTTCTTCAGCATTACAGTATATTGCAAACAAATGAAATGGTTTGGGATTTGACAGTGCTGTATTGCATATGACAACAGCTACCTTGGAACTGAACTTTCTAAGGTACAGGATGCTTTAGTACAGCCAAAGGGGGGGATTTGTTGCCAAATAACTGAAGCTTTGCATGTGTCAGCTCTTTCCATTGCTCTTCCACAATGTTTATTTGAGTACTCACCTCACTGCCAGCTCCTCCTGCCTGGCTGTCATCTCAGCACTGGCACAGTGACACTGTGTTGTTCTCTCTAAGAGCAGCCCAAAAGTTGTTCAAATACCTCTGCAAGTACCTGAAATGTTTATGCAGGACCTTCCTCCAAGAAACATAGCCTTGTCTTTAACCCTGTCAGTGCCAGGTAGTGTGATAGACCTGTGCTAGCAAAGAGGCATTTAAAGGAGTATTAGCACTTACAAGCTCTGCTAGGAAAGGGGAAAGCCAACAGGAATGTAATCCTCAGTTGGGGGGAGAAATAGTGGTGGTTGGAGTCTACAGTCCTGATGATAGCTCCTAGCTAGTATCATGCCTTTTTTAAAAATTGTACCTGTATGCAGAAGAGGAAACAAAAGAGTAAAAGGATGGAGAAGTGGCTAAACTCTCAGCCAAGGCTGTGGGAATGAGATGAGCTCCACCTGACATAAAAAATCTAGAAGTCATAAATGGTTATTATCAATATAATCACAGTGAAGGTGTTTGCTGCTAATCAGGATAGGCCTGGTATGTCTACAGTCATTGATTTGACAAAGATTTTGTGTGTTAGCTGCAATAAGAACAGTGAAATCCTTGCGCCAGGGTGCATAAAAAAACCTAACCAAAACCAGAACAACAAAACCAAAAATCTAACCTTTTTTATTCTATCTTTTCCACTTTTAATTTCCTACAACAATACTGCAGTGGTGAGACAATTGTTGGGCCTCTTCTCCTAGTCATCAAAACTGCAGAACCACTGCACTTGGACTGCTGCTGAGGTAAGTAACAAATATATTTGCTCATGGCTCATGAAAGTGATTCTTAAATTTTGAATGGGACAGCTTTGTGAGGCAGAAAGCAAAGACTGCCAGCTACATGCTCACCCAAAACCTCTGCTTCCCATCAGGGAGCAATTATGGAGAACAGGAGAACACCTATCAGACTATAACTTGTATGTGTATACAGAGAAGGCTTCTTCTGGAAATTAAATGGTTTATCTGAACCCATCAGACTGCTGACTGCTCTTTAAAAGAGATACTTCAGGTCTGGGCAAATAACTGCAGTTCTAGTTGTCAAATCCAAGGTAAGGATGATCCTGGAATTTATTATCCTTTATGCCTCATTTTTATATTTAACAAAATATTGAGAGGATTTATGATCCAAACAAACATGTCTCCAGAAGATGATTGCAACTGTATGCTTTTAGCAGGAGTAGTGGCATGGTGAATATAGCTCCTCAGAAAACCTTTTATTTTATAGGACATTAAATTAGTGAATGAAAGCAAAAGGAGAGGTATAATGGGTCTGGATTTTAACAAGCATATGAATCAGTATCTCATGCGATCTTGCCTGAAAACTGTAATTGTATTTGACTGAGCAAGGACATCTGAGAATAAGGAAAAGAGAGTAGGAGAAAAGGAGAGGTAATCTTGTGACCATGGCTGGAGTTTGGACTAAGGCATGGTGACCTGGTTTTCAGGGCTGCAGCCAGTGGGTTTAATTCCTTGCTCTTCCAAGGACTTCACAAGGGCACATCACTTCTTTTCTGTGGAACTTGGTTTGCCATCATTAAATTAAGAATGACACTGTTGGCCTTTTTGCTTGTGAGAACAGTGGCATTTAAAACTGAGAGGTTCCAATAACTGTGGCAGTGGAGACCACATAACATCAGATTTTTCCCTACTGCCATATGAGCCACTGTAAGATATTATCCATTTCTCATTGTTTCATGCTTCACGCACAAGGTGGGGAGATTCTGGTTCCTATTAGAATAGTAGCATTTCATACACATTTTCCACTGATGCAAGCTGCAGAGATAACAAAAACAAAGCCAAAGATCTTTGTGACTGTGAGACAACTCCTTCTCCATAAATAGCTGTTGTATCTCTGCTGCAGGCAACTGATTTGGTTTTTCTTTGATTTCGATATTTCTAGGTTTATGTGAGAAAAGAAAAAATGTCTGGTGTTTGGAAATTTCCTGCAGTGTAAACAGAAGACAAAACATGTCTTTTTCTTTTCCTCTATCCTGGAAGTAGGTAAGAGCAGCTCATCAATAGGGGCAGCATAGCGATCAGACTCACAGCCATGTCATTTAGTGTTTTCTTGGCTATCGAGTTGTCAGGAAGGAAGAGGATTGCCTTCTCTGCCCCTCTGGGGTGCTGCTGTTCCTGAGCCTGGGAGCATTTACTTTTGCCCACTCCCCTGAACACAAGTGCCAGCCGGAGGGATTGCCTCCGACGTACTCCGAGCAGCTCTTCCTCACGCACTCTTCTGTATCAAGCGCTTCCCACCTTGAAAACTTCCTTGGTTAACTGCTCATTTCAAAATCATTATTAATGTATTTGCACAGGGATTTTGGAATTTAATTAGCCTCTTTTGAACTGCTCTTAGTGTGTTTGTCTAGAGAAACAGAAAATCCCTCCATGACTTGTTTGCTTTCTTCGTTCGTTGGTTTTCACTGGAAGGAAAAGATACCGATGGGTTTTGCAAGGTTTTGCATCCTCCTGATGTGACTGGTGCTGCATCTGAGGATAAGCCGTGGGGCTCAGCAAAGGAAGCTGCTGCTTCTGCCTTGCATCGAGGCTTCTCCTGTCCAGAGGAGGCTGCGTGGGCATTGGCACATGGTAGGACTTGGCCAGCTGGTGATAACGTGCAATGCCCAATCACACAGCTTGGTCCCTAGACCCAGACATATTTGCACTGTGGTGATTATGCTGGCTGAACTGGACTTCCATTTCCCTCTTCAGTAGTTTCTCTTGGGACATTCAAATCCTTGACTGTGACTTGAGTGTATCCCCCTCCCAGTGGCCCACGGGCACAACTTGATTTTCATCTCACTTCTCAAAAGTGCATGTTCAGGGCAGTGGTTCTGCTACACCGCATCCAGAGTGTGTTGCAGGCTGTGTGTGTACATGCGTGCAGATTTCCAGGGGCTGTGTTTGCACAGAGACTGTTATAAGTTGTGCTGTTTTTTCTTTTCTTTTGCCCAGGCCTGCTTTGGAGAACAAGGCTGGGCAGAGCAGGTTTCTGGTGTTGCCTACCACCGCGGGAGCACGCACGTGCGCTCTCTTTCTCCCTCACAAACCACAGTGGTTATGACCACTGCCTCTGGTACTGTTATATTGGTCCCAAATTGAGGAAGGATGCCTAGCTTAATCACTTGATAGTTTTGTTTCTAAAATTAAACAGCCTGCCATATATGCAATACTGTTACTATATTTATGCCATCAGTTAGCAGGCAGCATCAGCTGAGTTATATGGGCTTTGCAGCTGTAGCTTGTGCCTGTGCTGCTGTTGTGTGCACACAGATGTTTCTTTGCCTTTTTTTTAAGTGCAGCCCTGCAGACATTTTTCTTGTAAAAACCAAAGTATTTGTGCTCATAGAGCTTTCTGGACAAACTCTCAGCCTTCACTTTGTAAATGTGTCTGGATGCTCCTTGCTCCATCTGAGCTCCAAAGAATGGGTGGAAGGTTGAGAGGCTGGATCAAACCCAAGAGACAGAGTAGCAAGCCAGAATTGAAGGCTCCAGCCCCAGTGCTGAAGCAGCTGCTCTCTGAAGCATCAGGGACTGAGTGAGCTGCAGAACAGGGCTTCTCTGGAGAAATAGTGGCTGTTCCCCCAAAAGAGTCCTTTAGAGAGCCAAGTGTGGCCCCAGGGCACACATGGCAGCATGCTGCCCTGGGCTGCCTGAGCTGTTTGGTGAATTAGGGGCTGAGATGCATTTCTTCCATGATTTGCTTTGTAGGAGCTCAGTTAGCACCATCCAGGTTTATTTGGATTCTAGGAGAGAGGAAATAAGAGGAATAAGCAGTGGATAAAAGCCAAGGTGAAATGTACTGAAGTGGAAGGAGTGGAGCCCCGTTCTTTGGAGGAGGACAGACTGAGGGATGAGATGTTTGGTTATTATTTTGGTTCGAGCAATATTCCTCTGTGATCTTGGACACATTCCTTCACTTTGTTTTCTAGCAGGAAATCTGGGTTGCCTGGCAGAAGAATTAAGAGACAGAGCAAATATTGAGCACTAAGAGTGTTTGGGTGAAGGTGAAATATTTTGACGTATTAGATCTGGTTTTACCCAACTGACTTGGTGACTTATAGGTGCTTTTGTTTGGTGTTGAGCAAGTGTTGCTGTGAAGGGCTAGCAGCAATGTGTTTTGGTAGGATTGTATGTGCTTGTTGAGTAGGTGGCAGGAGAGGGTTTGTCTTTTGGTTTGCTTAGGCTTTTTATTTAAAACAGTTTGAAATCCTTTAGGATTTCTTTCTTGCGGAACAGAGCTGTATGGATCTGGCAGGAGTATGTAATAGAAGCAGAGTATCTCTGTCCTGTTGGACAATGTCAAATTGAGAAACCAGTATCAATTAGATCAGAAAAAAACAAATTATAGACAAGTTTTTATGCCTGCCACACACTGTTCCCTAAGGATCCTGGGGTACAGGGATATCTCAGAAGATACAGGCATGACCCATGGACTTCATAACCCTGTGAGTTAACCTGTTGCTTCTCCCTGAAACTTGTGCACGTCACCTTTCACACCTGAACATCATTCCAGTGTCTATAAACTGTCTACAGCTAGTTCTTGTTTGACTCTTAAAGTTTCATGAGATTTACACATCAGTTTTCTTTCTGAAATTTCCCCACAACATGCTCATTCTTTCAAATTTCCTTCATGTATAGGGGCAAAATGAAACAGGTTCCTTTTTCAAAACCTTCCCTGCAGTATTTGGGTGGTCACTTTTTTGATTCACTTCCTTTTACTCCTTGTTTATTGGGAGCAGAGGAGAAGGCCTCTTGGACTCTTTGCTGTTGTTTATTAAGCTTGCTTCCTTTAGGAAGATTTTCAAGCCCACAGTGGCCAAGGCAGGGAAATGCCTTCCTATGCTCCACCTCTGCTCAGATGGCAGGAGTCTGGCATACAAAAACAAACCAGTAAACCTTGGGAATGATGCTTCTTAAAGAGAGACAGACAAGACTCACAGCACTTGAAACTTTCTTCTAAAAGCAGGGATCAGCATTTCCATGGATTTACAGAACCGCTTTAATACATTAAAACAGCATTTACCTTTGCAGGCAAAAGGAGCCTTTTTGGTTACTGCCTTGTCTGTGGATAGTTCCAAGTAAATTACTTAAAGTTCTCAGGTGTCTGGAAAGCGTGGAGCCTTGGGAAAGGAGGAGGGATGCTTCTGTGCCAAAGGCATCAGGCAGGTGAGCTGGCTTCTCTCTCTGGCTTGTCACCTTGTGTAGCTCAGCTTCTCTCTCTATCCAAACAGTATTGTTTACCAGTGTTACTAGTAATGATACATGATAAATAATTAACATTTGGAAAAGGCTTGAATTTATTTGTAGAGAGCTGCTCTGAAGATGCAAAGGTGACGAGTGGTTTGTTTGGTGTTTTTTGTTTGGTGTTTTTTGGTGGGTTTGGGGTTTTTGTTTGTGGGTTTTTTTGTTAGTTTGGGGTTTTTTGTTTGGGTTTTTTTTTCCACTTAGCTGACTTTGACTCCATACTTGGAGTCATGTTTTAAACAGCAAAACTGCAGTGTCAAGGAACTTGCTGTCTATGCCAGCAGGGTATTTGACCCTTTCTGTTTTGATGTGCTCTCTCTGCCTCCCACCTGAAAGGTGATGTGGGATATATCGATCCTAGCTTTTAGGACTTGTTCTATTTATGAAACCAAATTGCAGCATAAAGGTAAAAACACAATTTGAAAAAGGAAGATCTATACTAGAATGACAAAGAGACTGTACTAAAGCAGCCTTCTCTCTCTAATGGTCTTCTGGGCCACCATTACTGGAGGGAATACCCCGGTGCTGTCTACTTGAATGATGCTTTAAAGTCTCTAGCATCAGGGGATTTTCTTGAGTACAGTATTGATTTTTGTTACAACATTAAGCTTTTAGCTTTGCAAATTATTTTATTTGAAATCATTAATACTGAAATAGCTCTACTGCTGCTGTGCAGGTACTGCCTGTGATCACTTCCTTCTTCCCTTCCTCTGTGGAAACCCCGTTCAGCTGATGCACCTAGAGGAGAGCAAGGAGAAAAGGAAGTAAAATTGCAAGCAGGATGGCCTCTGATCCAGGTGAGGAAGATCAGCTTTCCAAGGAATTGAAGGCAATGATTTAAGCTTTCTTGGTGATTGTGAGTGTGGGCTGGGGGAGTCAGAGCACAGCCTGGGGCTGTGGGTGGGGTCTTCTGGGTGAGTATGTGTTTGTGGGGAATGATGTGGGGAGGCTGTAGCAGCTCACTGGGGGCTGGCAGCTGTCATCAGCATGTGTATTCCTGCTTGAACAAAGAATCTTAGATAAACTCAGTTATTGGGTAAGGTCAGACTTTCCCACCTTGAAATTAATGGTCGTTAAAAGTGGGGGCAGGGCAGGACTGAAGGGCTGTTACTAGCATTGGTTTAGACCAGGTCCCAGGTTTGTTCAGGTAAGAGAGAGACTAAGATGGCTGAATCAGTAAATCCATCTGATTATGGTTGTTTCAAATCTATCCAGCTCCCTGTTTGATGGGAACTGTGTACAGACAGGAGCATGCTACTGCAGACACAGCTAAGCTCTTTGAAGCAGCTCATTCCCTGCATCCCATCTACTTTCTTTGCATTCTTCCTTCTCCCTTCCCTGCTTCCTAGTCGGCCTTTGAATTTTCAGGGCTTTCACCCCAGGGAAGTGGGAGGGATACGGGCATGTAGGTGGGTGCACAGAAAATGTCATCCTCTTCCAAAGAGTGCAGAGGGACTCACCAGGATGCCCAGGCAGGGTGGAGATTATCCACAATGGGCAAATGGATCATCTTGGAATTGTGTTGTAGAGGTCAGGTGTTAGTACCAAGTCTTTTGCTCTGGAGGAAAGAAAGAGAAAGCGATTGGGTCCTCTTCTGTCTGTGTGTATATGCTGCTGGCTGTTTCTCATCCTCTGTGCAGCATCACTGCTGTCTCTAGAAAAAATTGTTCTAGGAGCTCAAAAGGCTTTAGAGACTCCTATCTGCCAATCTTCCTGGTGCTTCCAAATGGAAGGATATGGGCCTTCTCCATTCTCTGTGGACAAACTGAGGTCTCACATGTGCCATCTAGTAGCACACAACTGATCTTCACAGTTACACTTGACCCTAGTTGTTATTTAGTGTAATGGCCAATAGCCTCTGTGCAGCAGTCTCTTTGCCAAATCATCTGAAAGCCAGTTTACACAGGGCTGAAAGTTTCTAGGTGTTTCCCATGGGGCAGAACCCAATGCCATGCTGTTGACCCATCGTGCCCATCCAGAGTTTCAGGAAGTCCAAAGGCTGCTGAAGGTGTTACTGTTCAGACTGCAAGCAACACTTTCCTCCTCTTTGCTGCACAGCAGTTGATAAAGTGGATAAAGTCTCCTGTGCTTCATGACAAGGGATGAAGCAGTGATACAGGACAAAAATAATCTTCCAGCTCCAAAAATAAATCACTGCTTTCATAGGCTGTGATTAGTTATACTTGGATCAGTCTGACTCCCTGGTCCTCGAAGTGCCTGAGCCCATCAGCCTGGGCCCTTCAGGTCTAATAATGTTTCATTTCAGGGCAGAGCCAGGTGCTTTCTGCCCTTAGCAGTCCTGACTGCACTGCTGTGGTGAGTTCCTGAGAGACTTGGAGGTGTCAGAGGCAAGAGTCCTCTGTTACAGAAAGGAAAGGCATGTTGTGGAATAGTCACAGAAATGACAAATGCCCAAGGCCTAGTGGCTTCTGTGCCATCTGGCTCTCACAGTTATTTTGATGCCAGTCCTTCATGGGCAGAAGGGCAGGAAGGGACCTGGAGAAATCATCTAGTCCCTTCCACCGCTCCAGGATGGAATCAACTCACTCCATGATTTGTGTTGTAGCACTGTATGGGGCTCTGCTCCCTGCTTTTCTGACCATCTCTGCCTGTCCCACTCTCAGTAGACCCTGCTGGACAACCCTCTGCAGTGCAGAAGGATGCTGCTCGATTAGGAACCTGCTCTGCCATCTGCTCTCTGCACCTCACAGTCCTTTTGAGGAATGCTGGAAAGGCAGTCTCCAGTTTATTTGCAGTGTCAGCTAAATGCAACCCCTCCTCTTGCTCTGGAGACATGATGTTTATTCTTCTGCATTGTCATCCTTCACCTAAAGTAATAATTATTGCACACAAATTGTGTACGTAAAGCTGGAGCATTAGTTAATAACTCTACTTGTATTTTGATTTAATTCTTGGTATTTTATTCTCTATCACATCTCCATCCAGACAGCTCAAATGAGAGGCAGTCCTCATCACTAGAAGGTGTTTCCTAGATTTGCTGACAGCATGTGTGCTCAGGAAAGGGATGAGCTTCCCACCTTAGCAAGCAGCTGTGAGAGCATTTTTCTTTTCTGTGGTCTTTCCCCCTCCCCCTAGTCCACTAGCATTCAGAACCTTGAGTTTTGTGTAAAGTTGTTAAATAAGCTTCTAGGCAAAATAAAAGATCAAAAGAGGTCTAATTAGCTGCAGTCTGCTTAGGAATTGTGGATGTTCACCTAGTTTTATAAATTGACACTCTTAACATTAAAACTCAAAGCAAAAAACGATGTAATTATTTCCTTTTTTTGAAGCTTAGGTTTAATGTCTATTGAAAATTGGGTACTTCTGTGGCATCTCAAGATGCTTTATTCTATCAAATCTGGAGCAAGTAATTTTTCATTTTGGATTGTAATGTGGTATAAATGATAAGGGCCTGATTCAGAAAGCTCTTCTTTTTTCCCCCACTAGCAGCCTGACGAAAAAGCTTCATAGTCACATCACAATAACCCTGAAGATAATCTATGGTTTGAGTCTTTGTGAAGCTGCTCGCATTAATAAAAGGCAAAGAGCTCTTAGTTAGAATGCCTGAACTTAGCTTGTCATCACAGGATTTTTAGATCATTTTATTTTTATATCTTTTCCCAGACACATGATGTCAAGGCAAAAGTGTATTCCTCCTCTGACCTTGCTGTGCTGTGCTCTGCTTGTGTCTCTGGGAGTACTTTGGGTCTAATTCAAATCTCAGGGAAGGTAGCAGGTAGCTGAATGGAGAAGACCTGGTAGTGAAAGCAAAGGAAGAATGAGACACATAGATGAGTTCTGTTATACATTCTTCAATTTTGTTCTAACCATGTGTCCTGTTTCCCAGTCTCTGATCATTTTGGATATACCATGTGTGATACAGATCACAGTTCACATTTAATTTCACTAAATTTGGCCTCAGTAATCTAGAGGAATTTGGATAAATGAGGGGAGAGTCATCATGAAGCTACATGTTACATGTGGCGTGGGCTACAGATATTATTTACACTGAGGCAGGACTCACAGGCTCTGTTTAGAATCAGAGGTTGATGGTGTTGGCATTTTTCTAATACGTAGGAAGTCCTGGTGCCTGGTGCCCTGAAGACCTTACCACCCATAAAGAGAAATGGCAAATGCAGGATTTGTGTGAGGGTGACTGCAGAAAAGGGTCAGTCCCCCAGTGAACTTTAAACTTTTTTTTTTGGATGTTTATCTAAAAGTTCATGCAAATGGAGGTGGGTTTCTTTGATCTGAGATTCTCATGAGGACTGTCTTCATAATTTCAGCTGCTCCCTGGCTTGTGTCAGAAATACTGTGGGTGGGATTTCCCTGGGGATTTGGCATAGCCCAGGTTTTAACTGGTCTGGAAGAGAAGTGGGGTGAGATTTATGCATCAGAACAGGGCTTGCAGTAAGAAATTTTTTTTGGCATCTTTTATATTGTCCTTATTTGAAAGTTTCAGTTCTCGATGATCATACTGGGCATAAGTTCAAGGTTTCATTTGCACTTGGCTCAGCTCAGATGCTGAAGGAAACTTCCATGATAGGAGGCAGATCCTTTTCCTTCAAAACCATAATTTCTCAGCAGACGGTAGGATCGGATTAGAGCATTCTTTAAGAATCCAGTAGGGATTTGCTTGAATTTTTCCAACTCTGCTTCTCTGATGCATTGTGGTGATTAGAGAAGAGCCTTTCGGGTGTCCCTCTGAGAGTGGTCCAGCTACTTGCTTCTGTAGATTTTTCAGTAATCAGATCTTGCTGAATGAAAAACTCTGTACATCAATATATTATTGATTCATAAAGCTTTTCCTGAGAGAATTCTTTATTACCTCCAAATTATTTCATTGGCTAACTAGTAAACAGACTTTGCTTTCTAAGCCCAAGACAGCTGCTTTCTGGAAAAGGTTCAATTATTCTTTCTTTGTGCATACTCTATCTGGGCTTTGCTGCCATGCATTGTCTGTATGGTCCAGGGCCTTTTCCCATCTGCTTCTTAGCAAGGTGCTTGGTAGCTTCAGTGGGAAGAGAGAGCCCAAAACCTGCTCTGGGAGCCACTGCAGTTTGATGCAATGGGGGGCTGAAGTGATCCAGTGGCTGATGTAGCATAAGGCTGCTTTTGTTCAGGAGTTATTAAAGGGGAGTCTCAGTCCCTTTTCCCCACCCAGAGCACGAGGATTTGGATCTTCACTCTGGCTGTACATTGGGTCGAGGGCTCGACCTCCACTGAACAGAGATGGTGTGGAGCTACTCCATGCTGTCAGCTGTGCTGCTGGGGAGGTTTGGGGTTGATGTCATGCAGAGCATCACTCCTGGGAGGCTGAGCTTGGACAGCACAGCGTAGCTTGCATCTGGCTCTCATGCTGCCATAATGGTCATTAAATTACACAAATGTTTTAGAGCTTAATGTTTTTGTTTAAGATTTTCTTCTAAGAGAATTCAGCTTAATCATCTGGTTGTGTGGCTGACTTGAGTAGGAGCACTGGAAGTCTGCAAAATTCCCAAATTGCACCAGAGGCTGAAAGTCCTTACGATTTCATAAACTATACAAGATGAAGTAACTGGATTAATACGTTTATGATCTGTAACTTAGGGATGTGAATGTTTGCACATGTTAGAGGCAGGAAACCAATACTTGCACCACCAACACAACTGCTCTCATTCAAGGCATGAATACACTATGATTTTTTGCTTTATCTTATACTACTTATACTAGCCTGTCTACTCTTAAGTGCCTTGTTTAGAAGTGTGTGATTTTTTCCCTTTTTCTCACTCCTCAGGAACATGCAAGTCTTGTAAATTCCAGTTATTTTTAACCCTTTAGAAAGTCACCTAAGTTGGCAGATAGACTGTGCAGCTGCCTCTCAAATCCACTGTATTTCTTCTAGATAATGCCTGGTGGTTTTGTGCCAATCCAAAAACTTCCAGGGTGTACATCACCAGTTAGGTAATAAAGAGAGAAATTCTTATCGGAACGTGAGGTTATAACTACACATTAAGGGGTTGGATTAGATGGGTTATTATGTGTATTATTACTAGGTTTTGACTACCTACAAACCAGGGCATTAATCATGTAATTATGTAACTTATGATTACCTAAAAATGCTCCCTCTTCAAATGGCTGTTGCAAATTTGATCTTTCCTCTGCTGAAGTGACCTGTCAGCTGCTCATTGTGATTCATTAAATATGTTGCCACTGAGTTGTAATCATCACTAGTTTTACAGAATGCATCCAAAACCAAGGATAACCTTTTTTGTTTTCACTGAAACAAGCTGTCATGGGTGTTGATGTGTGTTTCTCTCACCTAGAAAAGTCCATGAGGTCTTGGTCCTAAAGTTCACTTCCAATGCTTCAAGTTGTTGGTAGTTTCTGAGGAGTTTTTGTGAATAAGACTCTCAAGAACAACATATCAGCATACAGAAAACAGAAGTTTGCAAATAATATTAACTTCTATAGTTTCTTGGGTTTTATAAACTTAATTTCAGATCATTTTGACCATTGTGTTTTCAGAAGCATTCATCAGAGCACTGGGTTTTTATTTCTTTTAAACTAACAGATTTTGGAATCAGACAAGATACATCTCTGCTGCCAGACAAGGTTTATAGGTAGAGATAATGTCTTTTATTAGACAAACTTGTATGGCTGAGAACTTAGGCAAATTTTGAAGCATATGAGCCCTTCAAGTTTGAAATGGAAACTTAAATGCTAAAAACATGCTGAATAAGTAGCTGCTTGGGGTTTAGTTAAATATATGTTGATTATACTGTCTCAGCTGGGGGGCCAATAGTATTGGGATCTGTAGGTCAGAACAGTGACTACAAAATATTGCATTATTATTTGTGAGTGTTGTCTGGAACACAGATGAAGAATAGAATTTTACTAGAAAGAGTCTGTGGCTGAGGTGTGGGAAGGTGTTTCTCTTGAATGAGCAACATATGAACATAAAAGCTCCTGTTTAATACCTAGGTGTGTGTGTCCTCCAGAAATGACTCAAATATGCTTTGTATTTTCTTCCCTTTTAAATCTCTGCAGGCTTTTTCAGGAAGTTTGGCAATGGCTTTTACAGCCTTTTCTGCTCTGACACAGAATAATCTTCAACTTGGAAGCTGAAACACTGTCCCTGGGGTAGCAAGTCCATGGGGAAGGTCACATGTGACTGACAATGCTGAGCTAGTGAGATCTGCTGTTCTGGTTTTGTCAATGATTACCCTGGCCTGACAAAGGTTCTACCATGAGCATTGTGGTAACTTCTTAAGTTGATTGGGAGCTATTAAAGAGTGATAAAAATCAGATATTTCTGACCATAGTGATCAAAGGAGGAATTCAGTGATACTACAATAGGTGCTTGGAGTTCTCTGGGCATTGCCATCAGTATTGTTTAATGACCCAAGTGCTATGGCTGTGTTGGGTAAATAGCAACTTTGGCAGGTATATAGAAACTGTCTGCTTACCCTGAACACTGAGGGTTGCCATATTGTGACTGTCAGCCAGGAGTCTGACCCCACTTCCAGAATCCTGATTTATTCAGAAACCTGCCTATTTCCTGCCTCAGGTTTCAAACACATTGGTTGTGGTCTAAAGGCAACAGTTCCACCAGCTGCTGGCTTGAGGGTTTCTTTCTGGCTGAGGTTCCAGGACACATGTTAAAGGCTGGTGTCAGATGAATGTTGCCTAATATGATTCTGTCATTTTCTTCCTCCTTTGGGCATGAGGGTAATTTAATGCTGCTGCCCTACCTATAGGAATAGGCTGCTTTAGTTGCACAAATCCTCCACTCTGCCATGCTGAAAGATTTTGATGGCCAGTGCTGAGAAGTTGGGAGGCTTGGTGCATGGAAAGCATTACACCAAGAGCTCAGTTAGGGCAGGCACCAAGGCCCCTGGCAACCCAAAATGGTTTTTTTCCCCATGTTGTCTTTTACCCAAAATGTGTGGGCATCCTCATGCTGCTGGGTGTGGAGCAGGTGTTGGGGGGACTTTGCTTTGTTGCATCTCAGGCCTTTCACACCTGAGTCCCCTAACTGCCTGAACCTGCCCCAGGTTGCAACTGTGGGAGTCCTTCTTGCTCCTGCTGACCAGGGATTAACAATTTCCCAGGCATCAAGTACATGTGTGTGTGGTATTGAGTCATTTCTTTGGGGCTATTGTTTAAGTCTTCAAACCATGGAAGGAAACTGGGAGCCTGTTTAGATGTCACGAAAGGTCACTGGCTATTTTTATAGATTACATTAAAGAAAACCAAAACTGCACAAAAAGAATGTTCAGATTGTGAAGTCAGGACTTTGAAAAATATTTTCACTGCCAAACTATTGCAAATCACTACAGATCATGGGCAAACTGATTTTCAGGGGCTTACAGCTTGGCTAAAGGTGTGTTACTCTTCTTGTACAAAATTATTTCCTGGCATCATTGTGACCTTCCTGCCAATTTCAAAGCAGTGTTGCAAACTGTAGCACTGAGACTGCTCAACCAAATGCTTGTAAGAGCTGTCAGTTGTTTGCTGTTTTGTTTTAATTTTTTTTAACTTGGGTAAAACGTTTTACCATAGTGGATAAACTGCATTAGCTGAAATTTTCACCCCGGATTCCAGCCAGGGCAGACAACCAGCTTTAATTCAAAAGATTAAAGTCTGGCAAAGTTCTAAGCAACTGGTGTTTTATAATAGTGAGTTTTGTACATTGTGGTCAACCTATCAAAGGGAAATTATTTTTTCTGTCTGTTTTGGTTTTGATGTCATTCCATCAAACGTTTAATTGGGAGACACAGCATTAAGCTTCAAACTCATTTTGGAGCAATGGACATGAGTCAGACATAAACAAATGGGTGGGGGACAAGCTGCCCAACTGCCAAGTGGTGGGAGAGATTTTCACCAGGGACTTTGCAAACCCAGTGAGCAAAATTGCTACAGAGCAGAAAACAGCCCATGGCCTGGTGGAAGAAAGCAGGGCTTGTACAGCAAAGGGAAGGCACTAAATGGCACATTCTTGAGTAATGAATGCAAGTGCTCAGAAAAGGCAGGTCAGGTTGGGAATGCTCTTTGAGTGCAGATCTGGCAGGGAGGTGATGGGGCCTGGCAGTGTGGTGTGGCTGAATGGGGGCTTGATCCAAAAGCCTGCCAGCTGGCTCTCTTAGGGACATCCTGGGTAATATTCTGGTGGTTTAGGGGCAACTTATAAGCTTAAATTGGAGGTTATGAGGTTAAAATGGCCCCCATGCAAATATGGCTCAAAATGCTAATAAGTACATATAAAAAACTGTGCAGGCAGCAAGCTCCTTTAAAAATTGTACTTGCAGTGACCAGACCTCAGGCACCGTAAAATGAGGAATAACCTTTGCTGGTTCTCAATCATCCTCACTGGGACATCAGGCCAGAGGCACGTGGGACTTAGCTCAAGGTCATATCTCAACTTGGAGCACAGCTGAAGGTCCATCCCATGGTCTCACCACTGGAACAGGCTGCCTAGGATTACTGGGAATACGTTTGGTTTTAATCTATGCATGTTTTTCCTTGCTGGGGTGCCTGGAATTTATCTCCAAACAATTTTTTTGAAAAATGTAATCATAAAGCTAGAGCTTTGGGCTATGCATGCTTCTTTTCAGGCTTCTAAAGTCTTTGAAAGGGGCAAGTGTTACTAACCTGCCTCCTTTGTGTTTTGACAAGGAGAGTAATTTAAAAACAAAACCAAAAACACCTCCAAAACTAAAACATTCTAATCCTTCACGTGGCATTCATGTCAGCTTTAACTTAACTTAGCCCACATTGCAGGAACTTTGGGAGGTGTTTTATATTTGTTAAAATAGATTTTGGGGTCTGTTACTGCTTTTATGACTATATCTGGGGCTGGAGCTTTGACATGAGTGGCAGGTGCAGTGAGAAGGGCAGTCCTGCCCTCAGTGCCGTAAGTGAGAGAAAGCTGATCAGCCCCGGGATGAGGTTTGCTGAACAAACAGCACATCCAACCTTCTGCAGAAGTGCTGAGCCTTTGGTTCCTGTCCAGCTTACACAAACCCCTGTGCTTCCTCTCCCACATCTCTGGAGCCTCATAAGACCCTTCCTCTTCCCAGCGTATCGAATTGCAGCTGCCCCAACCTGGCTGGCAGTGAATTCCCACTCCTGAGTCTGCCCTTGTTTTTTCCCGAGCAGAAGGAAGAAGCTGAAAGCTCCGGGTTTCTTTTGGCTGTCCCAGTGAGCTCATATCTGCCCTGCTGAGAGATGTGAGGGGGAGAGCATCAATGTGGCGGAGGAGCAGTGGTGTCAGGGAGGCATCATGCCTGCCTTCACCAAGCTGATGGGAACAGAGAGGGACAAAGGTAAAGCTTGTGGCATGAAAAGGCTGCTTGTTGCAGTGTTTCATGGCCAGTGAGCATGACCAGCCTTCAGGGCTAATTACCAAAGGAGAGAGAAGTATGTTGTTGTCAGCAGACCTACAGGGTTACTATTTAATGAAGCAGATATGCAGGTAGCTTGTTCAGTGGCATGAGTAAGTGACTGACTTGTGTCCACAAGGGTGTAGGTGTGTGTGGTGGGGTGCTTCAGGTGGCTTTTGAGCCCTGGTCTTCTCTCTAAGTGTAGATTGACACAGTTCTCCTCATAGCAGTGGTGATCTGCAGCCTGCTTTCCTCTTCTCCAGTTTTCCCTCTCTACTTTCTCATCTCTTCCTTGCCCTTTTTTCACTCCCATTTTCCCCTTTTTTCTACCCCAGCACCCTTTTTTTTCATTCCATCCCATCCTTTCAAAGCTTTTCCGCCTTACTTCTCCTCCTCTTTTTCAATTTCTGATGCTAAATGGCACTGAATAGCAGTGTCATCACTATTTCATCAGGCCTGCCCCAGTTCCCTGCTCGTGGTTTGTGGAGCATGTGTGAGCTGGGAACAGCCAGTATCCTCCTTGTGCTTGCATCAGGGTCCCCCGCTGATCACAGTTGCTCAGCACATCTGACAAGTGTTACTTGTCCTTTTCTTGGGACTGCCTGCAGAGGTGTGCAGGGGGTTGGTGAGCTGTGCCAAACCCTGGTGTGGTGCTGGCTGGGTTACAGCATGTGTGAGGATGCTTCCATGCTATGGGAATCCCTTTGTATTTCTGTGTAGTTGTATGCCCCAACATTTTGTGTTACTCCAGTGCCTGCACTGGTCTCCTTGGCAGAGAAGGGACAAAACACAGTAGAATGAATCAAATGGTGATTTTTAGTCTTTTTTTCCCAGACGGGTGAGCATTGTCAGACTCAATGGCTCTGACTCCTGAACTCGTGCTCTGAATTCATACAACTTACACCATCTACTCAGACTTGTCCTGACATGTGGGCTGGAGTAGGTATTACTAAGGCAGAGTAGCATCTGTAGTATGACTCCTCTCAAAGTTTGTTATGGGAACTACTCATTTACTTCACTGCAACCTGTTTTCACCAGGTAGCAGAGATAGGTTTGACAGCTATGTTTTATATATATAAATAGACAATGTTATGATATCCTCTTAACAATGTCCCTAGTGCATTTGCCAGAAATGGTAATTTGATTGTCAAAATTTCTGATGGTCCTCCCATCTTACCAGAGCCCAGGTGTGTATGGAGAGCACAAGCTGCAGCAGCAAGGATGATGCAGATCAGGAGTGACATGCTTAGGCAGAAACTTTGGGAGAAGACACACCATGTCCATCTGACTTGAGCCTGCTATTCCTTGCCTGTGGGGATCTCCTTTGGATTCTTTTTGCAAGAGACTCATTGGAGTATGAGTTTGAAAAAAAATAATATTTGACTTGTATGTTCCCTGAAATTCATGCTGTTTTCTCTGTAGCAAAACCATTTTTTTTCCTAGGATATTAAGCAAACAAATCTTGGGAAAGAGCCAGCCTTCCTTTTATTCTCTTATTTCTCTTTGAATGCTACACAAACCACCTGACACGAGGCACTGAAGATGTTTTGGAATGCAGTTGTGTGCTTGGCCTTGGTTCAGGCTGTGAAAGCAGCTCCCACCCAAGGGAGAACATGGGGCTGGGATGTGAGAGTCAAAGCTGTGCCACTGGGGGCATGCTCTGGGTCCCAGCCTCTTGTTCTGTGTCTCTGCAGGTAAAACAAGCTGTTAAAAAGCAGCCCTTGCCTGCTCCCCCTGTTCTGGGACTCATCACCAGTCCACTTGAAGTGATGCTGGGAAATGCACCCATTTATAGTTGTGCTGCTTCACACTCTCCATTTCTATCGACAGGATCCGGGCCAGCTCCCCGATTTTACAGGCCTGTGCTGTCCCCTGGGACAGGGTCTCCTGCTACCCTGGCTGCTGGTGACCTTGCAGAGGACATGGAAACACTGGCTGTCACAGCACCAGAGGGAGGAGAGAAGGATGCAGCAGTATCACAAGCCAAGGTGGAAGCAGCAGAAACAAGGAAGGTGGGAAGTCCAGAGAGAGCGCATCCAGGTGGAAAGGTGGCCACTCCTGCAGGAGCAGCAGCAGTGACACTGGAAGCATCAGAGAAACCAGAGGCAGGAGGAGTTGCTGAAGCATTTGCACGGGCAGCAGAAAGGATTGCAAAATCAGAAGTAACCAAGGTGTTGCAGTTGGCAATAGCTGAGGTAGAGACCCCAGCAGCCCTTGGTCCCCACCAGGGTAAAGCGGGGTGTCCCCCTGCTTCCCTTGGCTGGGCTCACAGCACATGATGGGATGGGAAGCTCCAGCACTGAGGCTAAACCTGGCCTCTCATCCTCTGAATGCCTCAGGTGGAGGGGACCTTTTTTTACCCTTAGTGTCAAGCTATGGAGGAGATCTTTATTTTGGAAAAATTGAAAGCGATTAAAAAAAAAAAAAAAAAAAAAATCCCCTCCCCAACTTGAAATGCCTGCTGAGAATTTGTACTCTTTTCCCATCTGGTTTCCCTCTGTCTTTCAGACAAGTTTTTTTCATGATAGCGGGCACTTTATCACGCCTGGTATAGTTAAGGATACAAAGCTCTCTCCACTACAGCCCCGCTGGCCACATGCTCATCCTGTTCTAAAACATTCATATTTGGGGATCAAAAAAGGTCCACGCGTGGTGTTTACTCAGTCGAGAATTTTTATTTGACATTTGAGCAATTATGCCCTGTGTTGTTCGTGAGTTTGCTGAGGGTGATAAATGCACTTTTCCCATTTGAAAAACCTGTCTTTTAACATTGATGATGTGGTGACGGATTTTCAGCAGGGCTGGGAGTTGGGTCTGCCAGGGCTCAGTGCCCGCTCCAAGCGCCAGATTTTCAGATGTGTTTAGGCACCCAGCAGCTCCCTGTAGGGTGTGAGGCCTTTGGACATGTTTGTTCCCATGTGTGGAGCTTGTTTGAAAAGCTGCCTGCCTGCAGCACCACCGAGCATCCACCTTCTGCTTACAGAAAAATCTGGATCTCATCTCCCTGGCTCTGATTTCATTTTGGTTTGAAAGGTCAGCTTGCTCCTATAGCAGTTTCCTGGCCCCAGAGCTGTCCTGAGGACATGGCATTTCTATAGGATCTCTTCAAACTTTTCCCCCAGTTTGGATAAGTGGCTTCACTCAGGAAGGGCTCTTCAGTGTGCATTTGAATTTTGTTGTGCTTTTATGATCAGCTGAATTTAGGCACACAATTCCCTAATTCAGTCTGTGAATAAGAACCTTTATTTTTCAGATAGGAGCAGCTTACTTTTCCAGTGACTTCTCCAGTGCTCATGTATTCATTCTCTTGACTTTTCAGCTCAAAGAGAAGAGGAGGAACATGTGGTTAAAGCCAAGGAACCCCACTCAGCAGGAGGAGAAGGACTGGACAAAAGAGGGAGAGGTGAAGTGAAATGAAGGAGAGGTGGTGTTCTGGGCCATACCTAACTGGGGACTGGTACCCCGACACTGTGGTTAGTCCTGGAATGCAATAGGGCTACCAGTTCTCTTGTGACTGCCCATATGAAAAATAAAGATATGCCATATTCCACACACAGTAGTGTTCATGGTCTTTTGAAAGCCCTTGTCTTCTGTTTTTATGAAATGGTAGTTCTGCCCCTCTTCTTCAAAGTGGAGGGAGAGCAAAATGTGCTGTTCATGTTGGAAAACATGCTACAGGCATGAAATTATATACTCGAAATATGGGGTCAAGTTTTCATGCCTGTAGGCCAAGAGATGGTCCCAGAAAGTACTGCTAATGTGAATTAGTTTCACATCCAAACAGGATGTGCACTTACCAGCAGTTTATCCAACTTGCTCCAGATCTGAAAGGTGTTTCTTGCCTAGATGGGAACGGGTGGGTATGATCTTTTTTCTTCTTTTTTCCCTAATTCTGCTTATTCATCTGAAGCAGGGAGTGGGAAGGTTTCTCCATCCAGACTGATGATGGCAAAAAGTGGAACGGAACAAGTCCACAAAAAGTTCAAGTGAGAAACAACATCTTCAGAAATAAGAGTGGACTTGTCAGCATGAATGATGTTCCTCAGGCAGTGCAGATTGGTAATTTTAAAAAGGCTTCTGATTTTGGAGAGGAAAAAACATTAAGTTTGTTTTAAGATTGTTTTCTCAGCCTGTGAGGTACAGGTAAGTCTGTGTTTTAGTAAGAGGTGGGTGATGGGGCAGTCACCATAAGAAATTAGCATGATAAAATGGTGAAAAAGCATTACAGAAGGTACAGAGTTAAAACAAAGCCAGTCTTGGTGTGTGCCTCCCAGGTTTTCCTGTGAAGGTTGATCACAACCCAGAGGTGCCCTGATGCCTTCAGCAAACAGCTGCTTTGTGAATTCCTTCCAAGTACTTCATGGTTTGTCACTCCTGGCTTGTGTTTTGCAGCCTGTGGAGATGGAGTCAAATCTGTAGTTGGAGAGAAACTTTTCTGAAGCAAGTGCAGGGGACAATGTGCATGTTTTTATGTGATTTGGAGCTGCAGCCCGAGGGGGGTATCTGGGCAATGCCACCAAGTGCTCCAGGTGAAAAAGAAAGCAGCTTCCTGATCACAAGTGGTCGTGACTGAAGCAATAGCACTTTTGGAAAGAGTAAAGATTGCAGGCCTGGATTCTGCCCCCAGATCAGTATGAATATTAACAACCCATCTCTAAACTCTTTTGTAGTCACAGCTGGGTGTTATATTCTTCATATACCTTACTTCCAGCTTCCTCTTTTGTTTCTGTGAGGAACACAACACTTGTTCCTGTTGCACCCCAGAAGTGGCAGCACACTGGTAAGAGCTACAGCATCATCTGGAGCAGTTTGGTGTAACGGGATGGGAGGGTGTTGGGGATCTGCTGCTACCCTTCACCCAGCTGGCTGGCAATGAAGATCTCTCTCCATCCCCATCTTGGGAAATGTGTCCTTGTATCACAGCAAAGTCAGGGGATTTCAGTGGCAGGCTGGGGGCTTTGCACCTCTGCAGTGTGCCCACTGCCCCTCTGCTGGCTGCTCGCTCAGCGTAGTGACAGGCTGGGGAGGAGAGAGGAGGGGAGAACAGCAGTATCTGATTAAAATCAGCCCCCCTGGCCCTAGATCTGAGGAGACAGAGTCCGCCCTCCCTTCCCTTACAATAATTTTATTTTATTACAAAAAGAGCCCATATTAAAAAAGCTCATGATTATGTTTTCTGTTCACCAAGACTTTTCCTGTGTTCGACCTTTGGATAACCTCCAAGGCTTGCAAACATTTGAAAGGAGTAAAGGAGCTCGTTTTATTGCAGGGCCTCAGCATACATTCTTTCCACCCTATCTTTAACATCAGTTGACAAGAATTATATAATTGCAGTCTGTGATCCCTTTAAGGCTAAAATGTATTCGTTTTCCCTCAAAGAACACTTCACGTTTTCAGACTTAAACGTATACTTTCTTCTTTTTTTCCATCTGTGTTATTCTGTAAAAAGCCATTTTCTCTCAAACTGGCAAGTCTCATTCTGCCAGGTTCCATGGATTTATTTTTTACTGTGGTTTTAAGCTCAGATGTTAACAAGTAGAAGTAGCCTCCAAATCCCAACCTGTGTTTCCCATTCCATTGGAAAATTAGTAGGTTACACAGAACACGCAGGGGGAATTATACTCCTTAGGTGGAATCAAATAAAATTTCAACATAGTTATTTAATCAAATCAGTGTCTAATGCTAATTGATAGGCAGGCTGGAGATGGACAGGTAGCTGGATTGGATCTGAGCTTGCATTTCAGAGGCATGACATAATCTGCTGGGTAAGGAAGGAATTTCTGGTTTCCTATCAGAATGGCATCTACCACCATGTCTTAGGAAACCATGGACATCAGATATTTGGATAGGAGCTGGGGAATGATGCCAAACAAGAAGTCTAAATATATTACCTGGAATTTAAAAAATGGATTGGCTGTTGCCATGATGACATTCTGTTTGCATATGTGCCCTGCCGTTCAGGTTTTCAGTGGTGTTTGTGCTCGCAGAGAGCAAAAAAAAAAGCTCATAAACATGTGAGTATTCCTGGTAGCTTTTCAGTTGTGTCCATGTGTCTGGGCCAGCGGTGCTCAGGGGGAACAGAAGTGGTGCCACTGCAGGGCTCTGAACCCGTCAAGAATGGAGCAAGAAGCTCAAAGCAACTGCAAAAAAACTCACCCCTCAGAGGATTTCCAGACAATGAAAAATGGAGGGAGCAGCAACCTGGTTGTGGGTATTTGCATGCAGGGAATTTAAATTAATCTGGTAAATTGGTTATTAGGAGTGATTTAGCTGGTTGAAGCTGGAGAGGAGTCTGGGTTCAATGGGCCAATTGTCTGCCCTGGTGCAGCAAGGAGGCTGAGAGGGGTTGAAATCAAGAGTTTTGGGGGTTGTTCTCAATTTTGCTCTGGACTTACCCAGACCTCAGTTTTCTTACCTGGAAAGAAGAGGCCAGTGGCAAGCAGTGTATCTGCCTTCATGTTCTTTTACCTAAGTGCTTGAGGAAGTGCAAACTGTTATTCTAAATAATGTGTGCCAGTAAAAATGGGTCCCTTCTTCAAATATTTTGTTAATCTAACACTGATTGCCCCCATTCCCTAAGGGGGGGGGGAGGGGACAGGGGCAGCATTCCTGGTTTTATAGGGGGGCAGGTTTGAAAGGGCTGTAAATGCATGTCACAGGGGTTGGATACAATAACCTAAGAGAGATGAGCCAGTAACAGAATCCTTTTAATGAACCACAAGCCCACAGTTTATAAACTTGGACACAAATTATGCTCCTGCCTAGTGTATAAAAATAACCGCATTTAGGTGCCTTTGTGGCAGAAGGATTTTATAACCTGTTAGGTTTTTGCTGCCTGTTTCTCTAACATAGGCAGGACCTGTGTAATACCCTGCATTGCAATGAAAGAGAAAATCTCAGTTCTGTTAAGCTGTTGCCTGCCTTTGGTAGCCTCTCTGTATCAGGATTCACATTCTTGTTTCCGTTTCAAACAGGAGACTAGTTTACAAGGCAAGTTCCTCCTTGGAGATCACAAGAGGCTTTCTTTCCCCTTTCTTTTTCTGAGAGGAAGGATTAGGTCACCAGTAATACCATTTGCTTTTTTGCTTTTTTTTTTTTTTTTTTCCTTGTTTGACTGATCTGCTCTCCAAGATGTCCATGTTACAAGAGAAATAAAAGGCTTTAGGTGAGCATGGGATTTTTTCCCCCCCTCACCTCAGCCCTCTAGCCACGAAGGGTGATTTACAGAAATCACCACATGGAAAAGCCTTAGAACAGAATTTCAGATGCTTATAAGACAAAACAGAAAGATAGCAGAGTGGCAGGTGCCACCTCCTTACCTCACAGGGTCATGTTCTGCCTGCTCTTAAGGAGTTTGGTGGATGGTGGTTACAAACTGTCTGCCCTGTATGCGGGTGTATTGTGTGTGCAGTTACAGCTTTGTGTAGCCAGCTTGTCTAGTCCCTCGCCTCCAATCAGGAGGATTATCATTATTAAGAGACCTTTATTATCTATTATCTTTGTGCATATTCTGTGGTGCAAGCACTATTGGTACTACATTTCAAGATGTGCTTTTAGAGGCTGGCACCCTCCTCGGTAACGGCGTGCAGCGTGCTGTGCATCACTGGGCTTCACACCAGGGGAAGACACACACGAATGCCAGTTCTCCTGTGTGGAAAGTTTTGCTACTCTAAACAAAATTACTTGGGTTGCAGCATACTGAGCATGAACATTTACTGCTTTAACGAAATCTATATTATTCTTGTTCAAATACCAATTGCTGGTACCAGTTTGTGGCAAGGCATAAAGATTTTGCAGCAATAAGCATGAATCTGCATTGGGTAGTTTGTACCTAGCACAGGTACAGCTTGTTCATACTGGTCACGTTACATTTGGCAAACTATGTGTAAAGCACCAGGTATGCCTTGATTTAAATCAGCACAGCTCTACTGAACTCCATGCCAGTCTCCAGCAACCAAAGTTCTGTCTTTCAAATGTTTTCAGCTTTCTTTTCCCCCCAGTCCTTTCTTTCCAGAGAGTTTTAAAATTGCAATTAAATGGACAATAATACGCAGCAGTTAGACATAAAAAGCTGTTTATCTAAGGGTATCAAAGTGCTTGACAAAGGTGGGTAATTCTCACAGTGCCCTTTTTTTTTGCAGGGTGGGATGCTGGCATGCAGAGACAGCAAGAGGTTTATCTGAGTAACAGAGTCAGTAGCAGAGGTGGTAATTAAAACTCCAGTCTCATGACACCCAACTCTGTACTGTAACCACTAGACAAACTGCCTCCCGGAACCGTATCTCATCTCTATCTCCCTACATATGCACAATAAAGCCTTTGTAGTATATGCTGTACACTTGCTATTGATAGTTGTATCAGCTGAAAGATAATGCTTGCTCTTCTAACTGGCTGCAGCTGTGCTCTGTACAACCTCAATTATCTGAGCATAATGGGGGGGGGAAGGGGAGAATTTTGGATAA
Organism: Florisuga fusca; assembly: GCA_038090715.1. Classification (NCBI taxonomy): domain Eukaryota; kingdom Metazoa; phylum Chordata; class Aves; order Apodiformes; family Trochilidae; genus Florisuga; species Florisuga fusca. The sequence continues at coordinate 9,652,761 of JAAWXA010000016.1, read as the reverse complement.
TCGAGATTTCAAATAATTGAGACAGTTTTCAATGTAATTAATAGACATGGTGGAGACACAGCATGTTTTGGAGAGCAGGTTGGAATAACTGGTGTTGAACTGTACAGTCAGTTAATGACCAACAGGCTGCTCTTGGGGATATGTTTTGGGTTTTCTGTTTTTGGAAAGGAGGTGTGTCTCTTCCTTGCTTTGTTTCAGAGGAAAAAAAGACAAATGCATTTCAAACATGTTGCTGGTATCCCTTTAAGGTTGGTGAAGACCAACAGCAGTTCTGTTACTTAATGGAAAACTGCATGTAGATGTGGGTAGTTTAAAAATACCTATTGATAGGCATGATGCAGCAGTGGGGTGTGCTATGTGGGTGGCTCTGAATGTCTGCAGAGAAGTAGGACCAGATCATCTGAAAAATAATTTCCCCTGCATATGCCATAAACTCTAGGTAACTCCAGCTGGTAATGAGCTCCATACAGGCAAACAAACGTATGTTTACTGTAGAGACATGCTCATTTATGAAGATAAGACATGAGCTGCAGGAGCTGCTGACTGCTCACGTAGTGTCTTTACACTGAAAGCTGCCCTCCTTGTGACAGAAATCTTTACTAGTGCAACTTAATAAATTTCACCGTGCCATCTAGGCAAGCCCTCAAATCCTTGCCCATTTTTTGTACAAGCTAGTTTGTTTCTTAAAGCAGCAAAGTAAAAAGATGGGATGAAGTTTGAGAAATATTGCATGAAGCAATCATGACCCTGTCCAGCTTTCATCGCACCGTAACCTCTCAGCACAACTTGCTTTTCAAAAGCAGCCTTGTCCTCTGCCTCACACCAGGAACAGAAATTAAGAGCAGCCTTCACTCTTGAAGCTGTTATGGACTAACAGATGGGTGCAGGTAAGGCTGAAAAACCTTCAGGAAGGGATTAACTTGGATTGTTTTTTATGAAATATAGTGTAAGGTAGAGGATGGCTGTTCAGCACTGGCCAGCCTCACAGTTCATCCTGAAGCATTAATCTGTTCTGAGACCATGGCAGTTACATGCCCCCTAACAGAAAATCACACACACGTGTTCAGATTAATACCAAAACTAGAGTTTGGTTTATTTTTCTCAGCTATTGGCTGAAAAACAGAATACTTGGACATCTGCGAACTGATGTCTGATTTCTATTCAGAAAAGATCAGTCCATTCTGAGTTGCTTTAAGTTATAACCTTCATTTGTTTCCCTGTAAGTTTACAGTGCCTAGTGGTTATGGTCTCATGAGCTACTTTAAATACATGAAAAATAGCATATTTACTTGTGTGCTTCAGTGTTTACCTCAATATGTGTGTTTGTGCAGAGAGAACATGCATATTTATTGTTTTTAATAGTCTGATGTAAACACACGTATATAATTCTCTTTCTGTGTAGACACCAATTGCTATATGTGTATTTATGAGGGCTTCAGTGGAAACAGGACTGACCCCAACATTTTATTCATTATTAGAAGGAACAACAGTTCGCCCTTTAAAATGACTATATTTGGAAATCTGATTCTAAACTCATGCTGGTTTAACTTAATTTTGTGGCTTTTCTCCAGCTTTTCATAACCTGTGGAAATGAGGACAGGATCAAGAGGGAACATTTATACCCCTGGAAGGTGAGGGGGTTGTATGGGCATGTTGTGTGAGGGAGTGACTGCACCAGAGCACAGTGCTTTTACACTTCATTTTTTGTGTTTTTTTCTCTTGCTGAGGTTTTTTTTTTCTGTTTTAATTTTCCTTTTTTTTTTTTTCTTTTTCTTCTTTTTNGGGGGGGATCATTTTGTAGCGCATAAAAGCAGTGAGATAAAGCACAAAGGGCCGGTGATAAAGCCCGGAGTTTTGTTTAACCGTTCAGATAGTGAAAGTTTACAAGAGCTGTGCTGGGAAAGCGGTGCTGTGAATAGAGCTATTATTGCCATTATCGCATTGTTTAGACTGGTGGGCCAAAACACGGGCATTTCGGAGTTGTTGAACGGCTTCTCCACGCTGGGTAGTGGCGTTCTCTGAGGGCAGCGTTGTCAGAGGGTCGCCCGTGACATCGGAAGCCGGACCGGCCGTTCCTCGGGGGTTTTTTGGCTGCGGTGGGAGCGCTGCCCGGGGCCGACAGAGGGCAGCAGCCCCCCGCGATGGGGCTGGCGGGCACCGCGCCGGGGGACGCTCGCAGCTCTGCCCGCTCAGCCCCTTCTCCGGGTCTAGAGAACGGCAGTGCCCCAGGTCTGTCCTCTTCATGGTAACAGTCCGATGTAATAATGGGGTGTGTGGTGTTTTTTGTTTGTTTGTTTAATTTTTTTTTTAGGGGAGGCGGGGGGGGATGTTTTTTCCTTTGCCTGTATACAATTGCAGACACACGGCGGGGAGGCTTCTGGTGGGGTTTCCTCGATAGCTTTCCCCATAATTAAAAAACAAAACACAACAAAAACACAACAAAACACAAACAACAAAAAAACAAGCCACCTAGAAACAATAGTGCGTTGCTTGCGCAAAAACACCTCCTGAAGAACATCTGAGTAAATGTGTATAGAACGCAAGTTCCTGTAAAAGTAGCTTTTTATTTGTGTGGGTCCGTATGAAACCCAAGATGATATATCGTGTTATGCTTAGATCTCTGTTTCAAGATAGAGCAATGGGTAGATTACATGACAGATTGTCTTTAATTGTTATTTCAGCACTTTGGACTCTCTTATTTTCAGTATAGGCACACACAGTATTAAAATCTCATGGTTATTACTTTTTTTTCCCCAGCTCTTTCTTCGCTTGTTTACAAGATCCTTTAAAAAACAGAGCGAAACAAAAAAACCTTTCAGATCCTATGTGCATTTGTTACTCCGGTGCTGTTAGCATCAGTGGCCAGCTCTGAACTTTCCAGGCAAGTACAAGGACAAGCTGCTTGCCCCGGTGAGTTTGCAGCCAAAGCCGGTGCTGCCGGAGCACACCGAGGCGAGCAGGAGAAACCACGGAGCAAATGGTTACAAACGAGCACTGCTCCTCAGTTCCACAATTTTCCGTTCATCTTAAATGCACTTTATTGCACCTTTTCTGCAATTCGTTCCAAGGACAGCCACACTCATAATCCTTATCCGACACAGAGGAATCCCCCTCCTGGCTCTCAGCTTGAAGCCGCGGCTGGCATTCTGCTGCTCTGATTTCTTGACTTTGATATTTTTTAATTATTATTCTATATTAGCTCTTGCTCGAGTTGCTGGTGCAGCTTACCTCTGACCACAACCTGAGACTGAGTAACAGTTGCTACAATCTAGCCTCCACGTTTTCCATCGTTGTATTTTCAGGGCTTGTGATTTCAGTAGAATATATGGCTTGTCATTTCAGCCGGGCTCTCCAACTGCACAACGGCCGTGAATTCAAAGCAAAGAATCCCTGAGAGAGGCTGCGTGTCTGTATGTGGTGCTGGGACTGTTAGATATGGACAGACTCTTTAATGCACTGAAAACATTATTTTTGATCGTTGGTGCTCTGGGAGTTTTTTGTGCTATTTTTCGATGATGACTTGAAGTATTCCTCAAACTGAAAGTAGTTGCTTTTTCTATATTTTCAAAGCAGCTTCTAATAAATGGAAACCTTTTCCAATGTGCAGATAATCAGTGCACTGAATACATGCTGAGTAGCAAGCAGGATTCTTTTTCAACTTCTTCAGTATTGTGACGTATCATTATTTTATATGTTAAAAACAGTAGCTGCAATTCCTCCTTACTATTACATTAGCTCTAAACAATTAAGTTTTTGCTCAGGAATGGCCCTGTGTTCATTAGAGAATAAGTGCAGCTCTGGCCCCAGTCAATAAATGAAATTTGCTCGTAGCAGGATTGATGAAGCCATTGTATAAGAGGGGAGTCCGTGTAAGTATTTGATTTTTTCTGAAGTTTTTGTTTGCTTGTTCTCAGATGAAACAGCATCACTTAGAGCAAGCAATTAATCTTTTTTTTTTTCTTAAAAAAAAAAAAAAAATCTAACTGTGCAAATGACACTGAAAACTCAGCCCTGAACCTTGATCTTATAGGATTAGTTCCCACCAACTTCAGTGACTCTGTTCACAGGAGTAAAGGCCACAGGAGAAATCCCACACAGGAAAACGTATTCTTTGCCCTGGAAACCTCGTTATCTTATATAATCCAGGTATAATCGGTTCATTCCTGATGCACAAAGGGTGATCTCCTGGCTTTCTTCCTCTGTCAGGGTTTTGCCAGGGCAAATTTACTCCTGGCTTACACCATCTGTAACCTCAGTGGGAGCAAAATTCAGCCTTTAGCTCTAATGGGAGCCTGTTTGATCTAGTCCTTTATTGCCAAGTGGTATCAGGAAGGGAGCTGAGCACAGAGATGTGACTACCACCGAGCTATTTGTTGCACTGCGTTATCTGTGGTATTCTTGTTATTCTAGAAACTTTTTTTTCCCCTTGCCTGGAACATCTTGCTGCAGCAAATGAAGGAGGGGGAAAAAAATTGAAGAGACCTTCATTTGGTGGCATAGAAAATTTGCATAAAATATCGCTCTAAGCATTGAAGGATCTTATTACATAGGGTTTTGATGATAATCTTTGTTGAAATAATATTTAACACATGCTGCACTTTTAATTAAGTATCTGAATAATCTCAAATTAATACCAGAGGTTTAAAAATAAGTTTTCATTTTAGTGAACTGTAACATAATAGCAAACTGCATGGCAACCCCCTCCTTTACCCTTTGATTTAATTAAATGCCCTTCTGTGTGCTTCTTCTCACTTCAGAAATGCACATAAAGAAATCAGACGAGGACATTTTATTTAGAATTTTGCCACTTTCCTTTTCTCCTGCGTCTTTACTTACTTCCTCTGAAGTAAGTAAATTAATTTGATTAAGGTGTTTCTCTCAGAATCTACTCATTTGGGGCTTTGCAAACTGGCCTGCACGTATGGGAAGAGAGATTGCAGCGTGTCCGGGTCGTGCTGGGTTTCGGTGCCGTGGTGCTGACACCCGGGTCCCTGCTGGGAAGCAGCAGGTTGCAGTGGGGAGGTTTGGGTCGTGCACAGTGCTGTGTGTGTGCAGATGGAGCCTGTTCAATCCTGGGTCAGCTCGCACGGTGCCGTGGTGTGCTGGAGGGTGTTGTGCTCCTGGAGTTTGATTATAGGGTAAAAAAGGGGCTTAGCAGTGTAATGGTTTCAGAGAGCCATCAAACCCACTGCAAATAAATTCACGCTTATTCTATTTATTTTTTCAAATTAAAAAGGCCTGATCTGGCCAATTTGTTTGCCTTCCAGTTAGGCATGCTTGACAATTGCTGCTTCATTATTCCATCTTAAGAAATTCCATTAACCAAAGCTGGGGAAGGTGGTGGGGGGGGGAAGCTCACTCAGATCCATGTCAGCAAAATTGTTTTGCTGAAGCCACCTCGCTGGGTGTGGGCTGGGCGAGGCCGTTTGCTGCCTGTATGAAAGCATATTTGCAATTTGGGAGCATGGGGATGTGAAGCAGGCTGGCTTTGAAGGCTTGCTGTTAGATTTCCCCCTTTATCCCTTACCATCTATCATTGCAAAGGAGACGTATATAACCGCCGCACTTTGTATATTAAGGGGAGCTGCCTGCTTTTTCCCTCCACTGAGATAATGACGCTGAGGGTTGTTGACTGCTGTTATCTCTGATGACAGCCTTATCTGCATGGCTCTGATTCCTGCTCCCAGAGTCGGAGATATCCAGTCCTTCGGAAACTGACCACTGCTCCTATTATGGCTGGGCAGGCTGGAAAGCAAATATTCAGGGGCAATAGAGTTCTTAAGTGGTTGTGCTGTTTGCTGTTTCCACCCCCCCTCCCACCATACAAAATGTTGAAGGGAAATACTGTGGATAATGAGGAATAAGAGCCTGAAAATGAGTTTGGATAAAAGGTAGATGCCTCCAGCCCTCCCCAGACCGCCTCTCTTACGGAGAAAGAAAAGGTGATAACCAATTGTTGAATGGTGTTGGTGCGTGGTTCAGCTTCTCTGTGCCATAAGGACCCCTCACTAATCGACCTAGGAATGATATTTACACAGTGGAGGGACCATTACACCCTCCTGGCTGCACTGACTAAGAATCCAGGAGTTTATTTTTACTTCCTCCAAACATAATAATCCGCAGTTAATTGGCTGATGTTCACCATGCCTCCAAGGTGCACGGCGCTGCTGTGGTTTGGCACGCCATGTTCCTGTCCCTTGGAGATCTCAAAGCAAATTTAAAATATTTATGAATTTAGCCTCTTAACGCTCTTGAGAAACAGCCTTGTTTTACTGCTGCAGAAAGGGAGATACAGAGATAGTGTGTGCACTTGGCTGGGACCCCCCCAGCGCCAGGAGCGCAGTCAGCCACAAAGCCCAGGTCTCCTAACACCTGGCTGGCACCCTGGCTCATCAAACCCATCCTATTGCCAAGTTTTATCATAACAGCCCTTAAAAAATAGACAACTGAACCCATTTTCCACAATGTGGGTTTCTGCAAACCCCTGCTGTATTAAAAGCATCTCTTGGGGTGAAAAAACTCCTGGGTAATTCCACAGAGCGGAGCAACCTACAGCAGCGCTACGAGTCATGCAGCTCTGCCTCATCTTCCTTGTGAGATCATCTGCCCTTTCTTCAGACATTAAGGAGCTATTAGGAGCTTTTTTTCCTCCTTGTCAGATGTTATAATATGTGTTTCAATCTGAACACTCAAATCAATTTTCTTGCTCTGTGACCCAGCCTGTCTGTACTGAGTTGTGCCTCTTGTGTCAGGTCTCTGCAGTCCCAGCTTGCCTAAGCTGCAGTTTGAGGCTACCAAGGTTAGCTACAAAGTGAGTATTGCTGGAAATATGCATTGCTGAAGTATGCTGATGCTTTTTTTTCCCATTTAAAAAATGTGTTGTACTGGAAACTGCAGCAGGGGGGTGGGGGAAGACACTGAGTTCGCCCTAAAAGTTTAAAGGGATGTTTATTTTTCCAGTGCTTCAGAAGACGGAAAAGCCAGACTGTTTTTAGTACTGAAGAACAATTATTAATTAAAAAACTGAATTGGTACTGAAAAATAGCTCTAACTTTAATTTTAAAAATTTTTTGTTGTTGAAAAGGCAGCAATATATGACTGAAAAGTTTCTGTTCAAAAAGAATTTTTCTTTGAAAAGCCATTATTGTCATATGAGAAGTTTTTTCCCCCCGCTCCCAGAAGGGTTTTGTGTGGTGCAATGTGTGACCATCAAGGGCTCCTTCTGCACTTTTCCTGTTGCTAATTTGTGGGGTTGTTTTCCTGAGACATGTAAAACAGTACTGATCTGTGAATGTTCAATTAAGGTTGTAGGAAATCTTTTTAGAATGCCATTAATTCAGCAGACAATTCAGTTGTGAATGACAGTATGGACGACAGTATGGAATATTCTTACACATGCTGTTTGAAGAGGAGCTCGGGTATTAATAACTTTTTTGGTTTCTCCCTGCAGTGCTTCCAGCTGGTCTAATAAAAGCGAATACCTCACCCCGTGGATCTTGCTTTGCTGTTACATGTGAGGATGGAATAGGTCAAGTGCCTAACACTTATTTTCCAAAGTTACGAGGGACTGAAAGGGGTTAGGATGAGATTTCACTGTGACAGAACTGGGATTACAGACTCGGATATAACATTTCCTTTTATCTGAGTCTGTCTAGGGCTTTGGCTCAAACCTGCTTGCTTGAGGGCTTCAGAGACTGACCCCAGGAGGTGCCCTGGTCACCAGCGTCCTAGCTGCTGGCTCCTTGCCCGTGTCACCAAAGGTGCATCTGTCCCCAGCAACATCTCATCAGGTGTGCCAGTGTCACTGAGAGCAGAGCTGCACCGTGGTGTCTGCCTGAGCTGAGCTACCCTGTAAGTAACACATAAGCCCTGTGCTAAGGCTAGACACCATCTCTGCTGGGATTGTTAACTCCAGCTCACAGACAGAACCGCAATTTCATCGTTTGAGTGTGCTGTTACACAGCCATGGTTTTGCTAAGGGTGGTTCAATTCCAGCGTTTGCAGGATGGAAACTTCTTCCCTGATAGTTTCTCTGTTTCAGTTCCTATACCCTTCACATGCCAGTCCTTCACCATGAATGTTTTTTGTATTGTTTTCAGCCACACAGCACAGCATCTCTGTGGCCCTGCGGCTCCTTCCCCACGCCACGGCCTCACCATGGGATATCTCCTCATGTGTTCCCAATGGAGGTGGGAGTGGGGTTTCTGTGTTGGCAAGACTTATCTGTGGCTGTGGGATTGTGTGCTGCCAGAAGCCCATGTCTCCTGAGCATTAATTACACAGCCCCGTGTGCTCCTCTGTTCCCAGCTGTAAAATGGAGATACCCTTCTTAACCCACCCCAGCGCTTTAGCTCACCGTGGCTTGCAAAGTGCTTCGGGGTTTGCAAATGGGAGGGGGGGCACTGGAGAAATGACAAAGATGATTAATAAGGAGGTTATTAACAAGTGCCAAGGGTCAAATTCTGCACCTGTTCCCAAGTTAGTGCTTGACACGCAGATCAGTGTCATGAATGATTCCCGCTGGGCTGGGAGCTGCGCTAGACACCTGGATAGGCAAAAATTAGCTTAAATAGATTTGACCTGCACCTGATAAGAACATTTCTGAGGGAAAGAGGTGTTTTCTATGATATCAGAGAGGTATAAAGCCATCTCCCTGGTGAGATGAGAGTGATCCCACGGACTAGTGTAATTGTTTTGCAAGCTGGTTTGTATAAACTTCTGTGATTTGAGAGGCTGTTGATGCACTTAAAATCTCTGAACAAGCAGCAAAGTGTGTACTTGCTGTGTGGGAAAAGCACTGCTCTTCTGAAGCATGGTTTCCTTATAAACTTTTGGAGGGCTCCTAGCTCTGGCCTGCCTGTGTTTATCTGTGATGAGTGTGAATGGGAATTGGAAAAGGGGAAAGACAGAATGGCTGCTTTTTAAAAAGCTAATTTAAAAACAGGCGCAGTCTTCTGTAAAGATGATTTTGATTGTCCAGAGCTCTTTTAAAGGGACAAGGTTAAATGCATTTGTATTGAGAATGTAGGATTAGACAACCTCACAAAATGAACATCTTCTTTATTTATTTCATACTTAAATGGCCAAGAGTGTAAGTCACTCAGTTCCTGATGATTGAGGAATGTGAGGGGATTTTTTGTATTTTTTCTTTTTTTATTTCATAAAGCTCTTTATCTCTGGCTTTGTTTGCTAGCGATTTTTATAATGCCACCAACTTTCTTCTGACCACTACCCTTATTTAAGCAAAGGGGAAAACATGTCAACTGTAAATGGCACAGTTGGTTGGAAGCTACAGGTAAAATACTTAGGGCTATATTCCCATGTGTGCTGATTTAACAGTGTAAAGATGCCTTGCAAAAGAAAGGCTGGAATTCATACTGGTATTCCATCTAAATATGAAATAACTGAGAGTCTAAAATAACTCTGTGAAGCAGGGAACTTCACTATTATTTACAAAGTGCTGATGAAAAAAAAAACATGAACAGACCCAGTTCAAATTGGTTATAGTCTGCACTCAGTGCTGTGTTTGGAGCAAGACTGCCTTTTGTTGTATATTTTGTATATTTTTACAACATTTTAATCTTGTCAGTGTCTGTTCATTGGCATTGGAAAAATAAAAATCCTGGGGAAGTGGGAAGGGTATTTTTGTCAGCTTTATAGCCAGGGAAACTGAGGCATGGAGTGGTTCTGGAGGGTCAAGTCTGGAGAAAGCCAGCAAAGTGGTGGAGGAGTTAGAGGGAGAGCCCAGGACTCCCACGTTGTAGTGCCTGCAGGGGATGTTCCCTGTGAACAAGAAGACAGTGTGCTTCAGGAGTTAAGATTTGGTAGCTTGGTGGCTGACTGTCTCTCAGAAAAAACTGTCTGGAAATAACTCAGCTTGAAACTCCCTTTGGAAGAGCTCAGTGAAAAACTTCAAGGGCACTCCAAGTAGGCTCTGAGAAAGGGAATTCTGGGTTCAAACTGCACACCAGTGTCTAAAAAGAGATTTCTGTGGAAATCAGAGGAGGTTCTTCCAAAATTGTGGATTAACAAAGTCTCTTCCTTAAAAAATAATTTTAAAATGTATATATATATATAAAATAAATTCCAGCTTGTGAAAGACAGTCTGCCTTGTCTCAGCTCTCTAGATGACCCTTCTGCAGCCTCTTGCTTATGTAGATGGGGCCAGGATCTCTGCTGCAGAGAAGCAGCATGTTACTGCCTGAGCTCAAATGAGCTGTGTTGAGTCATGCCAGCAGAGGATCCTGCTGGCTGGGTTTATTGCTGAGAAAAGACCAAAAATGAATACCCAGCACAAGGGAGGTTCTGTCTTATGTGCCCCATAGGCTTAATTAGCATACAGATTTTTGTTCACTGCTATTTCTTAAAACCAAAACCACTAACAAGCAAATGATGTGAAGGACAAGGGCAGAAATGCTGTGTTCATGGCTTATTACTGTTTATATAGCACTCAAGTTGTGTAAGGCACTCTCAAGGCATCTAGCAGGCATGAAATACTGGCTGTAATTAAGTCAGATGGAGCTTTGGTGCTGATTTTTAGTGCAGTCAGGACTGCCCTTTCACAAGAAGTTTCTGTTTTAAGGATAATTCTTACCATGGAAAGCGGTTCATCAGGATAGGTTTGGTTCTGCTGGGTAAGGTCTTGGCCTGGGGGAGCCCCAGATGGTGAGAATGAGCCCTGAACACTGCAGATCTGGGCTGCCTGGGGATGTCTCTGTTTAGTGAGGGCATGTCCCAGTGGACTTATGACTAATCAGACATGCTGGTTAAGCACTTGTTACTCATACTGTTGGAAATGTCATAACAAAAATAACTTCCTAATCAGGACCTAAATTTTCTACCTACTTACGCCTTTGTCCCAGGTTTAATCTTGGCAGTGAATATTCCATGATTTCTGTTTGGAATAGAGTGGACTTTGCTTTCCTCAAATCCTCAAGCAGAGTCACTAAAAATGTATTGTGTCCTTGCTGTGGTGTTGTCCAAGATTTAGAGGTCACAATCCAACATATCAGCCAAAACAATGACCTTGGCTTGCAAGCGAGAAGCATTTTGAAGGGCTGATTGAATTGTTGGAGTTTTTTGCCTGCTTTCTGTGTTTGAAACCAGTAGGATATATTAGAATTGCATTTTCAAGCTATCTCCAAAGCTATGAAGGCCAGATACACATTTTTCTCAGCTGAGGAATGTGAAGCTATTTGTGCTGCTCACCCTAAGGTGCCTGTCTTACTTACCTGAGTGGTGAAGCTCCTCTCCTGAATCTGTGCATGCTCCTCTGGAAGGAGCTTTGAAAGGCCAACTTTCCAAAGTTAGGCACCGGCACCCAGGTCACAGTTCATGTGAGCACCCCTTGCCTCCAGCTTCATCTCATCTGGGAGACAAAACTGAAGTTGTAGTAAAGACCTTGTGTATTATAAGCTTCATGGTAACAAGACAGGAGCTGGCAGTGCTGTAAGACTGCACTCTCAAACCAGCTATGAAAGCCTAGGTGTGGGAGAGAAGACCCAGCAAAGCTGTGTCCTGGAACATGGAAAAGACTGTGGCAAATGTTCTAGGAGTGGAAATGTGATTTTTAAACCATCCCCTTTGGCTGCATTCTCACCCTTTTCTGGTTCCTGTGTCTGTTTGTGCCAACACATTTCACTGGCACTTACTGTTTATGCTAAGTAGATTTGAGATGGGCAAGGATCCACCCTGTCCTCCAAAACTGAGAGTTCTGCTTATCCAGTAGAGGAGCCATTTCTCATGCCTGTGTTGCCCCCGATCGCAGCAACAGCCACAGTACAAGTGAGAATATGGAATAACCTTAAATAAATTTGAAGGAATCACAGTTCACCCATAGGTGCCCCATAACCATAGAAGATAGTGATAGTTGTTCCACCAGTTACTCCTCCCAAGCTACTCAATCTACTCGTTTGCTTCATGACCACGTGAAGGTTTCTGAGGCTGCAGATCTGTTACCACAGGTTGCTCCTTCTGCACTTGTGTGGCAAGTGCTACAGATCAGGCTAACTCTGCACATGGGATCTAGATCCAGGACCAGAGCAGTCCTAGAACACTAAGGCATTATAACTTCATTGCCAAAAGGACCAGCAAGTTGGCAGAGGTATTTCTCTTTTTTCGCAAAGCTGTATGCCTCAAGATGGTTTACATCTCTCACATACTTCACTCAAGCTGTCCTCTTGTATCTGCAGGTTTATCTGCTGGAGTGCCATCTTGTGCTCAGAAAGAGCTGTTGAGTGCGCTCAAGAAGGACCTAATGGCACAGTTTTACAGTGACCCAATTCCCCCTTCATTATTTTACCATAATGTAATACTTCTTTCTGCTTTTCCCTTCCAGAACTGAAAGGCCGTTTCATGGAGCGCAGTGACCTGCCCTGGAGGGCTCTCCCTGACCTGTGGTTTCATGCTCTGCAGTTTCATCCGAGATAACTGCTTTTGGGGTTCCCTTCCAGATTGCCTCCCACAAAGCACTTCAGAGAGGGTATGTGTCTGTAGTGCAGGACTGAGTCTGGGGAGCACCGCAGAGCATGCAAAGATTGCCCTAAGGTATTGCTCCTCAGCTCCACTGGCAGTTCATGGTGTGTTGTATTTGCATATTGTACATGAACTGAAATAGGTCTTAAACAATTACATTGGCAATATTGTGTCTTTTTACCCAGCCAAATAGCCAAGGCACCATGTCTCCTGTTGCAGAGCGTGCCAACGCTCTGAACATGCTCCTGCCAACATCCTACATAAATCATGCCTTATCTAGCCCTTCCCTGTCCTTCTGGACATTGCAGTCCTGGAATCCCATCTCATTCTTCAGTTGTCCAGGGAGTTCATTATTTGCTCTCAGGTACAGTTGACATACTAAGACAGGACGTATCTTGGAGCCTTTCTGCTCTGAGGACTCCTGCTTGATTACAAATAATACATAATTGGTCTGTGCTTTCTTAGGGTATCCTGTAGTGGACAGAGCATTTGATCTCCCTGGTTTTAATGGGAGCCACTGCCTGAGATAGAGACTGCTCTCTTTTCTACTGTGAGTATGCCTGAGTATGTGTTGTGGTGAATCCTGGCAGAGACCCCTCATGCCTTTAGTACCAGATTGCCCAGGTCAGTCCAGTGCATGGTGTTTGAGAGGTGACAGTCCAACTCTCTGAATGACACAGAACATTTTAGTCTGCTAATCATCTGGGTTTGAAGAGTTGATATTCATACAATGAATAGCTGTGGGGGAGGTGAGACTGCAAAGTGGGTAGGGCTTTGGTGAACATCTCTTCTGTCTCCAGGACTTCAGTAGCAGAACTTGACAAATCTCCTTGTCTTTTTAGGGTTTGTAGTTGCACAGCTAAGTTAATTTGATTGAAAACCTTCTGTATACTATCTAACCCCTGCTTAATTTTACTTCCTTGAATCAGCAAAGCACCTCGGTATCATGTGGGGGGGACAACTACACTGGAATGAATCTGGTGTCTCTATGGGGCTTAGAACATATTTGACAGAGCTGGTTTCCAAAATTCTTAAACCAAGTGAAATGAGAAGTTTTCACGTGAACATCAGGAAAGTATTGGGTATGAGATGGAGCCAGGACTCACTGCTGCTCCAAGGAGGGGAGAGTCTTGGTTTGGTGGCCCTGCCTTGGTTTCATGATGCATGTACAGGAGACCATGAACCAGGGAAACAAGGGCAGTGAGACCATGTGCAAGGGCATGAAGCCAGCCCTTCCCTAAGGATTCAGGGCTGAGGCTCCACTCCCATCACTGTCCTTGTGCCATGGGCACACCTCTGTTGTTCCCTGCAGCAAGGGGGTTGTCATCGGGGTGAACTGCAGTGGGTGGAAAAGCTTGTAAATTCTGCTTGGTGGCTTGAGGACTGACTGGAGGGCTTTGGAACAAGACTTTCTCCCTCTCAATGGGCTTTCACTTCCCAGCAGGGAGAGAGCAGAGCAGCAGGGCATTAACCGAGGGGGTTTAGAGGATTGGGAAGAGTCTGAAAGGGGAGGATTTGGTGGCGGTTCCTCTGGGCAAGGAACGTGGTGTTCAATGCTCACATGCTCCTCATTGTATTGGGAGGATAAAACAGGGCGGCCGGAGGGTCTTGGGGATGGGGTCCGGCGTGGAAGGAGCAGAGTCCCAGCGGGAGCCCTGCCAGCCTGAATAGCCAGCCCAGCAGCCTCGCAGGCCTCCCCAGCACCCCTCCCTCCTTACTTTGAAGCTCCGGGTGCTGGGAGAGGGGTGCTTTCTCTGGCTCTTGTTTGCTGATGATCCCAAAATTAAGAAATGCAAATCTATTCAGGGCAGATTCCTTTTCCAAAGGCAACTTGCCTCAGTTGCTAATTCCCTGCGTGGCTTCTATACAGACCCCTCGCAAACACCTGCAGCTTATTTTTCTTTCTCTGCTTTTTTTCCAGGGAGGGGGTGGCGATGGGGACTTTACTGAAAATCTTTGTTTTCTCTGGTGTGATGAAACTTGCTTTGCTCTTTTGCCTCCTTTTATTTCCCCTTTTCACAGAATAAATACAGCTGATCCATCTCCAGCCCCTCTGCACGTGCCAGAAGAATAAATCGTCCGTCTCGCCCCCAGCCCCCTTCTTTAATTCTTTCCCCTGCTGCTGTGTTTGCTTTTTTTCCCTGCAGCTGTAGTGTTGGTTGCAAGCGTGAGTTGACCTATCGCTGGTTTGCTTGGCACTGGCTCTGCAGAGCCACCACCCTCCCCCCAAAAATAAAAAGGAAAAAAAAAAAGACTTGGAGATCTACTGTTCTAGCCCTCACTAGGCTTTTTTTTTTTTTTTTTTTTTTTCCTTCTTCCCCCTTCTTATTATCCCAGCACTTGCCTTTTGTTGCCAGTGCAAACACAAACACACACACACGTGCGAGCCCGAGGAGCAGAGAGAGGGGAGAGAGTGCAGCCCCTGAAATACTGCACTGTCCAGAGTCCACGGGTTAAAACAAACATCAACACTGCGTCAAATAGTTTGCCCGTAAGAGTCTTTTGTTATGAAGATAAGCTTGTTATCTCTTTCATTCAGATTTTAATCTGACAGGTCATTTGCATACTGCCAGCCGACTTCAGGGTGTGCATTAGATCCACTTTGCATTTAAATCCTCTGTCACTCAGGCAAAAANAAAACCAACTGTCTTGAGAGGACGTGGGCATCTTGAGAGGGGGCTATTGATGTGGGAGGGAGAGGTGGTAGTGAGGCAGCAAAGAACCTCTTTCAGATCCTCCCAGCTATTACTATTAGTTTTTGTGTATTGTCTCTTGGTGCAATTGATGGCAGAAAAGTTGTCCTGGTTCTTGGGGCTCCACTTGTTTCTAGGGCAGCTGGGATGCTCCCAGAGCATGGACTGCTTGGCCATGGTCTTCCCAAAGGTTTGACTATGACCCCCTGGGCCCCTTCCTTCCAAATCCCACTTCAAACCTTGCTTGTGCAAACTCTTTCCCCAAACTGACCTCTGTTGCTAGCTAAACCCCAAACCTTCTCAGAGCTTGGTCCTGCCTTCAGTCAAGTTAAGCTGCCCTTTGCTTGCATGAGAACGGATCAAGCCCTTGGTAGTAAAGGGACTAGGAACAATGAATGTCCTGGTGACAATGCTAAATGACTATTTAGCAACCTCCTTGAAAACATGTCTCTTGCCTTAGTTTAGTTATTACACTTGTCTTACACATCTAAATATTTTTTTCTTCTCTGCCTGAAGCTCCATCCTGCACCCTTACTCCTTGAGCTTCATCACAAGTGCTGGAAGGATCCCAGGGGCAAGGTAATGGAGATACATTATGTGACTGTGAAGGACAGGAGCTGTGGGTCAGGAGTCAGCTGTGGTACAAAGGCAAGTTAATGGGGTTGTGGTGCACTGTGGGCACAGAGCACTGTGGCAGTTTCTGCTGTCTGTAAGGTGCTGTAGGCACAAAACCCAACCAAACAAATGAAAAATCCCACTTGGTGAAGGTGTTACCAAAATGAGTGGCTCCTGCAGATCTGCAGCCTTGCACCTGCCCTTCCCAACCTCATTATAGGGCAGGAAAAAGAGAGGGGGCTTGGCTAGTTATGGTCCAAGACTATTGGTGGTATGTACTGGGGTCCTGGCTACCTGGCGGGGATTCTGCATTTTTCTGTGATGGCACAAAATTGAAAATTTAAACTTCCGGATCTGATTCCTGTCACATTATCTATGCTTGGACATACACTCACTTTTCTTTTCCTGACATCAGCACTAATAGCATAGAGCCTCTTGCATTTCCCAGAGTGCTGAGCCAGGCTCCAGCCTGCCCTGCTTTGGGGACAGCTGCTCCCCGGCTGTCCCTGCCGGCTGGCCATGGAGTGCTGGGTCCTGCCTGCTCCTGCCAGCACCTCCCTCTGCTCCCAGTGTTTCCTGCACCTCCTCTGAGATGGCTGAAACAATGAACCCGGGACAAGATGAAACGTGGAACAATTCTTCTTCTGTGAGGTGTAACCACAGCTCCACTGAAGACCACAGAAATTACCCCAGGGTAAGCGAAAGGTGAAACTATGAGTCTCCTTCCTGAAATACAATGGAGAGCCCGTGAGATAAGGGCCACAGTCCCCCTACAGAGAGAGGGATGGTGTCCCAGGGGATTGTGTCCCAAGCCACAGCATGTGGAGCCATGGGAGAACGTTTCCTGCAGCCCCAATGGGGTTAAAGATCGGATCTGGCGCAATTAGTGTATCCAAAAGCAGAGCAGTGAATAGTTGCAGGGCATTTATTCAGCTCTAATGTGACAAGTTCAATTCTTCTGTTCAGAGGCAGTAATTTTCTTACATATATTAATTATTTGAAATAATTCTCTGAATAACATCTAGAAATAATTCAGGCAATATATCTTGATAATGAACCCGTTGCTACTGAATAGTTGAAATCTCAGCTGTGCTGGTGACTTTGGCTTGGGTGAACGTTCACACGGCATTGTTTCTTCTCTGAAATACTTGTACGTGACTTTCAGAACCAGATGCTGCTTCTGAATTGCTGTGTTTATGAGGTCTCTGTTATTTGCCATTTCTGTAAAGGTTCCTGATAGTAAATAGCTTTCTTAGAATATTATTGCTAATGCAAAAGTAAAAGTTTGTAAATGAAGGGAGACCAAATTCAAGCCATTAAGTTAAGTGGATGGGGGTGGGTAGGTGGTGGAGAGGTTTCTGAGATAGGTCACCACACCAAGCCTTAAATGAAACTGCAGGGAGAAGAATCTCTCTTGACAGCTGGTATCAGATTAATTTTTTTTCTAATTTGTTGCCAAGATTCCTCAGGACATTAAGAAAAACAAACAAAAAAAGCATTTGGAAAAAATATTTGGAAAATATGCAAAAATACCACGTGATTTGTGGGCAGCAGGAGGTGTGTCTCATTTTTGCTGTCATTTTTGGAGAGGATTGTGACAAGGTGACTGAGATGTCCGGGATCTGCTGGGGCTCTCGTGCAGGTGTGTGCTTTCAGTGATTGATCATCCAGTGGTGCTGCTGGTATTACTGGGACCAGAGTGGCCCAGAGCAGTGCCCAGAGGGTGAAGAGCTGATGCTCTCCTGTGACCTGGAGCTGCCATGGAGCCATTGCCAGCTGGCAGTGGTGAGAGCTGGCCGGGCACTGTGGGTACGGCCACTGCCAGAGCAGGGCCAGCTCTGCTCCAACCAGCCATCCCCTGTGCTCACTAGAATTGCATTTTTGGAAGGATTTTTTTTTTTCCCCCTTTTTTTTTTTTTTTCCCAAAATCCAGATGGTTTGGCCAAGGATGGAGAGGAAGGGAAAGGTGAAGAGGCCTGTATGCAAACAGGGAAGAACTTCTGCAATCCAGTTTCTCATTCATGCCCTAAAACTGACAACACTTAAGACCCCTGGACTAAGGGCAATGAATGCAAAATGAGAGCTCTGCAAAATCCCTTGGTGCCAGGCCAGCTCTCTTTCTTTGCTTTGCTGCTCCTTGACATCAGCCAAGTGAGCAAGTCAATGGCTAGCTTTACTGCCAAAAAAAATCTCGTTAGTTGTTTTCTGTATAGCTAATGAGAATGCAAATGTGCTGGGTTTCTAGGCTTGCTTACAACCTCTGCTGCTTCCTTTCTATGTGTGGTACCTAAGTGCCTCTTGATCTGAGATATAAATACAAGGCAGTGGCTGGTGAGGTTGTCCTCATGTTGTCAATGAGGACAGAGTGTTTTGGGTAGAACCCCAAAGGAGGGGCTGGAGTCTCTCAAACACCTGCTCAAACACACTCAAACAGTCCTTCTACATGCTCTTCCTGGACAGTTAAAGTAAAACCTGTTTAGAATTAGAAAAGCAGGTGAGAAGCAGATCTCACCCCAGAGCCAAAGCCACATTATCCCTTCTGTGTACTGCAAAGAGCTGATGGTTGGGCAATGCAGGGCTGCTTTGGACCCTCCTTGGGAGTTTTCCTTCTGACCAGCGCTCCTGGCTCTTCTCTTCCATACTTGCAGCAGTAGTGTTTCTTTTCTAATCCCCCATAAAACAGGATTCTTATCAGACTTGCAATTTGAAATCACTTGAAACTTTGATCCCCACAGAAATGAAGCAGTAACTGCACCTTTTGCTGTGCTTCTCTACTGAAGAGCACAGCCTCTTGACCAAAACCTCCTGTCACAGCTCTGCCTGTGTTCCTCCTTGGGTATGGTGTCACACGTCATTATAAAACTAGCCCTGGGTGCATTCCAGCTATCCGAGTCTGGATGGAGTCCAGGCAGTGTCCCCAGCCCTGGCTCTCATGGACACGTTCCCTGCCTGGCTTCCTTTCTGGGGAAGCTGGATCAGAGATGAGAGCTCAGTAGCTTATGGGCATTGTCACACCCTCTGTACTGATGAGCACTCTAGACTCTTTGGGGACCATGGGGACAATTCAGTAAAGGGACACAGCGCCTGCATAGGAATTTTTTCCACACAGACATACACACTTCAACCCCAGACAATACAGGAGTGAGGCAAAGCTGCCCTCGCCTCAGTGCTGCCCTTTTCTCTGGCTCTCCCATCTGGTGTGTGTCTCCAGATTTGCCTCCAGTCTCTGAGGGAGCCCAGGTTCCTCCAGCTGAGCCTTCCCACCCTGGCCACCAAAAGGCTTCCTCTGCCCTGAGAACCCATACATCCCTTTTAAAAGCAGCCTGACATCTTTCCTTTGTTCCTGGCTTTCCACTAGGATTTTCCATGATGCAATCCCGTATGGGGTTACTGGCAGAGAGCTGTTAAAAGTCAGTAGCTGTGCCTGGAGCAAACCCATTGTTCTGCCAGCTCAGAGCCCTTCTATGCCTCTGACTCCTGCGTGGCCTTGCTCCTGCTCCCCCAGCACCACCAGCACGAGGGATGTCCTAATCTATACAGACTGATACGGCCATAAATGCAAGGCACAGGACAAAGAATGATGTGTGATGAGGCCCAGGCACAGCAGCCCATCACACCAACTGTGGCTGGGGACCGGGCTGTGACGTGCCAGATGCATCTCACTTTTCCTGGTGGAAGTTTGTGGGCTAACTGCTCCAGCCAAGTAGGGTTATTTTGGAGTGGAAAGTGAGAAGCTGTAGCTTTTATCCTTGTGGAGTAGCAATTTGCAAGGAAAACAATGCAGGATTCTCTGGAATAAGGAGTATTAGCTACATCATCTTTTAAAAATAATTAAGTCAAGTGAATGTTGGCTGGGGATTAGCACCCTCGCAGGCACTTGGGCTGCAGTGGGGGGATGTTTGCTGAGATTTATTGATGTTGGGGATTGCTACAAATGCATAGGTGACATCTAATGCTCAAGCAGCTCTCTGGCTTGCTAATGAGAGAAGTGAAAGGCTCTGCAAAGTTTTCAGCAGCATAGCTATTAACCCCAAGATTACAATATCTTTTGTGTTTTTCCAGCACGTCCTGCCAAGATTTTGCCTTAAGCAGAGGAGAGATGAAAAATGCAGGGTCAGAGAGTCTTTTCACAGCTGAAAACCAGTTTGCTGTGTTGTTCCCTGGGACAGAAAAGAGATGGTGTAAAATCAGCATTGAGCAGGGAAACTTCTCTGCTGTCCAATATAATAATTTTAATCAGTGTTAGACAAGTGGATAAAAGAAAAAAATCACAGATAATGATCCTGTCTGGGGAGATGCAGTCCTATGTCTCTCACCCTCCTCTACTTCTGCTACTCAGGGGTTTGGGACTGCTAAACTGAAACTTCAGAAGGGCTCTCTAGGTAGTTACATTGGGCATTTGTATTTCATCCAAACATATGAGAATTTTTTTCTGTAGTAGCAGTGAGGTTTTTATCTCTACTCTTAACTAAAGACTGCACACCCAAAATGAAACAGGCTGCAGGTGAATTCCAGTCATAACTGACCAGGATTGGAAACTGCAGAAATCCCTCTGCTAAAACAGGAAATAAACAAATGTGGTTTCAGTGACACTGAAATGTTTAGTGACTTCATCTTGATGTGTCTGAGCTATTGTGTTGGAAGGACTTCAACTTACATTTTCTGTCCTTTTCCCAAAAAGCATGAAGCATTTTTTCCTACAAATTTCCTTCAGTTTTATTTAAATCACTAGAAGAAAAAAAATATAGTACCTCCCTCAAAAATACTCAAGTTAAACAAAACCTTTTGTTCTGCTCAAAATTTTAGAAAAATACCAACTACATCAAAATGAAAACCAACACATTTTGCTTGTTCGAAGCATAATTCTTGTTTCCTTTCTATTCTCCATAGTTCCTTGGTGGAGAATTACTTCCACTTGGGACATTTAGACAATGACTTGCAGATAGCATTTAGAAAAAAAAAAAAAGTGTGTGGGGGGAAGGTTGTGGAGCAACCAAAGGTTATCAAAGTTTCTGTATCAGGGGTAGGTGCTGTGGGACTGCTCTCTAAACTTGGGGAGCTGAAAGAACGAAGGCATTGACACAGGCATGAGCTAATGAATTACTTCCACCCTTCAAGGAACAAAACCAAATAGCAGTGATAGCAAGATAATATCCACTATGTTATTGCTAGAAGCATACTCAGTCTCATTTTTATGCTGAGTAAACAGCTTTGGCCTCTTTTGAATGATATGAACATTTTGTATCACCTGTTTTCCCATGAAGACAGCTCTTCTGACCACATCTAGGTTTTTATCTGGGGAAGGTCATTTCATGAGCTGCTGCCTCAAGGACTGGTGATAGCCATTTCCTCTGTCTGCCAAAACCACTCTTCACATCCTTTCTTTAGTGTCTGAGGAGCAGCTCACCTGCCCTTCCAGCTCTCTGGGAGAGGCAAAGCCCTCAGCAAGACCATGACTGTTTCTGTGGTCCCCATGCTGTGCCACTTCAGACAGTGGCCACCTTTGCCTGTGCCCATCTCCAGTTTTGGGTTTCGCAGGATGAGTTCTCTCAAATACATGTGCTCTGTGGCCAGGAGTGAGTCAGAGGGATGGTGTTAGTGGTGCACTGGGTGGCACAAGTTAATCCTTCCTTGTGGGAGCCCGTGAGCAATTAAAGGAAGAAAATTGTAATTAATGCCAATCAGCATGAATTCATGGAGAATAGAATGTGATGTCTCTCTTTAGTTCAGTTGATAAAAGTGATAGCAGTATACAAGACTTCTGTGAGACACTTGACTGGGTACCACATGACATTTTGATTAAGGATCTAGAGTAGTATAAAATCAAGAGGGTGTTCACTAAATGGATTAAAACCTGGCTCCCTGACAGGTCTCCAAATGTAACTGTAAATCATCTGCCAGCTGTGTTTGTAGCGAAGTCCCTTCAGTATTCTTGCGTTTAATATCTTTATCAATGACATGGAATAAACTGTAAA
Organism: Florisuga fusca; assembly: GCA_038090715.1. Lineage (NCBI taxonomy): Eukaryota > Metazoa > Chordata > Aves > Apodiformes > Trochilidae > Florisuga > Florisuga fusca. The sequence goes on along the minus strand of JAAWXA010000016.1, from coordinate 9,631,004 downwards.
ATTGCCACTGATGTGGCTGATGGTGTAATGAGCCGGGAAGAGATAAGTAATGAAGAGGAGAGGTCATGGACAGGGAGGAGTGTGCAGTGCCTGGGGAGCCAAGCTCAAGCAAGCAACAAATATGGTGATGCAGCTGAATCCAAGAGCAAAGAGTGAAAGCTGCATTTGTAGGACAGTGGACTCCAGCAACCAGGATGCTAAAGATGCTTTCCCAAGAGTCAGCTGGATGAATGGTGCTGGTGCTGGTGCTGGGCTTTAACTGAGTGAAAGGACACTTGAAGGTCAGAAAAACAGAAGAGGGTCTCAAATACACTTGTTTCTGATGGTAGTGCTGCTGTGGTGAATAAAAATATTGATGTGTTGGAGAGGGCTCAGGGAAGAGCCAGGAAAGTTTTGGAAGAGTTGCAAAGCTCTGAGTGGCCCCATCTGTTGAGCCACCAGAACAAAGTTGAAAATATAGAGTTGGTTCCAGTTTGCAAATGCGGGGACTGAATTAAATACTAGGAATTTTTTGTCTTTCAGACCACTGTGCAACAACTGGAAGCTGAACGGGAAGGTGTTCAGATGAAGACAAAAGCTTCAACCTAAGTCTTCAAGGAGTCTGCTTCATCAGGAATTAACTGGTGTTGCCTGGGAGTTTTGGCCAAGCTCAGTAACTCATGGCATACCTGCTTAGAGAGTATCAGCATCTCAGCAGGATTGAACCAACACTGCTACAAGGGCATAGCCAGACTGGTGACTGACATCTGCAGGTAAGTAAAAGCTCAAGTCCTGCTCATGTGAAGTCGGTATCAAAACTGTCATTGGTTTGGTGGAGGTAGAACTACTCTGAGAGTTCACTTTTTATCCTGGTCTATACACAAGGGTTAAAAAATCCAAAACTTATTTTGAAACCATTGTAATACAGCTTCCTGAATGAAGATTTCAAAGGTAATTCAAAACTGTTGTTGGTGTGTTGGATGCTTTAGGTAGATGTTCACTATGTGAGCAGCTGTGCTACCTGAAATCTTACCTTACCCTCAGCCTTCCCAGACAAATGGTTCTTCTCCATCTCAGCTTGGAAAGTGTTATACCCACCAATGGGGTTGTGGGCTGACAGCCTCTCCAGGGAGGTGGCAGTGCACATCTTGGGGTCATACCATCAGCTAGCAGAGACCTGGAAGACATGGATGTCCACCATAACCTGTGTGTACATCAGTCAGCATTTAGCAGTGATTTAGTTGTGACTGCACTGGTCTTTCTATGTGTTGAAGTTGTTTGTTAAATAAGATCTAAAGCAGTTCAAGTTTGTTGAAAAGGAGAACCTATTGCCATGGATGGCTTTCCTGCAGCTTGAAGGTAGCTTAGACTAACACATTTGATTCTGCAGGATCAGGCTAGGAGAATGCTTTGACAAGTGGCAGATCAGTCACTGCCAACTGTTTATATCTTCTGAGCAGAGGAGTGCCTCAGGCAGACTCATTTGGATGTTTTAATGCCAGTACAATTGAGGTCCAAGGGAGTCTACAACTGACATAATTTACACACCCTGGAGTCAGAAGACACTGAACACTGTATCCAAGAGGGACCTATTTTAACTTACATTTGCTTACAAGGCTTTTGGGAATACATTAATGTTTTGGCTGATCCATCTAGCTGGGCACTGCACCAAAAAGGGGCAGTGTTACTCTTCCCCTTCTTGCCCTGTCTTGCTTCTCATGTTGGATGAAGTGACCACGCAGCCAGTTGAGGAGCAGGATTTGCTTGGTGCTTGGCAGACTCTGTCTTGGTGAGCTGGTTTCTGCTTAGAAGCTTTTGGAGTGGCTGTCCAAGAGGGAAGGCAGGATTTTTGTATCAGTCATCAGTTAGAAGAGATGGAGCCTTTCAGAACTCAGTTGGTTTTCTTGCTTGGACTCCTTGAGGTGGGCATTGCATTATCTTAAATCCCTCTACACATCAGCAAAGCAGGTTAGTAGCATCTTCCAGTGAGTTGAATTATTCAAAAAAACAGTGTTCAAGCAGAGTGGCCAGGTTAGCAGGATAAGCAGAGAAGGTAAAACTAAGCTGAAATAACATATGGAGCCATGCAGGGCAGAAAGGCACTGTTAGAGGCATGGCTGCAATTCACCTGTGTGATCTGCAGTGACACTGGAAGAGCCATCGGTTGTAATTTCCATAATCTGTCACCCATCACTGCTGCTTGGAGCATGGGAAGTTTAATTTCCTGTGAATTGTAGCATCATTTGCAAAGTTTAGTCCTACATCTTTCCAAGCCTCTATTGACAAAACAGTTGAGTAAGTCTGAGGTGGTGGTCCTGCCTGCTTGGTTGTTGTTGGAAGTTGTCTTCGGGACAGCAGTATCTCCATCAGCTTGAGGGTCACCTGAAGCTGATGCTGCTGTGGCATGCCAGGTTGGTGGACTGGAGATGTTGGTGGAAGAATTGCTTGAGTTAAAGACAAGCATCTTATGTCAGGGGACTCCTGCCAGTCATTGTTCTGCTGCCTGTGTGGAAACTGGCTGAACTCTGTGGTTTTGCTATGTAACATTCTTATGTAGCCGTCCGAGTCGCCAACATGATAAATGCAATTATTTTTTCCAATTGTTATTTTTGCCCAAAGCATGCAATTGACACTGAAGTCTGCTGGGCAGAATGGGAATGCAGTGGCTGCTCACATCCCCGCAGTGGCACGGCGATGTGGGGCATGGGATGAGCTGTGATGATGGGAAGCAAACGCTGCCCCGTGGCGCCTGTTGGGGACAGGCACCCATCTGTGCCTCTGCTGGATCCACCTTTGGGTGTCAGCAGCTGGGGGTAACCTGCCTTCTTGGTGTACTTGGAGACAGAAGGACAGAGGTTTCTAAGGCTGTTGCAGCTGTGAGTTTTCCTGGGAAGGTGGGAGGGAGCGGGGTCAGATTGTGCAATGTGGTCGAGGGAGCTGTATTGCACCACCTGGGAGGGGGAGCAAAGGCACCAGCAGCCTCTCTGGCTCCCTGCAGGAGCCTTTCCAAAGGGGAAAAATAAGGGCTTGGGGCCCTTCCTCGGGGAGACCAGTTTTAACTGGACCCTGGGCCTAAGAGGGAGGCACAGCTCTCCTGTAAGGACAGGGATGAGATTGCTTGCACAGGGAGGGATACAATGTGCCAGGCTGGTTTGGGCCATCTGAACCCAATGGAGAACCAGCACTGTGGGGTGACCAGTGCCACTGGCTCCCCATGCCATGGGTTGTTCAGCCCAGCTAAAGGACAGGCCAGCTGAGCTCCCACCATGGTGGTTAAAGTTTGTTTTAGCTGCCTTATCTAATCTCCCTCCTAACTTTTGCTGGGGGAAAGCGTTTATTGCTTATATCACATTACTCCATGAGCACTTGCTGGCTGTGACTGTTTGCGTGTGTATATGTAGATGTGAAGCCAGATAACTTCAGGCCTTGCAGTTTTATGGGTCAGTCAATCCAAACTGCTTCCACTGGCAGATGTTGGGATGTGCCGTGTTCGTTACCTGTGGGCCATGTGCTATCAGGGTGTAAATCAGCAAAACAGGGCTCTGTTTATACACATAAATTGCCCCAATCTGACAGCTTAATACCCTTTTGACTTTTTACCCTCTGCGGGGGAGAGCCTCAAATGTCCTAGGGCAGTGCTGGCCCCGGGGATGACGGCAGCATGGGGAAGCCAGCCCCACTATAAAAGGTGGGAGCACGCTTTGCTCCTGCACGGCTTCAGGCTTGGCTGCCTGGCCACCAGCTCCCTGGAGGGGAAAGGCCCTTCCAACAGACCAGTCCAACAGGAAATTATCTGCTCACCCTTTGCTAAATTACTAGCTGGACAGCCAGTCACAAGGTCCCAAAAATGCCAACTCCATCTATTCCCCTACGGACATAATTCCCAGGCACGCAAGATCCCAGCTTGGTCAAACCCACCCGTGCGGCCGTCCCTCCCCCGCAGCGCCTTGTGAAAGTCTTGATTTCATCTTTTTAGTGGGACACAAAGGTCACACTGGTGAATTTTTCCCGAGCACTCACAGGGTAAAACTTGCCAGGCTCCCTTTCTCTCTGACTGAGGGGTTTTGTTGCTTCAGGAGATGCTTTTTTTCTTTTTTTCTTTTTTTTTTTTTAAGCAGATGAGGGTGTTCCCAATGAGGAGGGATGATGAGAGGAAAAGGGAAGTGCCAAGACAGCACAACAAAATGGATCACTGTGATATTTTGAGGAGTTTCCCAAATTTAAATGATGTGGTAGTTAAGGGTAAGATTATTGAAACTGAAATCACTCATTTGAAATGTCCTTTTCTCTCCCTCTGTTGAATCCTTTACCAGCTTGGAGAACAGGAGCTTATGACTGCATCCAAACATTTGGTATCTCCCTTGGCTTTCTTCCTTCATACAATGCATCCTCATTCTGACTACACTAAACTATCCTAAACCCCACCTGGAGAAAGAGAGACTCTATTAATAATCAGAATTTTTGCTTGTGCTGGCACTGATCAGTCCTGGCAGGACTACAGATTCACCTCATTGTGTTCTTCAAGCCCTTCTCCCCACCAGCACCTGAGCTCTGTAGAAGAACACCAGCTCCCAGCTCACCTCCATGCTCCGACCCCGACCAGGAGCACCCCCATGCCCTTGCATGAGAGAGATGTCTGCAGCAGGCCTTGCCCAACCTGCTTTTAAAAGTGCAAGTTGAGGCTGAAAATTGATGCTGTAGGAGACTGACCTTGTGGCAGTGTCCTTCCCTCTGGCTGATCCCAGGTCAAAAGCTCTCAGTTTACAAATTGCCGACTCCCACGGTAGCCAGAGCTGCTCCTGCCTCTGCTCCTCCTCATCCAAGTGTCAGGAAAAGACCCCACAGCTGGGATGTTGCATGAAGCAGAAGATGACCCCCCCCCAGCTCTTGGCCTTGCATCCCTTTAGTGCCCAAGAGATGGCTTTGGTAGCAGGAATGGTTGAGAACCAGCTTGGGTTGATGGAGAGCTGATTGTGGTGCTGGTGCTACCCAGTGACTTCAGGCACCTTATTTTAGCTGGCTGGGGACATTGCTGATGCTTTTCTGCTTCTCAAGAAGTGGAGCTTGCCAGTTGCCATGATTTTAAGTTCTCAGTGTGGAGCAGCTCGGCTGCTGCTGTTTCTGCAGTGGGCTCAGTCAGGGTGATTCAGCGAAGCTTTGCTGCCCACGGAGAAACATACAAGGTGGCTCAAGGTTGGATGCTTTGGTGTTTGGTACCAAGTGAGTTCATGCTGCAGTCTTTCTCTCAGCGTGGGCTCATTTTTCTCTCGTCTGCCCATCCCTGGGAAGACTTGTAAGCAGTTAATTTCTTTGAGGACTCTGCCCTTCTGGCAAACTTGGTTGAAATTGGCCAGTGAGTTCAGAAGTTTTATTAGAGAGGAGAGAGACAGACACACCCACAGCATGATCACAAAAGAGTTTCTCTAGGAAACTGGGCTTTAAAAAAAAAAAATAAAAGGTTGTTTAAGTAAGCAAATTTATTTCTTGGAGACACTGGAGCAGGGTGGTGGTAGGAGAAATGTGTGTTTATATAGCTGTTGGCCCAACCTTCTCTTAAGCATTAGTTTCTTGTTTTAATCTCTTTATCCTTACTTATGCCTTTTTTTTTTTTTATCATGATGGTTATTAGTTCTAATGTCTTGCTCTTGCTGCCACCTCCATCTCAGCAGCTTCCTGTTGTGCTGCAGGACCCCACAGACCACTCTGAGATCAGCCCATCCAAATAATTTTACAGAAGCCTGAAGGCCAGGCATAGATGTGAGCAAAATTAATTGGTGGCTCAAGCTCTCCTGTAAAGCTCCCGTTTCAGGATTTGCAAACCAGCTTCCTCTATCAACTCCAAAGCATCAGAGCTGCTAATCCCAGGGCAGTAAAGACCCTTTTGGTCTGAGCTGTCAGCCAAAAATCCAAGTGCCTGTGAGCTGTTCTAGTTTTGTCAAAAATGGGTGCAGCGGTCAGGTGTCCCTTTGATGGGCTCCTGTTTATTTACAGAGAGCCTGAAAGGTCCCGTTCCCCCCGAAGGTGGCAGGAAACAGGCAGGGACAGAATTTGGTACCTTGTTCTTCCTGTTAGGGCTGATCTCCCGTGAGTAAACAGCGGGTGCATGGTGAGCCACAGCAGAGGCTTTGCTGCCTGAATAGCCACTGACCCTCCTGTTTTCCACTCCTGGGTGCAGGTCTCCCTTTCACTTTCCTCCTGTCTGGCTCAAAGCAGGAAATCAGGCTGATTAAAGAGAGGCAAAAAAAGAGAAAAAAGAAAAAAAAAAAAAGTGTTTCTTTAAAAACAGAAGAAAAAAAATAATTAAAGATCATTTTAATTAGGTTTGAAAAATCTGTGGTGGAGTTGACAGGCAGGCTGACAGGGTTCCCTTTCACCCAAGTGCCCGGCTCAGGGCTTTTCATCTTGCCTGCAGAATATTTTGACATTCGTGCTTTCTTGGCTCTGTTTGTAGAGCCCAGTGGAACCTGCAGCCTAATTAAATGTAACAATTCCTGAAAATGAGGGTTGTTATTTTTTTTCCTAAGGATAATAATAGAGGTTTTATTTAAAAAAGAGCTAATCTATTTACTCTAGGCTGCCTGCTTCCTGACCTGGCCTCAGCACCTGAGGGGACAGGAACAGAACGAATTAGACAGGAGCTTAGTCACTGGAAAAGATGAGGGTGTTAATGTGTGTGTCTGTGTGTACACGTGTCCTGCATGCTCCACTTGAAGAGTTGAGAGGTAGAAGGTTAGGAGGCTTGGATTTTCCCTGACAGCTGAATTTTTCCCTTACTTTCATTGTTCAGTGCTGGATTTGGGCCAGCATCAGACCCAGTGGGCTCTAGAGGGGCTGAAAGCAGTGCTTGGGGGTGTAACATCCCTTCTCTGGCTCCTCCACCTTGGGTGGCTTTGCAGACCTGGGGTTGTGCAAGCCAGTGAGTAATGACAGAGCTTTTGTATCAAGAGTTGCATTAAACAAGGTGGGAAAGGAGAAGGATAACACAAGTCTGTATTGTTGAGGACTGGATGTGCCCAACTATGCACCAGTGATCTGCAGCGCTTGGTGCCCAGAGCTTTCCTTCCAGCACTGTTTCATTTTGACCATGGTGTAACTTCTGGTCCCTCCAGCACATTGCTGCATCCTCATGACCAAGTATGGCCAAGCTCCAGGGGAAAGTCAAATTGGATTCATCTGCTTGAGCCCCTGGCTGTGGGTTCCCAGTGTGGTTGTGCCTTGGGTCTGGCCGCTGCCACCACTGCACTGCTCAGACATCAGTGCTCCTGGGCTGTCTGGCATTGAGGGCGAGGGCAGATAGACAATTCTTTCATCTCAGTGTGTAACGTGGTCTCCCATGTTGACTGATGCAGAGGTGATAGTGGCAGAGACTGAGAAGCACTCCCTACCATCCCATCCCTAGTGAGTGGCTTCCTGGTGCCACTGGCTTTGGCATCACTCATCAAATCACTTCAAAACTTCCCATCAGCTGATGTGCCCATTGCCCAGCCAAAAGCCAGGGTGGTTGGACACTAGTTGTTTGCATCACTCAAAGACTTTCCTTCTCCCCATTCCCTCCTGCAGCTCCAGGAACATCCCCTCCAGCACCAGAAATCAAAGCTTTGGGGCCACTTGCCCCCCCAGTTGGCCATGGCAGGGCTGGCTAATGGTGCCTGGTGCCTTTCCCAGCCTGCAGCCTGATGGCAGCAATGAACCAGCAGCCGTGGCCTTGTCAAAGGCATTCCTCCACTTTAATCCTATTGACAGGGACTACTGCCTGGAACAGGAACTGCGGGGTGAGCCATGTCAACAGCAGATTCTTATTACAGATAATATTGATGGGGCCTTTACTTGAATAATGAAGGGAAGAGCCCTCTGCTTTGACGTTTGTCTCCAAAACCTAGAATTACTAAGAGTTTAACCATCGGAGGGGAGCTTAAGATAGTTGCATCTTAAAGGATCTGCTTTCTTGTCGCATTCAGGGCTGGGGAAAGGAGTTTAGCCCATACGCTGGGAGCTCTGTGCTGACCTTTTCACTGCTCTTAATAAATGTTACAGTTAAATAAAGTCGGATGGATTTTTCTATCTACTGTAGTGTGTTATCCACTTTCTGGAAAAAAAATGTAAAAAAACCCCTCAAATCCCTGTTTAATATCACTGTTACTCATTATCTTTGCTAGCTCCAGGGCAAAAGGCAAGGAGGAAGGGCAGGGGCAGGACAATTCAGGATGAATTATCAGGGTAATTCCTACCATCACACATGATTATGCGTGTGTCTGTATATGGGTGAATTGGGGCTGTTTAAATCCCTTATAGCCAAAGCTCAAACCAGAATCAGCAGCTCTGGAAATGTTTGGGAAAAGTTTTGTTTGTTTGGGTTTATTTATTTTTTCTTTTTCTGCTCTTTAAAAAGAGGTGAAAATAACCAAACGCCTCTGTCAGGTCTGTATTGCTTGATTCCCCACAGGAGTGGAGACACTAAAGCTGCAGGGAAGAAGCTGCCTGGGAAATCAAATGAGGGCAGAAAGCATCAGCCATGCCAGGAAACAACCTGTCCTTGCACATTTCCTCATGTTTGGCTTTCAACAGTGTGATTTCAAAAGCTGTGGTGAGAGAAGGTAAGGAAGGAAGATGGGGCTAAATGGTGGCATCCCTGTTGTTGGATTTTTAATGTAACCAGGAGCTCAGAGATGTCCTTCTGAAGCCTCATTCCAGAGACATCTCCAAATGAGGTTTGGACTTCCAGCTCCTATAGGGACAGAAGAAGAACAGAGTTGGCTTTCAGCCCCATTGTACCTCCCAGATCCTAAAGCTGGCCCAGGACTGAACCAGCAGGTGGTTTAAGTTAGAGCAGCCCTGTGGCTGCTCTAACTGAAGCCAGCTGGAATCTTTTCTGGGGCTGGTTCTGCCAGCCAAGGTTTGCTGGATTACAGCAGGGCCCTTAAAGCCTCCAGCCCACCCCTGCATGGCCTACACAAGAGGACCAGGGAGCAGATGACATGAAAATGTCAGGGCAGTTCCCAGCTGGTGTTTTAGGACAGCTTTAATTCCTTCACACTGCTGCAGAAAATCAATGTCTGGTCCAAAAGAGCCTGTTCTCATGGTATTTTTAGTCTGAGTTTGAAGACCCTAGGAGTTTTGGATTGCCCTTAAGTTTCTGAATTTTGGGCTTTCTGACTTGAACTGTTAAATATTTTCCATACATAAACAGCAGCCACAAATTTTAAGGTTGGATGTCTTGTGCTTTAGTTTGTTGCTTTTGGGGATTTTTTTAATGCCAAAACAAGACGGAAGAAAAGTAAAATCTCCAAGTGGTCCAGTTACTCTTCATCTCTGAGTGTCTCTCTTCTCTCTTAAACAGGATCCTGAGACTGGGATAAGTGGCTTCTTTTGACACATTTCATAAAAGTGCAAAGGGAAAACCCACCCTTAGGTTCAGTGAACAATCCTCCAGCACATGATGGGGGGGGTGTCTCAGAAGGCAGCCCATATTCTGTGTGCACCTGCACCTCTCAGCAGTTTTTGGCTCCTTGTCCATATCGTGCAGTGTTTTAGTATCCTTGGATCTCTCAGAGCTGGGGAGAAGCTGTGACCAAACCGTGGGATGTGGTGGGCATGAGTTCAGGAGATGGAGAAATTGAGGAGCCTGAAGTTGCCCCTAAGCCTCTCAGTGCTGCAGCTGTGGGCATGGCCAGACTGTTTGTGGTCCTGTTCTGGGGTGGGTGAGCAGAGCAGCATGGGACTCCAAGCCTCCCATGTCCCAGGGAGGTGCCACCATATCCCCATCCCTGTGTCACTACTATGGGGACAGAAATCTGCACAATGGGTGGTATCTGTGGAATTAGCTTGTCTTTTATGTAACTCCCCAAGATCTCAAAAATCAACTGGGTGCTTCAGGTCATGAGAGGCTTCTTTTTTAATAATAATAATTTTTAAAAAGTTATAAATATTGATTCCCTCATGCTTGCTTTGTTTTGGAGAATGCTTCTGGGTGTGTTGAGCCACAGCTGTTCTCTAGAACCTGGAGGCCCATGAACTGTTTGTTCCTTTTTCTTCTCTTCTTTAAATGAAATCTGAGATTTTTTGCATAATACACTGGACCAAGAAGTGGGGAGGGGGTGAAGAAAAACATCAAGTACTGTGGGACTAAGATTGCAAGAGTTGGCAGCACTGAAATTTTTTTGTTGTTTTTCTTTCTGTTTTCCAGAGAAAAAGAAAACACCCCCCATTTTGCTGAGCCCCAGCAGGGTGAACAGAGGGGAAAGGTGCTTCAGGGCAGGAAGAAATTGTGAAGAAATAGGTTTGCAAACTCAATTTATACTGAACTGTTTGAAAATTGTCCTGAGAGCTGCCTTCTGGGAACAGCTGTCCTGCTCTGAGGAGGGAGAACAGAATGATGTGTGTGGGGAGACGCTGTGGTGGTGCTCTGGGGCTGAGTCAAGACTCAGGTTGCAGTTGCCTCTGGTTGTGCTCAGGTCTCAGCAGTGCCATGTCCTCAAAGAGGGCAAAGAAAGGCTGGGCATGCAGAGGAAAGGCTCCCTGAAACCCTTCTTTCCCATAGAAGCAACATCTTTTGCAACGGGAGAAGTCCTGGTCTGCCAGAACCAGTCCTGGCAGGCAGTGAGGTGGAAAAGGCCTGGGGTCTTTGGTGCTGTTACTCCCAGGCCCCCTCCCTGCTGGTTGTCTGGAAATCATGACAATGTTGGAGTGCCCCTGTGCTCAAGGAAGCCATGCAGAAGGACCCGAGTCTGTGCTGAAGTTGTGCATGGGATGGTGGTACCCAGCCCCAGCTCTGGTGCTTTCAAGACTCCCAAGCCACCAGCAGATGCAGAAATTGGTAAGAGGAGGCTCAGCAAAGTAGGACATTACCCTTAATCCAAGGGATGTTGCCCCTGGCTGTAAGGGTGCTGGTGTGGATCTCCACCAATGCAGCAGCATCCAGTATTACCTACTCCAGGCTGCTGAACAACACAAATGAATGCATCCATCTCGCCTTGGCTGCACGTGGCATGTGCAGGGGGACTGTTCCTTATTAGCACTCGCAATCGCTGGCAAGAGCTGCTGGAACAGAGGTTGAGCTCCAACTGCTATTCCTGCCTGTCCTCCTTCACTTGAGCTCATGTCTTTTTCAGACTCATTCCATTTGGGTTCAAATTTTCCATGCTTCATCTTAGCCCAGTGACACGTTCTTGCTGAAGGTATGGGCTGTGCTGGTTGGAGTCCTCTTTGTGGAGCTGTTCATTAATCTCTCGCCCTTGGTGAATGTCTATCTTTTGTGTCTGAGGAGGTGTCAGGCTGAAGAAAATCTTTAGAGGATGGATTCTGATTTATTTACTTGTTTATTTGTGTGGAAAAATAACTTAAAAGTTTACATTTCACTCAACTGGAACTTAAAAGGAAATCTTTTATTTAGATCTCCCCCAGTGGAAAACTGAACAGCTCTGGCAAATCTGAAGTTTTTCCATGGAACATTCAGATTTTGTGGAAAACACACTTTCTATTGAAAAAAAAAATTATTATTATTTTTCTGCTCTACTTTTCAAAGATGATTCAAAAACATACAGGCAAAAATCTCCACTTTATACATCCAATGTGTCAACTTTTTTTTCTTTTTTTTTTCTACCATGACTTCAACGCCATCTCCTTAGTGAGGAGGCTAGAAAAATTATTCATCTTAAGGAAAAGCATTTTATCAGTTATTAAGTTGTGGAAATTTTAAACTAGTATCTTAGTGCAAGTATTGGATTTGCAGCTTGCCTTTCTTCCTATCTGGGTCGAGGACACTAGACTTAAAAACATGGTATTAACTTAGTTAAGAATATCTCTGGTAGGAAGCTTTTGGTTTGTTGGTGGTTTTTGTTGGTTTTTTTTAAAGGACAGATGAAACACAGACATATCTGTTTGGGACAAAAAATTACCTCTGGAGGCTGAGAGAATCACCAATTTATGGTGATTCTGGGGTCAAATTTATCACTTAAAGGAGTCTTGTAGTTTAATACATGTTTTAAAGATTGTTTCCTTAGACATCCTTCTTCTTCTTAGAAAGTTGGGATAAGTAAATACTAAGCTTAACTAATTTAATCTTCAGAAGTTAGCAAGTTCCAGTCCAAGGCTTAGCAGCATTGCAAAGCTAAAAAAGGCAATTGCACAAATGTAGTTTTCTCTCTTTCCTTTTCTACCTCGTTTTGATAGGACAACTTCTTGAATGTTCAGGGATTGTCCCCACAAGAAGCTATCAATTTAGTACTTTTAGACATGCACACATGTATAAAATTGATGTAATCTATGCACTGAACACATGAAATATTCCTTGAATGCACAATGTGCTCAAGATGGCTCATCTGCAAAATGCCCAGAATGCATCGTGGTGGATGACTTGATTTGAAATGTTAAAATAGGTGATAAGGAAGCCATGCTATAGAATCATTTATATATATTTCAAACAACTCCTCCTTAAAGGGGTAAACAAAAAAATCTTTATAATTAACACAACAGATAAGAACAACTGTGACGCTTTAAATAAATGAGATGTACTTGATTTTGAAACAGAGTTTAAGGTTCTGGGGATGCATTCTAGAGAGAAAAGATGTGCTCAGAGTTAAAAATTACGAGATGCTATAGATAATCTTTAAAAGCTGAGCAACCTCTCAGACCATCCCAGTTCCTAATGGCCTTCAGCACAAAGCCTCCTGGGAATGGGAGTGGGGCTAATTAAAAGAGAGATGACAAAAAGGGAGAACTTACAAGGAAAGGTTTAATGAGGCTTCTTTTCCATGCCAATTGCCATGGAAGGAGAAGACACCCAAAGATCTAGCTATGGCAGAAATAACTCTTGAGGAATGCTACCCCCTTGCAGATTTTCAAATAAAATACAAGGTGCTTGGATGTTAGATATAATAGATGGTTATGTTGGTCATTGGATGGAGACTTGGTAGCTAGTTCAGTGAACAGTTTTGTTTTGGATGTGTGATCCTAGGTCCTGTGTCAGGCTAGGTTCCTATGTCTCGTGAAAATACGTGGGCAGGAGCTAGAGGGGGATGGCTGTACAGCAGAAATGCGGAATGGGTATTTCCAGCCAGCACTTTATCTGCAGAGCCCATCACCAGGAGGAACCAAAAAATACTGATTTCCGCAGCATTCTCTCTTTTCTTAGCTATTGCTCAGGCAAAGCTGTTACTAATTCAGGAGGAGTCTGCCCAAGCAAGAACTCCCCAGAGTCCAAAATATTTTGCAGAGAGTAAATATAAGAATTATTCACCTACCACAGAACAGCATCAGCCTCTGGGTGGAATGCAGGAGCTGTTTAACAGTGCACAGAAATGTTTCCCCACAGGTTTGGACAGGAGTTGAAGGTTTGTGTATGCCCAATTGAAGCCCCAACTGGAAGCAACAAGCACTAAGGTGGGCTCCCTCCCTTGCCTTGGTACTGGATGAGCTCAGGATGATGAGCAGCACCTAACCCAGTACCACGCCACTTCCTCTAGGACACAAGGAGATGTTTCTGGAGCTCGCCCATCTGACCCAGTCCTCCACATGAGATCTGGCAAGATAATTGCTCCAAGTGTCTGGGTAAGTACTGTAAAATGCTTCAAATAAATGAATAGAAATCATCTGCTTCATAAATGCCAAGGGCTTTCAACATGTCATTTCTTGGTAAACAAAGAATTTCAGCATGACAATATCTTAGGATGTTATTGGCCATACTTGTTCCCTGGTGCACATTGAAGCGAATGTGAGCAGGGCTGCACAGCTACCCTTTATGTCCTCCTTCAACTCAGAGGTTTTCTCCCTGCTGCCCTGGAGATGAGGGGGCTGCCCCTGGACAGAGTGAACTCCCATTTGTGTGATGGTGAAGGGCAAGTGGAACTTCTGCTCATGCTCAGTTTTGCATGAAATGCCATATACTATGATTAAAAAAAAAAAAATTCAAAACAAAACACATCCCCTTTTTTTGCAGACATTAGAATTCAATAAAAATATGTGTGTGCTCCCCCCCCAGCCCTCCAGCTAAATTGATTACATCTGGTGGCATGAAAAAAAAATAGCCAAAATGTCAGACTGAGTCACACAGCCCCCTTGGGTGGTTATATTTATTTCAGGGTTGGAGCACTCATCAAAACAATTTATCCTTGGCTCTCCCTCTCAGCCTTCCCATCTCTGTGCTTACAAACTCTTCTCTGTTCCCTAACACTTGTATTTAGCCCCAAGCCCTCTGCTTTCCCTGGTCTTTGCTCCCTCCATCTTTTCCCTCCCTGTCTACCCTGGCCTGTCTCCCTCCTCCCCCTTTGCTACATGAATCCCAGCAAATCCTATATCTGCAGCTTTCTGCTGGCAATAGCAGGGGGAGCACTGGCAAGGCTTGATGTTTCTTAACTCTGTGTCACCTATTTAGTGTCTTGTTTCACATTGTTTGTGTTGAACAGACATGATACAATACATGAGTGATCTCACTGCTGTGGTTTTCATCATCACTGTGACTTGTGGGTCAGCTGGGGTGGCCACAACTCCACCCCCAGCCTTGCCTGCTCTCTCTTTGCTGCCCTGCCCTGCTGCAGAGGTGGAGATGGATCTGGTGGATCCATCTCTTTTGATGAATTATTTTTGGGGGCTTCACCTGGGGGTTCACCTGTGTCCTGTGTTTTCCCTCTGGCCTGGAGCTACACCAGAAGCATCTGCAAGATAAGAGTCCAAGGACATGAAACCTTCTTTCCATCTCTTCCTAAACTTTATCCTTCTACCCAAACTGTAGAATGGACAAATCCCTGTCTGCAGCCCTGATGACACTCTGTACATCTCAGTCTAGAAATTCTGTTGAGATCTCCTGCCAGGTTGTGCCTGCTCTTGTGCCTTATGCCAACCACAGCTGCAGAAGACCAAGTGCTCAAGGATCCTTGTGGATGGAAATGGATGCAGAAATGCATTTGTCCGTTTTTTCTCCTAGATGACGAAAGGTCCTGGTCTGGCAGGAGAAGAAACTGAAGCTCTTGGTTGCTCTTTCTCTTGGACTGGAAGATTGCTCTGCATAGGAAGATTCCTTGCTTTCTTCACTGCTGCTACAGGGATCAAAGACAGATGAGAAAGACAGAGTTGCACTCAACTATCTTGGCTGGGAGAGGACTTGAGAAGCTCTTGGCATCACCAGCTCTGAGTTTAATAATCCTGTCCCATCCTTTGTGCCTCCCACTGCCAGCCTGGGCAATGGGCTCCTGTTGTACAACGTGCCACATTTTTCTCCTGTGGTAAATCTGAGCCCCCTGGGATCTGGTATTGTGCTTTTTTTTTTTCCCCAGGTATTTTTGTCTGTGAACCACAGAAAACTGAATAGCAGGAAATGAAGTGCAGATTGAGAACATGGTTGAGTGCACTTGCTAAAATAAAACACTGTGGGGGAGGGACAGAATCCTTTATAAATAGAAAATGAAGTGTGTTTACTTTTTATTGATGAAGTATTTAATTGTCCTGAGCGTTTGAGAGATGTTCTTAGTGGTATCTCAGACTGTGTGTTGACTAGAAATGCCAGTTGATCTTTGGGACAAGTATCTTGCTAGGTCAAGCTCACCTGTTTGGTGGCTGGGAATGCAAGGGGATGTCAGGATTTTTTTGTGATCTTTGAAATGCCACAATTGTGCTTAGAGGACCAGAAAACTCACACTGTTAACTTCTCAGACTGGAGTAGATGCTAAGATGACCCAAAGGCTTGTTGAATGCATGCATTTGGCAGCAGAAGAGAAAGTCTCTGCCCATTGCCCCCGACTGGTGTTCTTCAGCTCTGGCTGGACAGGCTTAGTCAAGTGGTAGTTTTTATCTCTGTGGTCTGTTTGATCTCTGTTCTCCATATAGAGACTGCAGGCCCCACCAGAGAGCATCTCCTGAGCTTGTGCCACATGCAGATACCTGAAGTACCACTGAAATGGCCCTGCAGAGGAAGGTCTTGGATACCATCAACATCCTTCAATCACTGTGCTGCTTTTGGGATGCTTCCCAAAGAGTGCTGAACTCTGCACGACATCACACTGTGTCATGGAGCTGTGCCACAGACCCTCAGAGCCTGCTTGCTCACTGTTATGCCTCTGACTTTTTTTTCTTTTTTTTCCTTAAGCAAGGCAAGTGACCTTTTAGATTATTCTGTTGCTCTACTACAAACACTGGATGGGTCCAGGCAGGCAGCTGGGTTCTTTTGTGAGGATAAATTAATCTCATTAACTCAGATGCCTAAAAGTAGCAGCCTTTAGTCATCAGTGACCCGCACTGCTTTCTTGTAGGGGACGGATCTCTGGAGTCTTATCTCCCATCTCTGGAGCTGTCCTATTCCTTCTGTGTTTCTGAAACACTGTCTGAAAGATTGTACTTTTATGTTTGTTTTGATCCAGTGAAGAATTATGAGGCTTCAAAACCAGAAGACCAAACGTTTGGAGTATCCATGGCAGGCCTGTGCACCTTTACAAGCAGCATAGGGGCTGCCCATAATGACTCAAATGGGTTGGTTTTCCCTGGGAATTTGTTTGTTCTTAGCTGTGTGAAGTGTCCAGAGAAACTTTTAAGCATACACTGATGTCAGTGACAGCCAACCACCTTTCTTAAAGCTTAATTCAATCAGATCCTAAACATACAGAAATTGGACACAGTGGTTGCTTTTTAGAGGGACCAATTATTGATCATCCAAATGTCTATGAAGCCAAACTGTTATAAAGGAACACCAAGCAAGTGTCCCCATCTCAACCAGCCTTGGCCCCTTTCCAGCTGTGTCTGCACAAGGAAAGCCATCACTCCCTTTAGCCACGAGTGCTGGTGATGCTGCACACTCCTGCCTCTGTTTCCAGGGCCAAATAGAAGGTGGGAGGGTCTGTTGGAAATGTTCAAACTCTGCCACCTGCCCCTAAGAGCATGGAGTAGAGCATGTAGAGATCTTCATCTCATCTATCTTACTTATTTACAACAAGGTGCTATTTCCCAAAGTCCTGTCTTGACAATGCCTTAGCAAGGGAAAATGTCCAGTTATGCAGCCTCCAGATGAAACAGTTACCAGGCCAATAGAGACCTCGTCTTGTGAGGGAACTGCAAGTTCATTTGCCTGCCTTGGAGATAAAAGCCATCTCAGCAGCTTGCTGTGAGCTCCCACAAGAAGAGCTGGATCCTGCCACAGGGGAGTGGGTAGTCCCTTTGCTGGCCAGTGGGCCACCAGAAAGTGGAAGGGGAATTCAGGCAGAGAAGAAATTACAGAGGGGAGAATAGATGCAAGAAATTCCTAGGAATGTTACAGAAATCAACATCCCCCCCTCTGCTCCTTCCAAACCAACCCACCTAAAAAATGCCGTTTTGTGGGCTATTTTGGAAAGGAGTCCATGCCTGGGGATTTTTTGGCTGATACTTATGGCTTTTAGAAGTTTCTGAGAGATCAGACAAATAGAAACAGGAACCAGATGGGACTTCTAGCTGCTGCAAAGAAAGGAAGAAAAAAGGGGAGAAAAAAAAATCCATCCCTTGTTTAAAATGTGAAGAGCACTTGTTCATTTTGGGGGACTTTCCCCTTCATCCTGGATTTCTTATTTTAAAGTAAATTACCCTAGTTCCATTATATTCTCTTAGGACATTTATCTCTTTTGTTGTTGCTAGGAATTTTCCTTTCTTTTGCAATAAAAAGCAGTTTATTCTTAGGAGAATTTAAGACTTTGCCTTACTAGATAAAAAGAAAATCAGTGGTTGGTTTTTTTCTCTTCCAGCAGCCTCAACATCCCCTGGCCATTTACTCATGGAGTTTCACTGTGAGGCTGAAAAATATGGCAAAATGCAGTGGTAGTGGAGAGTAGAGCAAAGATGGAGAAATCTCTGAGCTAGCAAAACCAAGCAAGTATAGGTCCTATTTGAGGTAAATGGCCATCAAAGGGAAAGTTGCACCACACTGGAATGTATACTAGATGCCAACATAGACCCCTAATGCATGGTGTCTGCAGCAACCCAACTTGTCAAGCATAGTGTTGGATTTGTGGTGTCTTGGCTGTTGGGTTTTGGGGTTGTGGATGCAAAAAAAAGTCCTGGTCCAGTCCCAGGCTCCATTTTATCAGACCTTGGCTCTGAAGCTGGTTCATAGCTGGAAAACATCTTAGAGGCTGAATAAGGAAGGAGCATTTTCCAGCTCCTGGGTCCAAACTGGACGCTGTGTTGGGAATGGTGCTCCAGCCAGGATCTGATGCCATGCTGGGACTGGGCTCAGTTGTGCTTCATCCATGCAGCATTATCATTCCAGGCTGGCAAGCAAGAGGGGACCAGTGTGGTGAGGTGTGGTACATAATGCCCCTGCTCTGCTCCAGAGTGCCATGGAATCTTCCTCCCCAGCTGGTTGGAAGGAAGCCAGGTAGATACCACCTTAGAGATGGAGATAGTAACTGGATATTACTGTACTTGTAAGCTTTGCCACTAATCTTTTAATGGTTCTGCTTTTAAAGAATTATTTTAGTGGTTAATTAGAGTTGTGTTTTTTTCAGTTTTCCAGATATTTACTGCTTCCTGGAAAAAAACCTGCACTCTTCCCAGGTTCCTATCTTGTTTTATAGTTTTCCTTTTCATGAAAATTGTTTCATACCGTTTCTTGTACTCTCTAATCTGCAGCTCTTCCCAAGACAGGGTCATCAGCACAAGGCAATGACCCTTGATAAACTTTCACCCATGATTTGTAAGTCAGTGTGAGAGGAAATCCATCTCTGGGTCTTAATAATATATAAAAAGCATTTCTAGGGACCTGATTGGAGGCTCCACAGACAACATTAGGACTCTACTATGTACACTTGGTAGTATTGATGCACAAAGTCAACTGTAAATATTTTAGGACACAACAGTTGATCTTTTGTTTACATTTTCAAACGTGCGTGCGTTTGAACATGTGGCTTTGGTTCCAAGGTTCGTCACAGATGGACCTAACTGAGCCAGCTGCTTGAACCCTCTATTATAGTGACCAATCAATTAGATCAGTTTAAATGAAAAAAAATGCCCCAAAAATGTAAGGCTTTGGGTTTGAGTGTCCAATTTGAGTTCTGACTTTTGTGGCTTTCTTTTTTCCTTTGGCTCAGGCTGGTCCGGCAGGATGTCCCATATTAGAATGCTGCTCAGTTGTTGTTCTTTGTGGTTCCAGTGCACTGTTTTTTCAGAAATGTCTGGAAAAAAAAAGGCATAGGGGACTTGGTTCACAGGGCTTGCACAAAAGCTTTTATTTTTCCCTTTTTCTCCCCCTTTTGCTTTGCTTTTCATCGATCTGATGTGCAAGTGTTCTCAGGAGTGACATGATGAGATTTTTTTTTAAGCCAAGTGCTTGTCACATGACTCAGGTGACTGCTGTCGTGGGTGAAGCTGTGTCATCCTAGGAATTTTGTTTGAATTTAGCTTCCAGCTCAAACAAAAGTCATCTGAGTAGGCAAGCTTTTACTGGTTTCACTTTGGCTTCCCACGTTGGTTTAATTTGGCCCATGTTTGCTCAAAATGTCTCCAGCTGTCTAGAAACTTGTTCCTAGCTTGCTGGAATATTCACAGCCCTTTTGGCCAGTGTGACCTTAGTGAAGGCTGGCTGTTGTTTATTTTAGATAATTTTTACTAGCTCTCGTATGTATAAGGAGGTTCACATAACTGGGGGAGATGCTGTGCTTACTGTCCTTGCATTCACAGGTTCCAAGTTACTGCTGTCCACAATGCTTGGGCACGAGATCTGCCAGAGCACACCACCTCATTTTGTTCCATGAGAGTTTTTGCTTATATTTTCTATTATCACTCTCTTTGTTTCTCTGTTGGAAAGTTGCCATGTATTTCACACTGAGGACCAAAGTGTCAGAAGATTAAAGGAATGTCTTTTTGCCCAACTAATGTGAATCGGATGTTGAACTGTGCACTCCTAAAAAAATGAAATGCCTTCTAAAGAAGTAACTGGCTGGAAGGTGACAGTGAAAATCCATCAGGTTTGCATGACTAATGAGCTTATCCATTAGTTATTATCCCTGTGTATACTTGTAGTGAGAATCTTCAAAGATTATTCTATATTGAACATGCAGCTAATTTTTTTGCTTACCCAATTTTTTCCTTACCCAGATACTACTATGATGTGTGCTGTCCTGTGACTTAGATAATTCTCTCGTAGCCCAAGTGTCCATCCTCTGGAGGATGTTATTCAACATCCTGCATCCATCAGGAGGGGACAGACACATTGCCCACACAACCCAGACTGTGCATTAGACTTTTTCTCTTTCCCCTGAAACTGGGGCTGCTTTTCTGAACTGTTTGGCCTTGTTTCACAAGATACTTGGGTTTTGGATATCAAGTCCTGGTTTCCAGTTAGTGTACCTTGAGTTATTCAGCTCCTCAGTTCTTGAGCAAGTAACACCTTTTGTGGAAGATATTTATGCACTGCAAGGAGATTTTTTTTGCGTGCACCTTTCTAACAGTTTTCTCAGTGTATGGTACGATTTTGTAAAAGAAGTATGACTTCAGTAGTTGTTATTTTCAGGTGGGTTTTTTGTTTGTTTGTATTTGGGTTTTTTTGTGGAGTGGGTTGGGGAGTGATATTAATGTTCATATGCCCAAAGCAGGACACAGGAAGCCTGTTACCTTTGGGTTTTAAAACACTGGGGCTTAAGAGTAAAAGCCAGAGGATTTTTTGGTTTATTTTGTTTTGTTGAAGTCCCTGCTGTGTCATTCTATTAGAAGGGTTAGTAGAACTGAAAAAGAGGTTTGATGTAATAAACCTGGCCTTTGACAGATCTGCCCAAAGAGTCAGGCTGATATAATTTCCCTTTTCTGGCATTCAAACTTCCAGTGGACGTATGACATTTTACATTTACCACAAAAAGCACCAAATGAAAACAAAACAAATACAAGCTCTTTTGTTCCTTATGAAGCCTTTACACTTGCAAGGAAACAAACAGAATCTCCATTTGTGACCCAACTTGTCAGCTTTAAAAAAACTCATGCCTGAGCCTGATGTTACTGTGGAAGCTGATTTTGCCAGCTTAGTGTTTTTTTTTCCTTTGCTAAGAACTTGCAGGGGTCTGCTTCATCCATTTTGCCTAGAATCAAAGTTTCTGATGTGTTTGCAACTTCTCTCATCACCTACTTCATCCTGAAGGAAAACTGGGAACTCCATGTGCTTATCCATCGTTTCTGTAAGTTTGCTGTAAGGTTTACAGAAAATACGATCTCCATGTTGCCTGGAGCCTGTTCGGAGCAGTGAAAGCAGTGATGTTACTTCCTTTGAATCGTGCTTAAGTTTCTGTGGTGCTCTCCATGCCTTGGTTCTGACAGGTTCCCTGAGCTGAAGTTTCATGGTGAGGATGTTCCCAGCCCCTCTCCATGGGGATGCATCACCCCCCCCAGCAGGGAGATGGAGGACAACGGGTCCAGCCCCACTCTAGGAAAGCCCAGACGGCCTCGATTCAACCAAACCCACCCGTCACACCCAAAGTGCCCTGGGAGGAGACGCGTCCCCACGGCTTAGTGCCCTTAAGTGCTTTGCTGAACAGGGGCCAAGGTCCAGGATGGAGCCACCCTGCTCCCGACGACTCCCTCTTTGGCGCCGCACTGTGGAGTCGGCCCTGGGCTCTGCACTGGAGGATGTTACGAAATCCTGGTCCTGACAGAGAGCAGATGCATTATTGGGAAGCCCTCGGGTCATGAGAGGGCTAATAGTCACATTCCTGGCTGGGATGGCGAAAGATTTACGCCGGGCGCTCGCTCCCCTCGCCCTGCACCAGGCCGGCTCCCTACTTCACCGGCCCCCTCGGCTTTAATTGTTGTGTTAATGGCCCTTTTATTTGAAGCAGATCCCCCGGCTTACAGAGGAGAATGTCATTATGTCGTATTTTAGATGTATTTACATTCTCCTTGCCACAGGGATAACGTTCTAATTATTTTCTATAGCTGACAGCACCAGCGTCTCTGGTATTAGGGACCCCTTAGACCTGATTACATGGTCTGGTTTTCTTCAAATCACCCACAAATGACAGTGTGGGGCAGGTTTATTGTCAATTGACGTACCTTTGCTTAACGCAGCTCGCTCCCGAAACAAATGTCCTGAAGAGATAATACGTGTTCAGAGCATGTGTCTTCTCCTCCATGAAGGCAGATGGGCTTAGGAGGTCAAGCCAACAGTTGACCTCTCCTGACTCCTCAGCCTTGGCCACACATCCCCGTCACGGGTTTGGGGAGGCAGCGCGGTGCCGGGTAGCTTTGTCCACGCAAGCCGTACCCAAAAGCCATGGAAAAGGATTTTACAGCTACTCTGTCAAATGCTGGAGAATGACAACATGGGAAAGGGATGGAGGGACAAGTGGAGGATGTTGGCTTAATTTTGGTGTGAGGTGTAGAGAGGTATTGGAGTCTGGTCTAGATGGTGGGATCGTGCCTGTGTGAGTTGTTTCTAGGGGAGAAGAGGAGCCAGGGCTTCTCCCTGAAAAGAGCTGTGCAACATGTGGTAGACTTGATGGACAGGGTGGTGAGAGGAGACACTGGGCAGCAGGGTGTATGGAGCTGGTGGATAGAGGCTGGGGACCACACAGAGAAAAAAGTCACAATAGAAGACAAGCCAGGAGAAGCCTGACAGCTTGACGGAGAGGACATGGGATGGGGACTGTCACAGAGCTGGAGACGAGCGGAGAAGGTTGCTGGAGAGGCACAGGAGGGCACAGAAGTAGGGACAGCAACTGAGATAAAGAGGGTGAGAGACACAGTTGTTAAAACAGAATGAATTGATTTATCCCAAGTCATTTATTCACCAAATTTTTCCCCTGAGATCTTAAACAGACTGAAGTGGTTTCAAATGTTGTCATTATTTAGAACAATTCAGCAAAATATTTGCTGCTTTGAAAAAAAGGGAGGGGTGAGGGATGGAGAAAAGAAAGAAAGGAAAAATAAAAGCCTGGATGGTCCGGTTTGCCACATTTGAATTTAATTGCCAAATCGGGTTGGGTCAAGAAAAATCACTCTTTCTCTTCTCTGGGCAGGAGTTTCACTTACAAAACTGCTTCTGATGTGAATGCTTACCCAAGCTCAATGCAGTCTCCATGTGGAGTCAAACATGAAACAAAAAAAGCGATTATTTCTGCTAGTAAAACCCTGTTGAAGAAATGTTTGTGCACCAAGGCATCTAATGAAACAGAGACAGTTTCATTACAGAATTCAGGTGCATCTTCATGGAGACTTTATTTATTTATATATGGAGCTGCTGGGCATGCGAGGCATTTTAAAAGCCAATTGAAAGGCAAAGAAGTTGCCTGGGGGGAGTTACAATTTAAGTCAGACCAAACCAGAGTGAAAATGCTGGTTCATGGTATTAAAAAACAGAAGGTAGACACTTTTATTTGGAAAGCCAAAAATTGAACTAATAAGTTATTTAGTTTTTCTTGTGTATGCACATGGCTTCTGGAGCCATTTTTCACTTAAAATAAATGGGTCTTCCCCCATTGACTGCAAGGTTCAGTGGAAAGCAGCAGGAGGGTAGAGGTCTCAAACATCCTGGGTTCTTGTTTTGTTTTGTGAAACAAAAAAGGCTGGTGCAGGAGAGGCAACCAAATTCAAGAAAAGCTTCTGCATGTGCAGAACAGGATTGCTGGTCTTCAGAAAATCTGGGAGAGCAGAAGGATACAGGCTTTCTTGCAACCTTTGTGGTTGCAGCCATTAGAGAGTTTTCATCACAGGATGTGTGTGAGAGTTTGTAGCTTTTAAGACATGGGATAATTCAACAATGGGAACATGAAGTTCAAGAAAACAGACTGCTTATTTCAACCTCTCCAGAAGCTACCTGCTTGGTTTTAATTAATTCATATGCATTTGGTGTATGGCAGTTTGTGGATGCTTTTCTTTCTGCTCAAAGAACCAGGAATGAGAACAGCTTCTCCTGCCTCTGCTGGAGAGCATTTTGGGGGTGGAGATACTGATGGGTCATCATCCAGTTGGCCACAGTGCAAATGGGCACCAAAGAAGGGATGAGTTAAAATATTCTCACCACTGTATTTATGTTGGACTAAGAAACAGGTCTGAGAATCTGCTCCTCTGTTTCGTCAATTTGATCAATGTGTTGGTCTTGGTGTGGGATGAGAATGAGAGTGTGGGACTGAATCTGTACCAGTGTCCATTTGTGGAGTTCCTCTCAACACTATTCAAGTATGTGTGTCCTGTGCAGATCTGCTGCCCTGTGAATGTCTGAGCTGTAATGAGGTGAATGCTATTGGAAAGCAAATGTTTAATTAGCTCTGCTGTTTCAGTACTTTTCTAAAGGGCATTTCAAATCATACACTCAGTTGTGAAATCAGTCATCAATGTTGTGTTTGATCATTACAGAAGTTGTGTGGTTTTCTTTATCTTTTTTTCTGAGGAACCCCTGATCTGATGACTTAATTTTCAATATGCAGCACAAAAGAATAAATTGAAAGTAATCTGTGAATTACTGAAGGAGATTATTATGAATCATTTAAAAGAGGAAATGGATGGTAGAATTTTGTGTTATGTTGGCTAATTGTCCAGTAGAAGAAAGGAAAAGAATTGCTAAATGGATTAGTTCAGCTTCTTTATTAGAAGATTTTTGCTGGTAACTTTTTGGTAGTTGTGCTTGGCAAACCAAATGTTTGCATGAAGAGCATCACAGATTTGGGAGTTTGGTTTATTTTCTAAAAAAAAAAACAACTGTTAGATCACAACTCTGGTTGATAGAAAAGCAATGTTGAATTTTTCTGTAGGGCTTTTTCTCCAAGTGAGTCACTAATGATATTGCTACACACTCTTCTGAAGGGGTCAATACATAGTGCAACAGAAAGATAAGAGGGGCCATAGTTTTGCCAGAAGCACTGCAAGACTCTGGGCACACACACCAAGACATGCAGGAGCAAAACTCTAGAAAAGTTTAGGATTCATAAATCACTTTTGGTGGAGCCCAGGAGCAAGAGCCCCGGCAGGAGCTGTAGCATGGACAGGTTCAGGGCACTACACCTCCACCACATAATGAATCCCTTCTACCCTATAGATACCACCATCATTATCTCTGCTCCAGTGGAGTCTTGGCCAGTGGAGACTCCCAAGTCACACTTCTGCATGGAGCTGACTTTATCTTCATCAGGGGGTTGGAGGGCTGAGTCAGCCCTGCTGGGATTTGCACCAGTGGTTCCAGGAAGTCTGGGTATTTCAAACCTTAGGCTTAGACCTCTAATCATCCCCTTATCTAAACTGCCTAGCATCTGAGTCTGCAAAATTGGGTTGGAAATCTCACACAAACATGCTTTCCCCAGCGGCATTTCTGCGTTTGTTTGCCAGTGGAGCCCGGGACTACAGGAGGGCAGGGAAGATTCAGCTTGGAAACCAAAGGTTTAATCAGAGTGTTGCATGAAGGCCTGGTCCTTTCTTGATGGATGGCTTGCTTACCACTTGCTGACAGCTGGAGAGGTTCACCTTTTGGGGCAGAAACCCAGAGTTAACACTCAGAGAGGCAAGTGTTGACCCTTGTGGGCCCTAAGTTTAGAGCAACCTAGTTCTTTTGAATTAATTCCTCCATCTTCTGGGGATGGAAGGGAAGGGGTTGATGGCTTTCTTGTAACTTACAAAGAAACAGTTTCATCCTAAAAGCCCTGCTGCTCAATAGATGCAGAAATTGTTTGGATTACCCAAGGTGGTTTTTGCAACATTTGAAAACAAAAAACCAAACAAAACCAACATTCATTTTGCAAGCAGTCAAAAACAAATGGTGTTAGGCCAGCAGCTTTGAATCCCTCCCCAGGTAACTTTTTCAACCTCACTTGTCCACAAAGCCTAAAAGAGCTCAGAGATATGAAATTCTTACAGGTTCTATGAGAATAGCTGGTCGAATGGGGATGACAGACTAAATTAGCACCCCTATTAGGAACATGCTGCAGTTTTAATCCACTCCTTATCACACAGCACAGGGTCCTAAGCAGAGGCTGGGTCAAAGGGAGCCAAAGGGCCTCAGACGTGCCCTAGCAGTGGAACAGCTTGTCAGAACTCCCACTTTCTCTACCAACTCATTGTGCAGTAGCAACTTAAAGAACAAAGAAACCAGCTTTATTTGTTCCCCATCTCTCAGAGCTGCTTGCTTACAGGACATTTTCATTGATAACTTATGTCCATGTGAAAGTTCTTTATCTTCACTCTAGTCCTGCCACTGAAGCAGCATCCCGATGCTACAGTACGTGGGGTGATGCAACAGAAAGGAAACTTTCCAGTTTTGTCCTCTAGTCAAGAAAGAGAACTGGTGTAAATAATTCCTCACAAATCAATGCCTTGATATGTTTGGCTTCTTTCAGAGGATCTGTGAGCAGATGCATGATAAATTTCTCATTTTAACCGATGTTAGCAAATCTCTGGAGAAACCAACTGCTGTTTGCTGCCCATCTATAGCAGTTAAGCCAGATTCCTCTGTTCTGATTTATCAGATAGGGTGACTGATGATGTTTGTAAATGTAAATTTTAAGTTTCCTCAAATTCTAGTGTGTAAAGCTTCAAAATAGTCATTTACTATAAACACTGTTGCTAGAAAAAGTCCTGCCACTTGAATATCTGGTGAAGATGAATGCACGTTGCACGCAGAGTTGGCAAAGAGACACCCATCTATAAACATACAGTTACTATTCATGGAGATTTCTTTTATCCTCTTTCCAGTTGTACAAACACAACTCCACCACCACCCCCGGCAATATTGCATTGTAAATTACTGTCCTTTTAAAAGCCCTCTCCCCTTAGTGCTTTTCATTCAGGAGATGGGAGACAGCCCTGGGCTTGTTGTCTTCAGATCAAATACAAGCTGCAGACTTGGGTATTCACCTGAATTATATGAACCTCTGTGCTGCAGCTATTTACTTGTTGTGATACATTTCCTTTTCTTGATTAACTAAGCCCTGAAAAGCCACATCTGTTTCAGCCATTGCCCCCTCAAGGCAGTCCATCAGCCCTCTGTTTTGCAGCATCTTTTCTCTCACCTTTTCCTCTCCTTACGCTCTCTGGTCTGCTGGGGACTTTGTCTCATGTTCATGATTTGTGTCAGGCTCCTGGGGCAGGGACTGTGTCATGGTGGTGGCCTGTGAAAAGCTATCTCTCATGGAATGGATATAAGAACTATTTAGGGACATGCAAGTGCTGCAGCCCATTTTGTGGCTGAAGCCCCAAAGATTGAGCTGGTGGCTGTTTCTAATTAGTCACACAGTGCCTATCTATAGCCTCTTACAAAGCTCCAAGGCCTGGGTACCCTCAGTTGCATATTAACTGTGCTGCAATCCAGCATCCTCAGCACCAGGCAGGTCTGCTCCCCAGTAATGTATTAATGTACCAGCACCCTTTAGCATTTTAAATACATGCAATGCTACTTTTAATAGAAACTGAGTAATACCACAGTTTTCAGTTAAATATGTGATAATTTACTATAATAGAGCATTGGAGTCACAGCCTCCATGGGGGGGTTTCTCTCTGTTACACCATCCAAGTGCTTGAGGAGTTATTGCATGGTTTTATCTGGCATCCCAAAATCCTCTATAAATAGCTTTTGATTTCCACCTAGGAGTCATTTTAGGGAGAAAGGAGGGCAGCCCTAGGCTGACTTGTTGTTGGGGCTCTTAGGAAGGTGGGTGTTTCCTCAGGGCTGGCAAGGCAGCCCCCAGCCCTTGCCACCACCGTTCCCTCCAGAGGAGGTTCTGTCCCTGTGTTCTGCTCCCAGGCCTCTCTCACCCTTTGAAGATTCCCTGTTGTTTGGGCTATTAACATACTTTCAGGGTGGATGTTTATCTTTTTTGAAACTTTTACGGCAGTCAGGGGCATTGTTACAGACAGCCCCAAGAAGCTCAGTACAAGGAAGCCCCATCAGAGCCCTTTGGGGAGCATAAGGCAACTCTGAGCAGCTCTCCCCTTTATTTGATCAGCTTCTAATACCTAACAGTTCTGTGAGTAAACATTTATAGATCAAATCAAAAGCTCGCAAAAGGAAGCACTCTCGATAGATTAGAAGCTAAACTGATCTAAATTAGAACAGATAGGGAGATAACCTTGCCTGGCTAAAAAGCATATACTATCGGTTGCACGCAGATAATTAAATGAATGAGCCCTTTTCTATTGAACAACTGATGTGCAATTGATAAACTTAATTATTAATTAACTTTTTAATTAAATATCAATTTAAAACAAGTGTGGTAATATGCCACTCGCATTTAATTTTGCTTCCTTTTCTTCATTAAAGAACTGTCATTAGGGTTACAGGTATCTGTTTAAGATGCCTCTGCGTGCTGCACAGGGAATAAATGTGTCTGTTGGGCACTTGCCAGTGAAGAGGTGGTGATAAACAGCAGCAACTGGAGACAAAGCCAGTGTGCAACCTCAGGGAGTCAGAAGGAACTGCAGATAAATGGCACATCCCTGGCCATGGCTTTCTTAGAAGTAGAAGGCCTATCTGGGTTTATGCCCTTGCTTTCCATTAAAAGAGGTGGCAATGAGTATAAAAAAGCTGAGCCCTCCACTTAACAACTCTTTGGGAAAAAGGCCCTTCCCAGTTTTATGAGCAAAGTGGCTGAATGAAGCCAAGACTGAACATCTAAACCCTGGCCTGTGTTAAGGGGAAAGAGATTCATCAGTTATTGCTTTGTTTCAGCAAAACAATCTCGAGAAGGGGAAGAAAGCTGGGATCTTTTTGCATGTATCTTCTCACATGATGCCTTAGTGCAATTCCTATTAGTGCTAATGGGGTAATTGGCTCCCCTCAATGTGAACTCGCTATAATGCATCCCTGTAACTTGATTTGCGAGTGTAAATCCCATTAGCCTGAATGGCGATCTTTTCTGTCTCTAATTTACCTATTTGATCCTCTGAGCACTAACAGCCAATCTCGTCTCCCTTTGAAAGCGATAAATAGGCGTCTGACTTCCGCTAAATAGTGTTTGCAAACGTGCATGGGTGGTATCACACCTCCGGGCTGGTGCCCTTCCCTCTGCCCCCCCGCACCCCCACCCCCATCCCAGTGAATCTGCCTTTCAAACATCTGTGCAGAAGGGATGCTGCCCCGCACGCCTGCTTTTCCTCTGGCTCCCTGGGGCAGCCCCGGCTCTCAGCCACATCTGGTGGATGCTTGGCTGCAATCCTGCAGCGTGGGGTGGCAGCGGGTGTGTGGGGCTCCCAGGAGGTTTTGGATGCTTTCTGGGGGTGTGTGCAGCTGGATGCTGTGGTGTTGGGGTCAGAGCAGCCACTCAGTCCACCGGCTGCTCCTCTAGGATACAGGACCCCTCTTGGATACTGGGCAATTGGAGAGAAACACAAGTCACCAAATTAGAATAATAAGGAAGCCAATGGCTTCTTTGCTGCAGACTTTCCGTTCACAAAGTCCATGCCACATCCTAACTTGGCTCCTTTATTTTTCCCCTCTGTTAAAAAAATCACCTAGAGATTGCTCAGAGGTGATTTATGTACTTAAATACAACAAATGAGACTTGAAGCAGACAGCTGCACCACAACCTTGAAGTTTAGGCTGGTTCCTCCACCCACCTAGTAAGCACTTAGAAGGAGCAAAGAAATCTGCAGGAAACTGGGTTTGCAAACTGGGGGGAAAAAAAAGATGAAATGCTGCAAGAGACATTTCCACAAATGCCATGCCTGCTAGCAACAAGGAGAAATATTTGAGCACCTCTGAGGATGTAAGAAAATCTTTCTGCTGTGGTTGGAGGATCTGAGTGAAGATTAAGGGTAGCACTTTTTTTTGTTGTTGTTAATGTCTTGATTTCTTTCCAACTGAAATAAGTAAGGTAGAGGATAAGCCAATGGGCTCTTGACTGACCTTATGTGATGTGAGGCTTGATGCCAATTGGAAATGACTCCTCAGAAGGTACCATCTTGGACACAGCACCAGACACCTATCCGGTCGGAGTACACTGCCGATGAAAGGATGATTTCTTTTCCTGCTCTGCTTCATGAGAGGATGTTCTCGCTTCTCCACATGTGAAGGGAACATGGGTCCCTCCCGTGGGGAATGTTACTGCTGGCCACCACTTCCTTTCTGAAAGCCCCATTTGAAAAGAAGGAAATAGTTGGTTGAGGAAGTTCCTGAAAAGGAATCTTTCAAATCCTTATTTTTGTCAGGTTTTTTTCAGCGGACACCCAATACGATGGAAATAATTGGTGTGGCTGCCTCAAGTGATGGAAAAAATGCAGAAAACTGCAAAGGGTGTGACAGCAAGAAAACTGGCTTATTCTCCATTTATTGTACAATATTTATCATCAGCCCGTTTTGTATATTTTGCTTTCTTTTGTGTAATCTTATCATCACTGGGGTTGAAAACGATGTAATTTTTGCTCCTTTGAGTAGTTGCCAAAAAAGCACTTACGTTGGAGTATTAGTGTATCATTTGGCTAGCACATCACATAATGGTTTTTTTACAGCAAGTATTTAACCATGTTTTCATCCTGTGGGAAAGAATGATGGGTCTGTTTTGTAAAAATAAGACCTTGTGGCAATGTGGACATGCAAGAGATAGAAACATAATGCAACAAATTAGTTTCAACACACAGAAATGAAGTAGTCCAGGCTCCATATACATTCAGCAGTGCTGGTTCCTCTCTCTCTCTTTTGTCTCTCATTTTTGCTCTTATTCTGAAATGTATTGTTGGCTTTAATGGGAAAACTTTGCAAGCAGAAACTATTAGAATTCAACCAGCCACCTACTTGGTTTGGGCGTGCAAGATGTTATATATGTTTGTGTGTATGTATGCACGCTTATAGGTAAAAATAGTATTTCTGAGTGCATGTGTGAGAGGGAATAGTTGTGGGTATGAAACAGATATCATCAAATTTTATGTGACAGTGCAAGATTGTGGTGTTATAGTTAGAACTAAATTGGCTTTATTATAGACTGAATAGATGCTTTGGGTTTTAGCAACACAGATAGTATTGTGAAGCAGGATAAATCTGATCATTCTAATTTCAGCACTGATAGTGGGGAAAGAAATAAGTTGTCTTTAGGTAATTCAGAAATAATCAAGCAGTCATTAAAATTTGAGGTGATGCCATCAGATCCCTTCCAAAATAGTGGCTAAGTGAATCTCTGTTATAATCTGAAACCCGCCATTAACTTGGAAACCATCCATGCTGCAATCCACATCTTCCCAATCCATGTGTTTTATAACCTGCTCCCAGGAATGGTCACTCTCACCTCTGTCAGAAAAAAAAAAAATTAGAGATGCTCTTTTAAAGTTCTCCCACTTCTAAACTTTATTCTTTTTGTTAAAGTGTCCCAGTTGTGACTAGGATTTCTTTTTTTCTTTGTATGTAAAAATTCACTAGGATATCTTCTCAGCTTTTGCCAAGTAACTGTATAATCTGTTTGATGTCCACCTCCTTTGCACCAGCCACTTACCCATCAGTCACATGCACATTTGTACTTTGTCATGTCTGAATTCAAACCCAGAGTCTGGAGATGCCAAGTACGTGCCTAACTTCACTTATATGAGGAGAGGAGATGAGCATATGGCTACATGGTTCCTATGTAAAATAAAAAATGCCATTCCGCAAATTTATTAGGGCCTTTTAGTGAGTGATCATCAGTAGTTGCACTAAAATACAACTCAGAAAAGAGACTCCATAGCAGAGACTTCATGATAGAATAAGCTTTCTGCTTGTCTTGTCTTTGTTGATAATTTACAGCATTCCATCACTTCCAAAACCATCTACAAGTTCTCTGCAAGCCTTTCATCCTGAAAGGTACTGGGAAACCAGCTGCCGGATGGCCTTGGCATGAGTCAGGGTCCTCAAAACCTGCCCTTTGGGTGCCCAGGTCCTTCCTTTGAATCCAGGGGGTTTATCATAACAAAAAAAGAGCTGAGGGTGGGTTTCTCTAGGCTAGATTAGTTCTTCAGGACAATTTTGCTTTGAAAAACTAAAAAGCCCTTGTTGTACTGCCATAGGCAAG
The DNA here is from genome assembly GCA_038090715.1 of Florisuga fusca. NCBI lineage: Eukaryota > Metazoa > Chordata > Aves > Apodiformes > Trochilidae > Florisuga > Florisuga fusca. Next base: position 9,599,136 of record JAAWXA010000016.1, on the reverse strand, counting down.
TCATGAGAAAAATGAAGTGGAATAGAGGGGGTGAAGACTACATGCCTGCAGTCCCACTTAGGAGGATGTGTGAGCTATGGCTTGCAGGGGAAGATGTTCCCAGTGTTTTTCTACCAAGTTTGCTTTCCTAGCCAGTTTTGCTCTAGATATAAGCAGAGCTTCACCTTTCTTGTGCTGTAAGAAGAGCAATTAACAGCAAATGAATGAAGGTGAGTCAACAATGACCAAAGACTATGCATAAATTCCTAACAAATGGCTTGGAGGGGGAGATAAATAGCAGAAAGGTGAGGTGGGCTGATTTTACTTTGAATAACACTTTATCTTCACAGAAATGTCACCACTGTGTTATGTCATTTCCTCTCCAGATACAGACATGGAAGAGCAAGACCTTCCCATAATGGGACAACACAAGCAACTTTTTTTTCATGGCTGCCTTGGGAGTGCCATCAACGATAGCAGAGTAACAACTGAGGTCAGGAGGTGAATGCAGGGAGAAGAGCCAATAAATGACCTTTGCAATAGTGGGATCAAGTCAAGCTCACCAAAAAATGACAGGTGAGGTAAGAGTTTGTTCAGGAGCTGTGTCCTGCCTGCAGGGTATAGCCAGGCAGATAGAAGCAAACTTGCAACACTGGATTTTTTTCAAGGGCTTGTGTTATCCTTGATAAAAATCTCACTGGTATTTGGGGCAGAATGGCTGTGTGAGACACTTACCCTGGCTCTCCCTACGCTCTTCCATTCTACCAGAATTCTGGTGTTTAGTTACTCTTGCTCCAAATAAAATGCTCTGGCCTGGGTATGTTTCCTGAACTTTTAGGCCTTTCTTTGCAAAGCCCATGCAAAAGTGAGACTGATCCACAGCAGGACTGAACCCCTTCAGGGTCCCCATCCCATGCTGGGGTAAACCCTCCAGAAGCTTCTCCTAAGCCCTGTTCCCCACCCAGCCCCTGCCACATGAGCCCCATCTCTCCTGCTGGGCCCACGCAGAGCCTGAATGTGCTCAACCCAAACACCGGGGTCACCCTCACCCTGGGGCTGCACCCATCTCTGCCTGCCTGGTACAGGTCTCCAGAACAGCTATTTTGTGCAGAAATGAATGTAAATTAAGTTTCTAGAAGATGTTCTGTTCCATTTTGGTTTCTGCTGGAGAAACACACCCCCCCGCTGCCTCCCCCCAGTGAATCCACACGGATTTTTAGGAAATAGGTTGTTTTGCAGGGTCTTGCAGGATGGCAGGAGCCAAAGGACTGTGCAGAGCCTTGTGTTGCAGCCAGAGTTCAAAAAGGTGAGCTCCCCTGAGAGGTGAAGATTGGTTTTCTTGTTTAATGCTGTCTCTTGTTTACACTTAGGGATTTGAATGGCCCGCTTATTTTATTTTTTTTTCTAAATATGTTAACTTCATATCTGAGCTTTGTTTTCCTATTCCTACAAAGAGTGTCTCTTAGATAAGTTCTTGTTTCCTATATTTTCTGTGTATAAGTGCAGAATGTAAGAGAAAATGTGCATTTTCATAAAACAGTAATGTGACATGAAGCTACAGTAAATGCCTTTGCTCAGCCTGTTCCCTCTTTATATTAGTTTTCCATTAATAGCCTGGCATGCACATACTTACATATATGTGTATATGAATGTGACTGGCAACAGATAAAATAGACTGATGGTAGAGAATGCTGAGATGTAGGGGACAGTTTGAAACATTTTTATGTGTTTTTTTTAAAACTACCTAAGTTGTTATAAACAAGCATGTGGCAGGTATGTCCAGTCAGAGCCAGATGAAGAATGGAAATTTCAGTTTTCAGATGACAAATGCTTCAATGAGTGATGCAAGTGACAAAAATTAGTTTCAGAAATTTTTTTTTAAAAAGGCTTATCCATTGCAGAACCATTGCAGACTCTTTATTTGCTGTTTGCTGGGGAAAAGCAAAATTAATTACATAAATAATTTGATCCAAATGTTTTGTCCAGTTGCTGAAGGAGCTAACAGGGCATCTGGACTAGTGTAATGGCTTGGTCATGGCTATAGTGATGAGGAGTGCAATGCAGAAAAGGTGAAGGTTTTGTAGAAAGAAACACAAATAATCCTCTTGAAATTTCAGAACCAGCTTTGCTGAACACTGGGGCTGATGCACCCAGTGGAAAGGCAGCAAAGCAAGGTGGACTGCAGCAGTGGAGATGCACACAACCTGAGTGGAAGTACTGGGAGAGTTTCTTGTGGTTCCCTCTGCTGCAATGCACCCAACTGCTCCCATCCTTCCAGCAGAAGAGGGAAAGGGATGGCAGAAAGTGCTCAGAAGGTTGGTGGTGCAGCCACTTCGGAGGCAGCCATGGGGCTGCTGGTACTCTACAAGCTCCAGCCTCACCACCTGCATGGGTAAAAAAAAGGCTTTTGCAGACTAAAAATAAGCATCTGGTGTCTGGGGTCTGCTCGTGGGAGTGTGTGTGTGTGATATGTAATTTGAACTCGATTGCAGGGGCCTTCTAATGTCTCCTGGAGCCAGTGCTGCTGTCCTGGATCTGGCTCCCCTCTCCCCCAGGTGACTGAGCTGTTTGCAAAGCTGGGCTCCAGCATGTCCCAGACATGGTCCAGGTATGCTCCAGCTTTCCGTCCAGGGAGTTACTGGGCAGAGATGACTTTTGGTGCATTATCCTGTTTTTAACTCCTCTCCCATTGCATCAAGCTACTGAAACCTTTTTGTTTCACAGCCATTGAAACTTGACATGGATGAGGATGAGAGAGGAGAGACCAGCTGTTTCCCTGGATGGATCTTAACTGTAAAGTCTGGATATTTGCTGCAGAGTCCTTTGGGAAAGCTATTGGTGTCTTTGGATGCTGTTGTTGTGAATGGGGCCAACTTGGAAATTTGTTTCTGGATCTTATCTTCCTTGCTTGGAAATACCTGGATGTACAGCATTTGACCAGAAAAATCACAGGGAGTTTGTTTTTTTGCAGACTGCTGAATGGGACCTTTCCCAGTCCAGATTTTTAACACAGTCATTGAGTTAGAAGGCAAGTGGTATCAACAGGGAGATGGGCCAATGTGTTTCAGTGTTGATCCCATCACCAAAAATGCTGATGCAAAAGCCAGACTGGAACTGAGGAGGGCTTCCATGCATCTTGGATCAACTGTGTCCATCTTGGTCCCATTTTATAGCATGGAAGTTGGAGAGGTTTTGGAATATGCAGATGGAAAACCAGGTGCAGCATAAATCCAATTTCCATTTCTTCCAGATAACCAGATCTCAGAGAGAGGGTTTAATGGAAAAGAGCTTGGCAGGCAAGAAGAAGAGGCCCAGTCAAACTTATCCAGTACCAACAAACTCCCTCAGACTTCCATACAGTTCAGAACCATCTCTCCGACTCAGGGACCCCCTTGGCTATGGGTTTTCTGTGTCACAAAGGCTGGCTCTAACAAACATTTTTAGAATCACCATCTGTCAGCTTTTCCTTCAGGGATCCCCATTTACAATAGCTTGTATCCAGGCCATGTGCAAATCCCACTGGGCTGAAACTTGGCCCTACGCAAGGTTGGCCTGGATGCAATTAACAGACACAAAATTTATTCAATTTAGTTTGGCCAAAAATATAAGATTCTTTTGTTTGCAGATGCTGGAGTTTAGATGCCTTTCCAAACTTATCAAGGACAAGGGAACCACTTTGGAAAAAATAACGGCCAACCCCAAAGTCATCCTAGAATTCAAGTTGAACTGGAAACCTACGCACTGAGTAGTTTGTGAAGCTTAGAAATGGAGCCCATTTCTTCTGATCACTTCAGATTTTGCTGCTGTCTCTGAACTTTATTGTTCTAGCTGGGGTCTAGACAGAAACACTGAAACATCAGAAGAAACCCAGCCTTTGCAGTGTGTAGGGGGCCCAGCAGAAAGTATTGGAAATCTCCTGGAAATTTTTCAGTTCCAGGAGTTTTGGAGAAACGTCAGACCCAAATCACAGAATTTGGAGGCTAGGGCTGTCATGGAAGTGTGTCTAAATTGCTTTGGCCTGGAGATTTGGCTGGAAATCTTGTAAGATCAGGATCTCTCTCTGGTGGTTGTCCATCCATGCTCTCAATTTTTTAGTTTTTACTTGCCAGACTCAAGTATGATAAACCTCCTGGTGCCTCATTTATGTGCCTCAGAAAGATGAAGGTTTGACTCAGTCTTGCCTTCACATTTTTGTTTCCCATAAAAGCACCAGACCACTTAATTTATTCCCATCCTCCATGCAGGTACTCTCTGATTCATAAAACAGAATTCATAGCTAGGACATGTGCTTTCTTCAAGCACTTTTGACCTCACTGACCCCTGGGCCAGCAAGTTTGCAATTCTTAGACCTGAGCTGTGGGGTGGAATGAGGAGCTGAAGGAGAGGTCCTCTGCATGTGTCTAACAGCAAGCAGGCCTGGACAAAAAACTCAGACAGTGCAAGAAGGATCAACATGGTGTTAGGTACGGATTGCATTACTCTCCTAGAGGTAACGCTGGAGCATTTCATAAGGATAATTTTTATTTATTTATTAGCTAAAGGGAAGCAGCCCCAGCCATGTCTGATGAAGCAAGCACCCAGATGGTTGTCCAGCTCTTCTCCCTAAATCCCAAACCTCCCTGCCAATGGAGGAGGGGGAGCAGATTGGGTTTGATCAACCCACCCAGCACCCTCTGCAGCAGCCAGGCCCATTGCTGTCAGAGTAGTTAGTATGCTGGGGCTGTGCAGTTCCTCTGCCATCTTCATTCACCTTAGAAATGTGGAGTTTGAATGGTTTATCTCTATTAATCACCAGCTCAAAAAGCTTTGTGCACCAAGGGCCGCAGATAATTAACTTCACTATACTGCTTGTCTTATCAGTATCAACCTCTTGTCCTCCTGTGAAATAGTTAAAACCATCAGCCCCTTTTTACTTTTCCATTTAACTCTAATGCTTTAACACTGATGTTCTAAATGGCCCTGCGATTCATACTTATTAGACAAACCTTTCTTTCTGCATCTCTTATATTTTTTGATAATTGGCCATGTATGTTTCTAAGGGGCTCAACAGCTTTTCATGCTACTATACTAATAATTAAAGTATAGCCTTTCAGATTTCTCTTTACCTTCTTTTCTTTGATAAGTATAATTTGCTGTTTAATTGGGGGNGGGAGAGGGGAGCAGAGGGTGGGAGAAAAGTGGTAGTAGCAATAGGCTGACTGCATAGAAAAAGGTTTTATTAAATCAAATTCTCTAATATTAAACAAATCTTCATTGTTTCCATATTTTGTCCCTTCTCTTGCCGGAGCTCCCTTGCTTCCCACGCTGTAAGCTGTTGCAACAGTCCAGTGAGAATGAAGGGGAAGAGGCAGGACAGGCAAATGAGATGTTGTGGAGGTGGGGTGGGGGGTTCTATTCCTCACAATGCTGCTTGCTTTAGCCCTTTGCTTTGCTAATGTCACCATCCCCACCACTTGTTTTACCCCCAGGACCTGATCTGAGACTAAGCCCCAGCTCTGTTGGGGATGATGGCCCAGTGCTATGCTGCCTGGCTAGGCCAAGCTGGGGACATCAGAGCTGAGGGAAGCTGCTTGTGCATCCAGCCTGCTCAGCTGCATTCTCCACTCACCAGAAGCAACTCATGGACACCAAGGCTGGGTGCTGCAGACCAGCCCGGGGATGTCCCCTGTCAGCCTCTCACACATTTATGCTGTGCATGCTAGAAACCTCTACAGAACCCCCCTGGTGGGATCTGACACCAGCAGACAGTGCTGTTGCCCCAGCTCTCTTTGGAGGTCCTCTAGGCTCTCCCAGTGGGTGCTGTGGCTGTTGCCTCACGGTGCTGCCAATGGGACATCCCTTGTGTGGTGCTATTGGAGTGTCAGCCTTTCACATCCGTGTGCCAGGTTGTTTTAAGGAGCCTTTCCTTCTGGGGGCTTTCATCATCACATCCTTCTACCATCTAACCCCATGTCCTATCCTCCATTCTAGCAGGATGCAAGTATGGGTGTTTGTGCACTTGATGTTTATGCTATCCACAGCCTTTTCTTTATTTTGTGCCATTTTATCCTCTGCCTGTCTCTCCCACAAGCCCTCCCTGGAGGTCCCATTACAGGGAGGTTTACCTCACTCTCTCACTTGGATTACTTGAGGTTTTTTTCTTTTTCTTCTTTTTCTTTTTTTTTCCCAGGTTCTCCAGTTCCCACATCAATATCTTTGCACTCTCCTCTTTAGATCCGTTCACTCTCAGCTCATATTTTCCATCCACTCTGTGCAGAGACCCTGTCAGGGCTGACACAGCTGGAGGCCATCCTTGGCAAAAGTGCTAAAACCAGCCCATATGGAGAACAGCCCAAAGCAAGCCAAAGGACTTCCCAGGGGCACCATCCGGCACCTGCAGAGGATAAAGAGGCTTTTACACAATCTGCTGGACCTTCTCTCAGGTCTGGCCATGGGTGAGTTCGACTGTACTAATAGAGGGAAGACGCTGGACTTGGAGTAGCACCTGGTTACTGCCATGGCCATCTCTGCTTCCCTAGGTGTTGCCTGGCTTGGTAGAGGAGTTTTCTGGGCCTTGGAGGTAGTGGCATGGGGGGAGAACGGGATCTGGAGTGCAGAAACTCTGCTCCTCTGAAAGCTCTGTTCACACATAGGAGACCATTTGAGCTCAGAGGACCCAATGCCTTGGATCCTCAGTAAAGCTACTCTGAAAAATATTAGTCGATAGCTTCCATTCTAATATTTAAATTAATTCACTCTAACTTCTTCCAGTCTCTTTCCATGTACATAGATTCAATGGACATGCATTCTCTTCTGGGTCATATGTTAGCTTTGCTTCTGGAGTTCTGTGATGGGAGGCTCTTTAGCTTCCTTCAAAACAAAACATTTGTGCAGCTGAGCAGGGAAGGGTGGAAGTGTGACTCCAGTGCTCTGAAATTATTATACAGAGAAAAACATCCAACATTGTGTTTTAAGACTTCTGATTTTTCCAGCACTTCTTGAGCAGAGGGACAAAGAGATAATTCAAAGTTTTTGGCTGTTGGACATGGGCAGCATGGTGTTGTGCTCCTTCAGTCAACACACAGCAACGGTTTCTTATCAGTGCTGGTACTGAATTGCAAAACAAGTTCATGTAGAAGTCATTCAGTTATATTTTGAGTGAAGAATTCACACAACCTGTGATCTATTCCAGGATTATTCTCCAGCAGGGAAGGAGGAAGAAAAAGTCTAGTGGTGCCTCTTGTGAATAATTCATCCCAGTCTACTCGTGTGGGTGCTAGGTGACCCCTTTGCTTAGCTCCCACTGGGGCTGGGGAGGAGTGTGGGATGCCTCCCATATCTCTGTTAGCTGCTAGGGGTTAATAGGGGCACTCAACACACACAAGCACACTCTAAGCAGGGTCAGGGGGCAGCCAGCACATTGTGACCTAAAATTTGACAGCTTTTACTCATTTCATGTTAGGTGACTGTTTCTCTTTGGCCAACTGCCTAGCCCAGTGTCTGTGCCTGGGTGCATGTTGCTACAGGAGCCTGGCCAGCCCCCTCTGAAGGGACAGCAATGACCCTGTGCACAGATGCACTCCTTCCTCTTATCTTCCATATCCTAAATTCTACCCAATATCACAAGGGGGGGAAAAAAGTGACAGCGGCTGTTGAAGGACTGGCCCCTGCCCCTCTGCCATCACAAACAATTTGAAGATGCTCAGTTCCAGATAATTTCTATTTTAACCCACCAGGTCCTGATGCCATGTTGCAATATGACAAATTCTTCTGGCTCTGCCCAGGGCCCTGGCAGCATCCAACCTGCAGGAGCACCAGTGGCCTGGCCCTAGTCATCCCCATGTCACCATCCATCTCATCCATGGATTTGGGGTTTTTTTGTAACTGCAGTGTGAATAGAGGTAAGATCTCTTCTTGAGCTCCAACCAGCATCCCTGGGAATTCTCACTGATGCTTCAGTTTTCTCCCCTTCCCTTGAGACAAGGCTTTGAGGGCAATTCTCTTATCTCTGCTTGTTTTGTTTTGGTATCTTATGCAGCAGAGTGTCTCGAGGTGTCTCTTCTCCTCTTTCCTGCTTTCCAGTTGTCTGTCTCCCTCCATCACTTTGTCACCCTCAGCTGCTTGTTAGTCTCTCTGATTTCCTCCTCATTCTCCCAAGTTGGTCCATCCATCATTTTTCCTCTGTAGTCCACACTCCTTTCTCTCCCACTTCTTCTGTCTCCTGTTTCTCTCTTCTTTCTCTCTTTGGTTTTCCGCCTCTAGTGTCGGAACTTCTTTCTTTGATTCCTCCCCCCTCCACCTCCCACCCTTTATAGTGCTGTTATCTGTGATTTTGGCAAAGAGCACATTTATTGGGGAGGAATATCCCCATGGCAACGCAGCAGATGGTGACTTTTGATTAGCTTGGCTTTTTTTTTTTTCCCCCGACTGCCAAATCACAATCCGTCTTTGAAATTAAATCAGGCTGTGATAGCATCAGTTGTTCTGGAGAGGGGACGAGAGAGAAACAAGACTGAAGTATTACAGCAGGAGCCAGGATGTAATGCAAATTCGTGTTTTTTAACCCCAGCAATAAAACCCCCTGTTCGTTCTGGGAGCAGGAGGAACCACAGGAGAGGTGAATAATAAAATTTAAAAAATAGGATTTAAAAAAATGTTATCACTCCACATGAGCTCCTCACTCTGACCATGCTGGAGAGTGTGTCTCTAACACTGGTGTCACTCCTTGCCAAGTCACTTGGTACTGCTGGGCCTCATTCTGCAGCTGCTTAAACACCATTAAGGCTTTCCCTCATGTCACAGGTGGTGGGAAGAGGCCAGGTTCTTAGCTGAGAAGTTTGAGCAGTTATTTATTTACTGGGGTGCAGTGTCCAAAGTGGGAAGAGAAACATGAGCAAGCAGCAGGAGGAAGGAAAGAAGCATCTCCTGTGAGGCACTGGAGGGAGGTGAGAGGAATTCAGGTTAAAGTGAGGAAGCAGAGGAGCTGGAAAGGGTGAATGGTATCACCGAGCCAAGATGTGTTGAGTGATCATGGGCATGAGAAAGTGAGGAGGTGTCTGTAATGGCACCAGGGAGGTCTGAGCCTGGGGAAGAAGGGCTCAAAGTTCTGCCAGCCACGAAGAGAGAGTTACAGGGCATAGCCCCATGGAAGATGGGAAAGCAGATATTGAAGTCAAACAGTAAAGAACATTCTTGAATGCTTCAGAAGTGGGTGGTATTCAAGTCCCACGAGCTCCTTTTCCTCGTGCTTTTTGGAGGGTGACCAAAGGTGAATGCAATTGAGTGCTAATCATAGCCCAAGATAAAGGAGGGCTTGAAAATGAAAGCTGCAGAGAGGAGATGACTAATGACCCAGCAATTTCATGGGAACTGACGTGTGGTCTCAGGCTGCAAGTCTGCTGGACTGCTGTCTCCAATTCCTAACGTTCCTCATACAGCAGTTTAGAAAGTGGTTGTCTCATTTCAGCATTGGCTCCTTTGGATGCAGAGAGTTTAGCAGTGAGTTATGGCTAAAGGTAAATAAAGGGTCACGTTTGGTCTTGGTGAGGTACAGCTAAGATGGTGGAGTTTCACCAGAAACAGAGTGCCTCAAGGGTTAATAGATTTTGCTGTCAGGGGTTGTAGCATGTCTATTTTCTGGTACTATGGAAAGCAAACATGTGAGCACTTTGGTATGCTTCATATGGCCTTGAGATACTCAAACTCTGTTCCAAGGCCCTCTTTTGCAAAGAGATTCTTTCTGTAACATAGCCTGCTAAAAGATTATTACCCTGAAGGAGTTCTGATCTTAAAGTAGGAATCAAACCTGCAGCCTTCTGCTAAATTTTCAAATATGTGGATTTGTCCTCTCCCTGACGTTACGAGAAATAATTGAGAAGCCCTGGCTGCACTTTCTGAAAAGCAGTCCATATCCTCTTGCTTGCTAGGTTCTATGGGCCACCATATCTCTCCTGCTCCTTTTTTAGTCAGATCAGTGCTGTTTCCTGCTCTGCTCCAAGGGGTTCTCCAGGCTGTCTTTAAGTTCTTCCAGGATAAGTTCTCTGGGCAATAGATGAAATTTTGCTGCAAATGTTGTTGCTTCTGTTGAAGATCTTAGTTCAGGAGTGTTTTGTGTATGCCGTGTGTTAGATCTGATGTACCTTGAGGAGAAGATAAGATTTAGGTGCAGGAGATAAATCATGTGGGGACACCACTGGAGCTTAATTGCCAAGAGATGTCTCAGGGCCTGATTGTTCTCTGTGAGACACAGGCACGAGGGAGAGCTCCAGTCTGCAGGAATTCACATGTTGGTGGAAAGCATCAGAGAAATGTTTCATGAGCACAGTAGTATGTAAACCCCTGTGTGAATCTGATGGCTAAGCAGGTGGTCTAACCCATCATTCACTCTGCCTAGATGGTAATTGTAGTTCACACAACAATTTGTACTTACTGGGTGCTGCTTCTCCCTATTTCAGTCAGATTGCTGCTTGATTTGTTGGCCCAGGCACCTTGCCAGGGTCTGACCCCAGATCTCTCTCTCCCTTGCTTGCTTTCCCTGTGCCCTGCACAGGCACCTTGCAACCAACCATGCTCCTCCCTCACCTGCAGCCCCTTGGGCTGGTTGGCATCCAACACACCCCTCTGTAGGAGCCACCCGTGACATTCCCATACATTTGCTCTGCCCTCTGGTCCCGTTGTGCCCCAGCTGGTAACCTCCAGGAGGGTGCAGGAGCTGCTGATGGATGAAAGCCAGACCTGCCCAGTGGCCTGTCCCTGCAGCTCATCCCGTTAGCACAGCATATGTGTCCCCAGCAGTCCCCACTGCGATCCAGTGGAGCTCCATGGATCTGCACAGAGCCAACGGGGCTGTGAGGCAGCAGCACAGCACTTGAACCTCTCTGGCTCAACACCACATCATTCTGTCTTGATGCCATGACACCAGCACTCAGAATAGAATCAGGACAATTTGATTTCCTGCAGATCTCAGGATGGGGTCATAAAAACTGTTCTGGAGAAATGGGATAGGGTGGAAATGTTTGTAGTGACATCACAGCCACTTCCATGCCAGTGGCCTCCTACTGCTGCAAACATGTGATTGTGATTTTGCTGCATGCTCCATCAGAAAAGAGCCAGGCTGGCCAGGGAGGGAGAGAGAGGGAGGGAGGAGAAGGGACAGAAATATTCTGTTCTTGTACCCCAATTCAAATGTCTGATGATAGCTTCACAGCCCAGGGTGCTTAGTGATCAGGATAGGACCATGGAGCTGAGACTGCTTCCAGATCAGTGGAGCTCAGGGGTTTCTGGCAACCTGAACAGGGGATGACTAAGGACCTTTGGTTTTATGGTGGAGGATCCTGGTCTGCATTGGGGTGCTTCATTGGAGAATTGAGTGCTCTCATTGTGCTCACTCCTCCTCACTGGTCCCGTTTACTTCAAACATCACTTTTCTTGGCAAGAGAAACCTATAGGCCTGAAACATGGCTGTAAAAGCCACTGCATAGGTGTTGTGTTTTAGGGATTCCCATTATAGAGAGGAACAGAGAGCAGTGCTGGAGTTTCACCTGTAAAGCAGGGAACAGTGAGGAGTATTTAAATAGCTGGGGGTAGAGGAGGAAAGGTGGGAGAAAAGAGAGGAAAGAAGCAGAGGTCAACCCAGAAAACAAAACTCGTTTTGAGGAGGAAATCTCATGTCAGTTGTCCCAGAAAAGGCATTGATGGCTGCAAAGTCCATCTTGGTAGCAAGGTCCTTTCCAAGAAAGAGTCACTGGAGATGAGTCCTGGTGATGTTCAGCACATGTAGCCTTGGGGGGCTGCAGAGGGGACCAGTGTCTGTGGGGGTGGGGGGCAGGAGAGCAAAGAGATCCAGCTAATGCACCCATCTATCAGATTAGGCTGTCAAAAAAACAAACCACTTCCATCACTGTCCGAGGAGAGACTCTCGCTCCCTGCTTAATGGGATGGCAGTCCTGTTGTTGCAACTCCAGGGAGAGGGGCCACTGCCACCACAGTGTGCAGCAGGCTGCGAGTTTAAAATCCTATTAGGCAGAGACTAACAGTTGCAAAAAGAAAGCAGGTATCCCCTAGTGGGGATTTAAAGATGTTTAGACATAATTGGATTTTCCAAGCAGATGTCATTATTGTTAAACAGTTGCCCACTTGATATGTTCAAGTTGTTGGCTATAATTGCTAAAATTAGCAGGTCTGCGTAGAGCAAAGGTCAGTTGGTTAATATTGTGATTTAGTATTTTATGAAGTAATTCCAAATGCTTTTATGTATGTTTTTGTTTTTGCAGCCTAAGCCCACATTAAAGTAGTTGTGGGGCCTGCTAATAAAATAATGATTCAGCCTCTCGGCACAGGCTGCTGGATGGGCAGCTCTGCTCCAATCACTCCCTGCTTTTCCTGGTGCTGTGGGCTAGCCGGGGCCCTGTGGCTCCTAAAGTGCCCCCCAGTGTGATGTGTTCAAGCAGAGCTGGTGCTGGAAATGAGCCCATTGTGCACGGTGGTGGCTGGAAGGAGGAGGGGTTGGTTTCCATCGGCAGCTGAGCAAAAGGCTCTGCTGCTGGTACCTGTGGGGCCTCATGGGTGAGTTGATTGCACATGCAAATGTATGCAAGTGCCTTCAGCTATGGACACACCTGAGAGATACACCACTCACCAGGCAAGGTCCCAAAATACAGCTTTTTAGAGGGGTGATGCATTTCTGGAAGGGGAACAGAGAGATGGAAGTGGGCGAGGCAAAGGCTCCCTGGTCCTGTTGTGGCTGGACATCTGGTGCTGCCTCCTCTGGTGCTGCAGCTGCTAAATGGCATGAGAAGAAGCTTTAAAAAAAAAAAAATCCTTGAAGGTGTTAGTGTTTCGCTGGCAGGCTCAGTGTTAGTCTGGGTGTTCTGGGACAGGCAAGGGTTTTCTTCCAAGGCAAGGTTTGCTGGGGTTCATTTACCTCTGTTTGTAACAGAGACCCAGCCCCATTCCATGGGCACACCTGGCAGATTTCTGGCTATGGTGGGAATACAGGACTTTCCTTCGGCAGCCTGACCTGCTCACTTACCACCAGACCTTTATTGATGTCTTCTTTTTTTTAAATCTCTGATCTCTTGTTTGCAGAAAGTGCTGTGGGATGTTTTGTGCCCTGCAGTGTACAGTGAAATGCAGAATAGAATCTGCAGGTCCTCCTGGCTTGACAATTACTGGGTGATCTGGGACTCTTCCCAGTCCATGTCCCCAGTTTCCTAACAGAAGGTTATGGTACAGGCAGCTGCCAGAGCTGCTGCAGGAGCTCTCTGCTGCTTGAAGTGGCAATGGAAATTCTCTGACACAGTGATGGGAAAAGGAAGGACTTGGTCTTAGATGCTGCCTTAGATACTGATACAAGAAAAGGAATTCCTGAGCCAAGGTAGGACAGGTCTAAGATTTGTGTAGATCTGCCCTAGCAAGCTGAAAAAGGTTGAGGAGATGGGAATTCAACTCTGGTCCAGATTTCAAAGCATGTTGTTTTGATCAAAGACCATTTCAGTTTCCGATCCAAAATGTGCAGTTTGGTTTTTTGTTGTCATTTACTTTTTTTTCCACCTTGGACTTCCTCTGACATAGCATAAGATAAATTCAAGAAGCCATGTCATGTGAATGTGGTGTCCACAGAGAATATGGGTAGAAATATTTATGTTTGCTCTGACCAAAATAATCTTTGTGTACTGAACCCTTCATGTCTTTGCTATCCTTGTGGTCCCAATGCCTACAGGACTGCTTATGGATCCCTAACTCTGGGGAAGCATCAGATGTGTTTTTTCCCTGCACAGGATTTTCCCCTACTCCCATCGCCACTGGCCTCCCTCCCTGAAACCAGCATGCACTTAACTTTCTACTTCCTCCCAGCACTGTGCCTTTTTCTTACTGGGAGAGAGATTCACAGGGACTTAAGAGCTCTTAACATAACAAATACAGTTTTGGTTTGGTTTTCCAAGCTGGGCATGGCATCACTTGCTAAAGAAGGTGATTTAAGATACATTTTTCTTTTCAAAAGTAAAAGGGGTGGCAGCACTCTGGCTAATTTAACTCACTGCTTCATGTTCAGAGTTCTTTGCTAGTATCATTACCTCGCAGTCTCTTTCAAAGCACAGGAGTCTGTTATTCCCATTTTACAGCAGAGGAAACAGATGCAAAGACCTGCCCAAACACAGGCAGCAATTGCAATCTGGATTAGAGTGAAATTGTCCCTGAAAGCTAGTTCCAGTCTCCAGGGAGACATCAGCGGGCAGGGCAAGCTGGGAAACTCAAGGGGACGTAGCGTGGGATTGAAAATAAGAGGCGTGGAAGATTTTAAATGCCTAAGGTGATCTGGCCAAGCAAGAAACAGGGCTCAGCAGTTCATGTCAGCACAGGGGAGGGCGGAAACGTGGGGAGCATGTTCCTCAGCTCAATGGAGGACGAAAGCAGCATGCTGGCAGGCGGTGCAAGAAATGCATTGTGAAGTGGCTCTTGCAGCTGTGAGGAAGACAATAAGGATGGTATAGCACCATCTAAGACCCCACATCCAGCTTTGCACAGAGAGGGAGCTAAACTCACCCCCCTGGAATCTGTTTGCTCATGGTTTGTATTTAGCTCTTTTTGTTTCAATGGCTCCTAGCAGAAAGGGCTCATAGGTTGTTCCAGTCCAAGAGCCAAATTTACCTTCTCCCTGCTCACTTTCAGCTCCTGAGCTACACAGCGCTTACCTCAGGGTCTCTAGTCATAATGTGCAGGGCATTCTCTAGAAAAAACCTATTCTATTCTACACTCAGGAATGGCAGTTTTTTCCTTCCTTGTCCCTGTGCCAGTTGCTCTCTTCTAGGCTCCGTGCGACCCACTGACCCTCCCTCATCTTCCTGCATTACACAAACATTTTTTTCAGTGAATATGCATCTTCTTGTACACTGAAGGCACGATATTGCTCACTCAGCCTCAGAGTTGTATATGAAGGTTACTCAAGTCTTTATTGTTCCAGCTAGTAGACTTCAAAATCGGCATTTCAGTGGGTGGGAAGAAGACCCATAGATTATCATAAAGCTCTCTTACCAGTCTGTCAATCAGCCTGTCTCCTTTCCCTATGTTAATCAACTCGGTCTCATTGGCAAACTGGCAAGGTTGCTTTCACATGTATCTACTATTCCTATTTTCTGAACAAGCACTATTTATCACCTTACACAGGATTAGTAGAGTCCCACTCCTTAGTTTAGCATAACTCCATATCTTTACCTCTAAAGTATTTGTTCCCAGCCATTGAGAAGTTGTGTCATGATCTTGGCATTTATTAATACTGCTTGTAGCAGATCCCATCCACTGAGCAATGAGAGCATCTCCCACAGCTTGCAGGTAATGCTTCTGGGGGGGGCACCATAATACCGGTTGGATTCTCCTGTTTTTCTCACATGCTTCAGCTGGCTGTCTTCTTCCACATCTATTCTCTCCTCCCCATGCTCGAAGATTTTCTGGGTGATGATTGTAAAGAATACAATTTTAAAATTATTGTTTTGTTGAGTGTGCCTTTCTCCAAAATGTTTGATTTAATAATATGGTTAAGGCTTTGTTTAGAATTAATCGCAGAGTACTATGTTCTAAAGTTTGTTAAAATAGTATGTTACGTTCTACAGTGTATGCTTAAGAATTATTCTAATATGTTTGAGTGCACTAATAAGAAAGACAGGTCAGAAGCACCAGAAGAGGGGACAGATCACAGAGGCTGCAAGGGGGACGTGCTGCCTCCACCAGAGAATTGCAAGAGAGGGAACTGCGGGACTGTGGACTGATGGAACCTGATCGCCCTGTTGGTCAGTTCCCGCGGTAACAGGACAGAGCCACGAAATGAAGCCCAATAGAAGACTAAGAAGAGGAGGTTACAAAGTATAAAAGGACTGATTTTGCCTTGTTGAACTTGCGGTCAGTGGTGGAGCAGGAGACTCCCCGGTTGACCAGTGCACTGTTTTGCTTATTTGCCCTTTAATAAGCCTTTTACGTTTTTAAATCTAAAACTGATCTGGTCTATTGACTATAACAATGATCTTCTTGCCATTGATCTCTTCAGCAGTGGTTATCATTGCTCTGACACTGTGTAGCCCAGTTGTGCCCTTATCAAAGGCTTGCTGCTCTCCAGGCAAATTAAATTATATTAACAAGTCTATAAACTTATCATCATAATTGGAGCACCTTCCTCTTTCTTTTGTCCTGTGCCTGCTTCCACCATTGTTTCTGATATTGTCGAAGGGATCCGTTCCCCAAAAAAGATCCCTAAACATCATTTCGAGGTCTGAAAATCCAGAAGGGGAATAAAAAGAGTCTCTGTGACCCCCTGTGGAACTTCTTTCTCTTTGGAATCTGCTTTTCTCAAATCTGCCATCATAGGCTGATCGTTTCTGCGGGTCAGACAAAACACTGTATGCCTCAGAGATTACTCTGAATTTCTTTTCAGCTTCCTCCTTATTTCTGGGATTCTTGTCAGGGTGCCATTTGAGTGCCAGTTTGTAGTAGGATTTCTTAACCTCATGTTGTGAGGCATTCTTTTGCAGTCCAAGGACTCTGTAATAATCCACCATCTCAAAGGAATGGGGCTGTTTGGAAGGCACTTGGTACCTCTCTCCTACCAAGGATGTGAAGCCCAGGGGTGGTCAGCATGCAGAGACATGCTCCTGGACACCTAATGCTGCTGCCTTCTTCAGGCTGGGTGGTTGCTCAGTTCCTGGCCCTGTTGTTCACATATTGTGAGATTGTGACCTCAGAGGGGGCTGTTCACCTGCCTTCATTCCGGGGTGGAATTGCTTGGTGCTGGATTTATGTTTTCAAGCATAGATCATACGTGTGGCACCGTGGTTGCTGATGTAGCTGTGACATCACAGCTGTGATGGATGACTCTCAGTTTATTTTTTTGCCTATACCTGCCTAAAGGTGGGATTCTGAGATACTTAGTTTGGTTTTGTGTGACGTCCAGAGAAGTGTGGTTAGAGAGGCCGTATTACGCTATGGCAGCAGCTCGAGGAAAGCTGTTTGCTGTTTGGCTATCCGCAGTTTGGGAGAAGTGTTGGTAAATTGGAGCCAGCTCAGGGAAGAGCCATAAAATGTGATTAAGGGTTTTGAAAATACACTCTGGAATGAGGTACTCAGGGAAAGTGTCTTGGTATTAAGAGGAAATTGAGTGCCAGCTTCGGCTTAGTCTATAAGAACCTGCATGGGAACAGAAATTCAGTGCCATGGGGACAGAATTGTCTGCCAGACACAGCAGTTGGAAGGTGGCATTAACTGAATTTAAACTCAAAATATGTGGCATATCCTTCATTATGAGGTAATGAATCACTGGAACCCCCTTATGTGGCCATTTTTAAACCCAGAGTGGGCTGTTTTCCTAAAACCATGATTAAATGGTCAACACTATCTCCTCTGAGTTTACAGCCAAACCTAACACTTCCAGAAGAACTTAGCCTCATGTTCATACCAAAATAAGTGCCCAAAATGAAGTTCACTAACAACCTTAGTCTCTTTTCTACATGCTCTTTTAGATGTCTGTCCCAAGGTGTAGATATGTACAACAGGGATGCTGTAAGGCAGCACATGTGCTGGTCTGGAGGATGGAGCTGAAGGAAGTGAAAAGCAAGAAAGGAGCTCATGATCCCATGGGCTTGACTCTGGGGAGATTCTGGATTTTGCTTCCTTTTGCATAAGGGAGGTCTTCTTAACCACAGAGTGGCTGTGCCATGTGAGTTATTTTGTGTTTTTGTGTTTTTTGGGCCCAGCAGCAAGCTGCCACTGCCCATTTGAACACAGAGGGCTCTTTGCACCCCCAAAGCATCCCAAAGTGCTCTTCTACACTGAGGGGAGAGTTAAGGCCTCATGGCTTGCTCTCACTGTAGTGCTTCCTTGAAATCTTCATTGAGGAGACTTGTTTATTTGGCCTAGTGTCTTTTTTTAGGGTTGTCCATTGGACTTGAGGGTGATCCAAGCTTACCACCCACAAACCACTGAAAGATGCCAACAGCTCCTACCCACTGCCAGTGTGGTCCATTTGCAGATCCTTAGCAGAAATTTCAGGAGCAATTGCTGTTCCCACTCTCTGTTCCCTTCTCCAGAAGGGAAAATGGGACACCAGGAAAGCCTGTTGGAGGGTTCTAGGCCTGTTATCTACTGCAGGGAGTGGGGCCATGCACAGAAGGAAGGAGTTGACTGTCTTGTGCTGTCTCTGCAAAGCATCTCCTCCCCTATTTGCTTTTGATGATGAGTGCCCATCTCAGACTGGCTGGCGCACTGGATTATCTGTCTTGGATTTAGTGCATCCTACCCCTCGGAAAAGTAGGGAGTGTTTTCCTCCTGCCTTCCCTGAATGGAGGACACTCGCTGCCTGACTGTCTGCAGCAGGCGTCAGAGATTAGCAGCCATTCAAGAGGGGCCACTGCTGTGAGCCAAAAGGGTTTGCAAGGGAAAAAGGAAGGGTCAAAGGGAGGCAGGGAAGAAGAGGAATGAGACATGCACGCATCAAGTAACTATACCCAAACTAGCCTGGCAGCCCCATCCCTAGAAACCAAGGCTTTGAAATGAGAAATGTTTTTCGTATCTTAAATCTCAAGTACAAACAATAAAAACCAGCCCAGACTGTGTTCTTTGAAGAGAAAGTACGAGTGACCTGAACAGTGGTTATCAGCAGCGTCATTAAGATAAACCCTTAACATGATTTAAAGCATCCGAAACTGAAGGCAGCACTTTCAGATACTAACAAAATGGTCTGACATTGGGGATGAAAATCAATAGTAATCTGATGTCACTAAAAATACTCAAAAGTGTCCCATGGCTGATGGAGGTGAGATTAGTGTAAATATTTGTATTCTAATCAGTGGCACGCGAGGGCTGGAGGCGGCCTTTCTGTCTATTTAATTAATGGAGTGGCTTTTTAAAAGGATCCTAATCATATGTGATTGTATCTGCTTATCAACATTTTTGCTAATTAGATGATATGGAGGCAGTCACTCTGCTAATTCCCTCATCCAAACAGCATATCCTGCACAGATAAGTACAGTCTCTTTTTAATAAGAAACAATCATGAGACAGACTAACCTTAATGGTGCTTATTATCCCAGGATCTCTGGGATTTTCTTTTCTACCCACCCTCTCTTTCCTTTTCCTTCATTTGCTGCTGCAGTGTGCCAGATGGATATGGATGTGGTGGTCCCTGTTCCCCCCTGGTTCCCTGCTCCAGGCACTGCCATGTCCAGCCTGTTCTTCCCTGCTGGCCAGGCATCAGGTCTGCTGGGGCATGGGTTGTCAGCTAGGTCAGGATGGGAAGCAAAACACAAGGTACCAAGCAGCAAGGTGCCCTGAGCTTTTGGGCAGACTAAAGCTGACCCCAAACCCCCAGCCCCAATCCCTGAACTTGCTCTAAGCACCCCAGTGTGTCCTGGTCTGGAAAGGAGTGAGCATTTCTGAGTTGTGAAAACTTTCTACTATGTGTTTTCTACTATTATTTAAACAGGATATTAGGAAAAATTTATTCACTGACCAGGCTGTTTGATGCTGGCACAAGTTGCCAAGGCAAGTGGTGGAGTCACCATCCCTGGAGATATTTAAGATGTGTTGATGTGGTGCTTCTAGAGATGGTTT
Organism: Florisuga fusca; assembly: GCA_038090715.1. Taxonomy (NCBI): domain Eukaryota; kingdom Metazoa; phylum Chordata; class Aves; order Apodiformes; family Trochilidae; genus Florisuga; species Florisuga fusca. Next base: position 9,579,585 of record JAAWXA010000016.1, on the reverse strand, counting down.
AGTGGTGGACTTGGCAGTGTTAGGTTTACAGTTGGGCTCAGTGATCTTAAAGGTCTTTTCCAGCTTTAATAATAATAATAATAATAAGTTATTATTAATATGATTATGGGTTTTGCTGTTTTAAAAGGGTCTGAAGGCAGGAAGGGTCTACATGAGTGTTTTCTCACCGGCCCCATTGGTCCTGTGACAAAGCCAGGATCCTTTAATCTAAACCAACATAGGCAGTAGACATTTGTTCCATGTCCTTTGACTATCCAAACAAACACAAGTCACGTTTTGCTCCACCAGTCAAACTGTCACAGGATGCCTCCCCCCAGGGCAGCCCCATCAGAGGGGACACCCCTGGGGAGCTCGTCTGGAGATGGGCACACTGGGCTGACCTCCTGCTGGGGGATGACAGGGGACCTTCAGAAGAAAAATAAAAAATAAATAGCAAATTTGCCCCCTGGAACATTTCCTCACCTCTCAATACAAGGAGAGCCTGTCCTAAGAGATTGTAGCTACCCCCCAGGAGCTCTGGGTGGACCAGAGGAGAAGGAGGTCGTGCCTGGTGTTTGGGAGGCCAGGAGTTTGCTCTTTTTGCAGCTGTGAATGTTGAGCAGAAAAGATGTAAATGATGTGGATTTCCACCTCCATGGGTAGGAGGGAGGGTTATTGTGTCTTATGCATTGATCCTGTGTGTGGGGCTCAGCACAGAAGTTTGCTGTGGGATGGGAGAGGGGGTGGCTCCCAGAGATTAGGAGACAGAACTAAAAGAGGATCCGGAGAGTTGGGTCTGTATTCAGCTTTTCTGAGCTTCAGGTTGGGGCTTGAGGCTAAACCAAGGTTCAGGCAAGGAGACAGCCAGCTTCTGGGTGGTGGCAAGGTGCAGGAAACTCACAAACCCATGTTGGGGTTTTTTTGAGCTCTGAAGCCAAAGAGGAGGCCTGGTGCTGCTTAATAAAGTCAAGGGTGGGCCTGACATTTTTTTATGTTAGGTCATGCCTTATGCCCAGGGCAAGGCCTTGCTCCAGTCTCAGAAAGCTGTAACAGTGATCTAGCTTGTGTCAGCGGACTCTGACCCCAGCAAAATTTGGAACACTTTGGTTTCATTGCCTGGGTCATCTCCATGTGTCATCTACACTATCCTTGTCCAGACCATGGCTATGCTGCAGTATCCAGCAACATGGTTGGCTGGTCCTTTTACTATTCCTGCTCTATGGCATGGTCCCTGGCCCTCCGTATTCTCCGTGCTACTCTCAGGGATTATTTCAACACTGACCCTTTTCCCAGAGCGGTTTCTTGTTGCTAGTCCCATGACTGAAGACTACGACTTGAAAAGAGGAGGGACTTCTGGGCCAAGGATTGCATTGCAAGCCGTTGAGTCCTGGGGCTTAATGAGGCACTGCTTATCAGCAGAGCTTGCTTATCTGGAGCCCGCCGACAGTGTACCTGCTCCAGCCCCATCGTGAGCAAACATGTTTTACCACCCAGTTGCAGGGAGCGGGAGCGCGCGTGCGGTCAGACGGCACAGCTCAGCTGATGCGTGGTAACTCGCGAAGCCACAGCAACTTTATCACTTCACAACATCCATACATAGCCACAGCCTTGAATCTTCGCGGGGGAAGAAAGGATGATGAGTTACTGTCCTGGGATTTTCACTCTGTCTCCAGTCAGTGGGAAGTGGTATGTGGAGCATTCATTTAATAAACCAGAGGGGAAAAGCTGTAGATCAGCTTCTCATTATTTCAGTGCTGGCTCGCGCCATCACTTGGGTTTGTGCCTGACAGTTCAGTGTGTTATTTGAGGCCACTCAAGCATTCTGCAGAAATGATGCCACCCTCTTCTGAAAGCGTGGGTTTCGTCCAAGCAGGGAGGGCCTGCCTCCGTTAGTAGGTTTATTCAGTGATGAGTTCATCTCAATTTTAGGTCTCTGTTTGTGAAGGAGGTGCCCACTTTGGAGACTGGTTCCCCTTGAGAGCCCCAGCTCCAACAGAAAAACTTCTGGAGATGGCTCTCCTAATGTGGACCTTTGAAGCAAAGCAATTCTAGGTGGGTACACATTCAGCAGTGGGCCTGGCCTGCAGGGGAAGGGGGGAATCCTGACTGGTACAGAACTCAACTGAGGGTCCTGGTGAGAGATACACAGACTTGAAGCCCCCCTGACTAAAAGAAGCAGCCCATTTTTTTTCAGAAGGTAGGAGGGATTGTAGAGGACCACCATAAGTGTTTGTCCCCTGGTATTTGCTGGCGTGTTATACCTGTGATTAAGAAGGGGCCTGGGCAATCAATATATCAGGTGGGGGACTGATCAGTTACTAATTACTTTACTGGTAGGGGGGAATCTAGAGAAGAGGTCACACACTGAGGCCATCAGGAAGCATGTTCTGATCCTGCCTGTGGGCACCTTGTACATGGGGTTGCTGGGAACAGTGAAATTTCCATGCTGCCTCAGCAAAGGTTTAGTCCGAGTTTGTTGTTGAGTTTAAAAGACTGAAGAATACAAATGATAATTGTGATGAATTAATAGCTTGTAAATTCAGTATACAGCCCCATTCCTGAGAGCTGGTGTGCAGTGCAACCACACTCCCTTGGGCTCAGGAGTTGCCCTTGCTCAGACCCATGCTCTCTGAAGACCCTTCTGCCCTTCCCTGGCTCCTGAGATGGTGCACATCTGTGTTTGTACAGGTGCTTGGAAACACACATACACACTGACCAGTAATGCCATCTTTTCTGTGCACACTGTGGGTTCCTTGGATAGATTTCTTAGGTGTAAGCAGCTTTGGCATTATGTGCTTTTTCCTTTTTTCCTAGGAAGATGGAGAGCTGGAAACCAGCCTGCTCCTAAGATTGGCCCAGCCTTTGACAGTGACATAGTTTTTGGTCTGGGAACCCTAACTGAGGCCAAGGTGAGGATGCAGCACCCAGTGCCAACCTGCTGTCCTGTTGGGAATGGACAGAGATAAGGACACCATCAGAGCAAGGAGAGCTGGGATGCCTTGGGATGCCTGCCTTTCTCTTCAGACAAGTGGATGAAGCCCCCAGCACACAGTAAGTGTGGAGGGGGTGGGCTGGATGTGTGGTTGCTGCAGAACTTGTGGGTCTCCATCCTTGCAGAAGCCCCAGGGGGTCAGTGCTTGGGGCAGGCTGTGCTTTGGCTGGGTTGGGGTGAGCCCCAGCCTGCATTTTGGAAAGCAGAACCCTACTGCTCCCCGTGCCCGGCCTGCTGATGGTATGTGTGAGTCAGTGCCAAGCCCTCCTTTTGGGGCCAGGGCTGATTTTTGGCGGCCAGCATGGGGGGACTGATGCAGTGCTTGCAAAAATGCACACCAGCCTCTCTCAGCAAAGCCAAGTCCCCAGGCTTCTGCCATGTTTCTTTGAGGAAAGTGGGTCAGGCCTCCCAGACAATGTTGCTCAAGGTTTCCCCTCTCCCAGGCCTGCAGAAGGCAGTTTTGGCAGCATCTCGGCCCCAGTTCCTTGGGGCAGTGTAGGTGTCCAGGGTTTCGCTGGGTACAGCTGATGTTTGCTCATGTTGCTGACCCTCTTGTATTGAATTAACATCTTGCTATCCTGGCTGGAGCTGATTTTTGCAGTGTTTTGGTTTGATGAGCCTGTCTTCCCTTGCTTCCCTCCACCCTTTGCAAGTTCACCCAAAATGTTTGCGATTCCTCTTTTCCGTGGCCCACCATAACTGCCCTTTCCTGGGACTTGGTTCTGAACTAGGAGCAGAGATAACGTGTAACAGGCAAGAGTAGATGAGGAGATAAAGGAATAAGGGCTGGTACGGAGGGAGGGGAGGAGGAATGCAGAGGTATGTGGCTGCATGTTGTACTGTGTTTATGCCTAAACAGGCACGCTTATCGATATCCAGATGTAAGCATGTATGTGGGGTAATATCTCCTGAAACAATAGGCACTGCTCGGCTCGGGGAGCTCTGCCGGAGCCTCCCCGTCAGATGCTGCCCTGTTATCAAGTTGCAGCAGGCGTTCCCATCTAATCAGGGATCTGAGCCCCGGGAGCCGCACCGGGGGCTTTCAGAGCCTCTGCTCCAGCCCTCAGCCCGCTTTGCCTCGCCAAGGAGGGAGGGCAAGAGGGGACAAAATGAGCCAAGTGTCTCCCGAGGTGATACCCAGCCTGTCTGGCTACCCGGGTTCACACCTCGGTGGGATGTCTGAGCTGGTGTTGCTGCTCTGCTTTGGTGGGGACAGCAGCGGGGTGACCCTGAGGACCTGGGCAGCCCTCACTGGGAGGGGAGAGCCCGGCCAGAGCCCCAGCAAAACACTGGCTTTGTTGTGTGTGGGGCAGATAGTGTAAGAGGGGTCAAACTGGGTATTTTTCCCCTGTCCCCTGTGCTGCTGCAGGCACAGGAGCCAGTCCCAGTGCTGGCAGCCGAGGACCTTTTCTATTTTTTTTTTTTTTTTTTTTTTCGGTGTTTTTAAGAAAGGCTCCAAGAGAGAGGGGAAAATAAACCAAAAACCAACCAACCAACCAACAAACAAACAAAACCCAAAACAGCTTACAAAACCTTCTTCTCCTCCACTGCTCCCTAGTACCAAAACGCAATGACCACTAATCTTAACGTGGCTCATAACTGCAAATAGCTCTGGAACTAATTAATTTGACAGTGCGGCGGCTGCCTGCCTTTTTCACCAAAATCAATTAAGGAAAGGCACATTTCCCCTTCTCCTCCCTCCCCTTCCCGCGCCTCTTTGCAGCGAGGCAGAAGGGCCGAGGGGCAGCGAGAACCAGGCGCTGCTTTCCCAGGGCTCCCGGGGGGTCGGGGTGGGGGAGCACAGCGAAAGGGGATTAACAAGGTGGAGGGAGAGACGCTGCTGCTGCTCTGCAACAGGAGCGGGGATGCTCCCAGGGGACGGGTGGCGGTGGGAAAGCTTGATTGCCACATGCAGCCACGCCGCACCACGCTCCTCCCTCCTTCCATCCTGGCTCCCCGAAGACCCCCGTGAATTGTCATTCCTTGCTGGCACAGGGGGGGGGGAATCGGCTGTCGGGCTCTTGGAGCATTTTTGATTTGCATGGCTAATGAGCCCCTCTATAAGGGGCTGCAAGGGGGAGAGGCAGGTGGGAATTTCGGCACTGTTTGCTTGCCAAGCAAGGGCAGAGGTGTGTGTTGCAAAGGAGTCTGCGAGGAGTTTTAGGGAGGTAAATTTTGCATTTTGCAGGCTGTGGGTAGGAACTGGAGTGGGCTCTCAGGCCGTTTTTAAGGCTTCTTGCCTTGGAGGTTTAAAACCACAGGGAGGGAGTGGAGGCAGGGGGAGTGTGGCAGAGGGGCTGTGGGTGGGAGGGTCTGAGCTGGGGGATGTATCAGCATCACACTGCTTCCCCAAAAATTCAGCAAGACCAGGACCCTGAAACAAATATTCCCCCTCTGCAGTTGTTCTTATCGCTCCACTTCCAGGTAGAAACAAGAGCTGGGTCTGAGGGAAGTGTAGTGAGCGAAGGCCAGGCTCTGTGAGTGTGCAGCTCCCCAAAAACACCCTTTCTGGAGAATGAGACAGCCATTCCCAGGACATGGTGTTGAGACACCTGGTTGAGCTGGGTAAAACCTCCCGTAAAACCTCCTGAGCATTATTTCTGTAAATGCCTCCATTTGGTCCATATCACCTCCTTCAATCTCTATTGAAATGCCCTTCTATTAATAAATAACTCCATTCTCCATTACCCCATCCCCACAGCTCACGTTGAAGTAACTGGGAATTTGGGTTTGGTTTTTATAGACATTAGAAATAGATTTTATCTTTATTAAGGGCTTTCTTTCCCCACCTCCCCAACCTTTGCTCCATTGCACTGAGCACAGCAGTGGCTGGAGTGGAGGAAGCAGGTCCCTGTGCCGAGCTCAGCACAGGGAGAGGAAGGAGAACCTCTCCCTGGTTTTAGCCAGGGCAGGAGGAGTTTAAAAAGGCCAGGTTTTCCTCCCTGGTGACCTGTGAGTACATCTCCATAGCACGGTGTAAAGCACTTGAGAAAACGAGGGAGGCATTTTGAATTAAGGATATTTAAGCAATTGTATATCTGAAAGATTTAGTTCTCAAGGGTTTGTTTCTTTTTTGCTTTGTGAGGGTAGATCTCTGGCTTGGGAAATACCTATAAGGAAATCTTCCTGAATGCAGTCACAATGTTAAGACACTGCATGAATTTGGAGAAGATTTTCTTTTTTTAAACTGTGGCTTGCAAACATTCCCTGGAAAATACTTGAGTTTTGAAGTGCATTGGTTGGTCATGATTGGGCAGGGAAGTCACAGGGTGGCATTTTTATCCCCGGGTTGGATGGCAGCATGGTTTCTGGCAGGGAAATCAGTGCATGTAAATTAGAATTGTGGTTTCCATGAATACTATCATATATGGATTGGAAGCTGATTTTCCAAGTGCGGCCGTGCCAGGAAAACTTGTGCGCTCACATAGCCCCTGGGCAGCGAGCACGAGTGACACAAACATGGTGAGGGTGAGCTCGTTTACAACTGAGACTGTTCAAAAAAGTATTTCTAAAATTTGCTTTCCCTGCTGTTCCTCCTCTGGTCCCCCCCTTCCTCCTCCCCTTCCAGCTATGCTGGAGTGAGTTAGGAGGTTTGGTATCCAGCCCTACGCAGTGGCTGGTGCTTGGCTGGGGTATGGGCGCCGCGGCCAGCGTGCACCTGGGCTCAGGTGAGGTTCCAGCAGGGTGGGGACTGGATTCCTTCCCGGCCCCTCTCAGCAAACAGCTCCTGCCCCGGAGCCCTGCGTTCCTCTGACCTTATCTCTCTGTGCAAGGCAAAGCTATAAATATTATTGGCCATGAAGTTATTCATCCCCTTCAAAATTACGCATATGCAAATAGGGTCTTCTGCTAGAAATGGGAGCCTTCTTACCAGGCGGGAGTGTTGAAAGATTTTTTTTTTTAATAAAAACCTCTAAGAAAGAAGTACTCTAATATATAATGATGTTAATAGTACTAGATCTGTACAGACCTAATTATATGTGTTCACACAAGTAAGTAACCACAGCATTTCTAGCAAGGTAGATGTACTCTTGCTTCAGGGGTGGCTAAACTGAGGTGCAGAGCAATGCCCATCTGGTCCATGCAGTTGGCAATAGAGAGAATAAATGAGAAGTGACATATAGGAGCTTAAGTTTGGATACAGATCTTGCCTTCATACCCCTTCAATGTCCCTGTCCCAGGGATGTGGCATCAGGTCCTGCTCTGCAGCTGGCCAGGCTAGTGAACAGTGACCTTCATCCTTGCTAGATGCAGTGGTGGTCCTACCAGAGCAGTATACTGCAGGGGAGGCTCTCAACAGAGATCAGACATTCAAAGCTCGGATGACCCCACTGCCTTCTTGTTGGAGATCATAAAATTTATTCTGGTTCATACTTGTTGTTTTAAACCTATTTCTTTCCAAGGAATGACTCAGCTTACAAGAAAGAAAAGCAAGATTTTAATATTTTTTTGCTAACTAGGAGAATCCAATGATTTATAAAGGCATGGGAGATGTCACATCTCTCTGACCTCTGAAGCTGGAAGAACCTGTTCCCCCATCTGTGGCACATTTTCTATTTTATTAGGCTTGTGGATGGGCGATGCTTGCCTGTATCAGCCATCCTGCTTCCCCCACTCACTGTCTGTTGATGGCTCAGACCAAAACCTTTGCAATGGTTTGAGCCAGCTGAACCTGAAAACCTCTGGACAATCGAGGCAGCAGTTTCCAATCACTCTGCTCCATCCTCTTCCCCTCTGGCCCTGCAGGGCAGCTCTCAGTGGAGGGTGCCAGGAATGGGGTGACTCAGGACGGGGCTTTTCTGGGGAAGCAAACTCAAGACCCTGGCCAGCTTCTGTCCTTCATTTCAACTTCCGCGGCCCAACATCAAACATGTCACTGCAGCCTGAGCCCCCACGGCCTGACGGAGGAGCAGAGAGAGGGCTGGAGGCAGCAGATCCTAATCTTTATTAAATAAGAACAAAGCTTATGCCGGCTAATGAGAAAAACAAACTGATGAAAGATCCGGCGAGCTCCTCAGAAGGACACAAAGAAATTCTCTCTGAACAAGAGCAGGCTAAAAATATTCCTGAATATTTATTTTTCTGGCAATGGCTTCATAGGCTCCAGATTCAATGCCGCTTCTTTGGGGATTGGCACAACCACCACAGAGATTTCAGAGGAGGGTGCTCCAAAGTCTGCACAACACCCAGAGCCACAGCAGAAGCAGCCCCACAGCCAAGATGCAAGAGCATGAACAGTCCTAGCACTGGGAGATGATGGCCAGTCCCTGTACACCTCTGTTCCTGTAAGGACAACAAGGTGTTTTACCATCATTTTACCCATTGTCCTGTTTGGAGGTGGTATGTAGGAGCCAGGCACTTTTCTCCAGTTTCATTCTCTTTCTCAACATGGGTCCCTGTGCACGGGGTGCTGAGGTTGCTGCTACTGAGTCTTGCACTGATGCTGTGCACCCTCTGCATCAGGACATCAGATATATCAGGGAAAACTGGCAGGAAACAGGGAGCACTGGTGGTCTTATCCAGATTGAGCCTGTAAGGTTTCCCCCAAAGCATCTCTACTGAGCCTTGCCAGCTCCAGGTCTCCTCCCTGCAGCAAGCTACAGCCTACGCAGCCATCATCAGCAAAGATACAGGCATCATTTGCAATCAAACCCAACCCCAACCCCATGTGGAGTTGCCCAGGTTGCACACAGCATAATGAACTCGATGGGCAGACTGTGCCTGGGGAAACAGTCAGGCAGGGAGAGTTTCAGGAGGTTGTGATGAGCCCAGCATGTGCTGTGGATGCCAGCGGATGAGCCTGCACCCAGGCAGGGGTTTGCAGAGCTTCAGCCAGCCTGGTGGTCTCACTCCTCCTGCCCTCACTGCCTCCCACAGGCCCTCATGACCTCCATCCAGCCCGTTATCTCCAGAGATGGTTAGCAGGAGGCAATGGCAGCCGCAGCACTGGATCAGACCACCTGGCTGGGGCAGGAGAGGGATACAGGGACTATTCAGAAATCACCTTCCAGCTTCCCAACTGCTCCCTGTTTTCCCATGCAGGCTGAGCCCCAAACCTCGGCCTTGAGTGCCACTGAACTTGGCTGAAGACATCTCTTCAAAAGGCAAAAGTGATGCAGCTGTGAGGCCTGAAGTTCCTCCTCCACCTCTGCCTTCACTGACCATGAAACCTCAGCCTCTGCTCTTTTAATGTACTGTGGCTGAACTTGCTGCCAGAAGGTCAAAGGGAACATAATTTACTCAGGCTTTGATGCATTTGATACAGTTTGGGGTGAGAAAGGGAGAGGGGGGGAGGACAGGAGACAGAGGGGATAAGCAGCAAGGAAGGAAGGAGGCTGCCTGGGTGTGTGGGAACTGGGTTAGTGTGAAGATGACAGGCTGAAATCAGAGGAGTGCAGCCCTTAGCTCATAAGGCTTCTGTCTGTGCTTTTTCACAGCAAGCTGGTCCAGATCATCTCACCAGCCACCCTCTACCCTTCTTACTCCTCTAATGACCATCATCAGCCTTGGAGACGTCAGGGGCCACTATGTGTCCCTTGATGTAGGTTTTGCTACAGCTACCTGAGCTGTATCTTGGCTATAGATCTCAGGGCAGGACCAAATTAAAAGCAGGATCCAGAAGTTTTTGCAAAGATGGAAACATTTTGGGTTACATCATGCATCTTACTGGGATGTCAGTGCTTGGGCCAGAGTCTGATGCTTTCAAACACAGGTTTCTTCCTCCTTAAGGTAACATCCCTTGTGAGAACATAAATACTTTGCTCCTCAGCTTTTGTCACCACTGGCTGGTCTGTACACAGGGCAAAGAGGCCAGGAGGAAGCGAAGTGATGTGGCTGCTGTGGTTTCAGTTCTCACTCCACCTTGCTACTGAGAAACTGGACCCGTGGTTTGGTTTGTGGCTGGGGGGGGAGGAAAGAGGAAAGGTCCTTAGATCTGATCTCTGCTGGGGAGGCTGTCCCAGCCCCACAGAGGCGCCATCAACGCTTGAGAAAGAGAAGGGAAAACCAGATCCCTAACAAACCCCGCTCTGGGAGCTCACAGTGCATTAATATTCACTGCAGAGCCAGGGGTGTAAATTCACTGCTATCTCCTCAGAGTTTGCTGTTTATGCCGTTCATTTCACATAGATGTCACTACTGCCTTATGAGCACTCCTCCGAGCCAGCCGGTTAAATGGACCTAGTGCATTATAGTAATGGAGTAACTGTATAAAAACAATGAAATCCAATCTCTTTAAACTGATTTGATGTCTGCCTGAACCACAACATTTCCTGCTAATGGCTTCCTTCATTTTGTAACCGTGATCTCCACCTGATCAGATTACAGCTGTTTTTAATTACAAAGCTAATAGAGTTTGTAGGCAGTGTCAGGCAGACGGCGCATGCCTGGGGTGGGCACGGGGCGGAGGGGAGCTGGCGGGGGCTCCGGGTGACACATTCAGCCCATCAAGCTGACTGTCAAAATACTGGGAGCAGGGGGCAGCTAGGAGGAAACAGTGATATTTTTTGGCAGGGAGCCAGCATGTCGGTCACTGGACTGGTGTGCACGACAGCAGACAGCCCTGAGTTGTGCTCCTGTTCCATGGTCAGGGTGCCTTGTCATCAGGTTGGGCAGCTGGTGATGCCCAGGAAATTCGTGGTGTGTTTGGTGCTCCTGTGAGGCAGGTGCTAGGGGTGCAGGAAGGTATGAGAAGGGCAGAAATGTTTTTTTTCTTGATGATGGAGTGGAAAAAGACTGAGGGAAAGAAAAAAGAAAAGAAAGACTAGAACAGGGATGCATGGTACCATGTGTCTTCTGCAAGTGATAGGGCAGGGAAAAGCACTGTGGGTAAGTGACAGTGGGCAAAGCCCTCAAGATTGATGTCGTTCTTATGGGACAGTGCAGTCAGCTTCAGGGTCTGTCCCCTCCACTTCAGCCCAGGCAGTGAACCCTCGGGGACCATCTCAGCCCCATCCCTGGTGGCCTTGTTTCATCCAGTGGTTCATTTGTATATTGATTGCTCCATCGCTTGGGTTAGGGGCACAGATCAGCATATCTGCTGGGAGAGAAACTAAGAGCTGTTCCCAAGCAGCACTGGCCAGGGACACCTGTATTCAGTAGAGCATATATGTAAGCTGCAGGTAAGCTCCAGTTTGACTCTCTGATTGCAGGGGAAAAACCTGTAGGTGTGTTACAAATGGTGCTGATATTTAGGATTCAGCTGAGGTTGGGCTCAGTTGAAGCTGGTTAAAAAAATCTCAGCAGAGAAACAGCAGCATCTCCCTCTTGTACCACCCTGTCCTGCTGTGTGAACCTCTTTGGGCTGGTGGAGCTACTCATCTACCAAAGCCTAACACCAAGCAAATTGATGTCTCAGTGGCAAGCATTCCACTTGCAGCAGCTGGGTCAGGGTGGGAGTAGGCAGGAGGAGAACCTCAACCCAGCCAGATTTTGGTGGGGTTTTGGTGGTGTCCCCAGGTGGTGTTACCCACACTGGAGATGCCCTGCTCAATTTGTCCTGCCATGGGGGATGTTTGTCCCTCTCTGTTTCAATGCCAGAGCTGCACATGTCAGGTTACACACCAGCCTGGTAAATGATTTAGGGTCCACTTGAAGAGCACATCAATTATGTACCCTGGGACTTAATTATTTAGCTTGACAGGAGTCTCTCCCCTTAATTTCTTTGTCTTCTCAGTCTCCCCTTTCACAACAAAGCCGTGGATGCTCTGCTGGGAAGGATGCGTTGTTGCATGTTTCAACTCCTTCCCAGTATTGGCCAAACTCATCCCTTTCCCTGATAAAGAAAGTGAGCAGATAGGGAAAATGAGCCCCAGATGTGACTCTGGTCACAAGGTAAGGGTCTGGACCTGTCTACCATCACTTCTGTACTCTGCCCTTGAGATATAATGAGCAACTTTAGGAGGCTTTAGGGATACCGTAGGTGAGCTGAATGCTAGGATGAAGTTCTGTGATTTTACAAAGTCCATTCTGCTACCTGGTCACCCACCAGCAGCCAGAGAAGGTTACCACAGCCCTTCCAGGTGCTCCATGGCAGCACTGGGGATGCTGTCCATCACACCAAACACCATCAGCACACGCCATCATTCCAGTCAGTACTTCACTCCTCTCCTCCCCCCTTCTCTTTCCTTCTCCTTCCACCTCTTCCTTTATCTGAACTTTTAAACCCCCACGTCTGGTGCAGGTTTTTACAGTAACTCAAGCCATTGAGAATTGTTCATGCCGTGCTGTTTTCACAGTGACATTAATATGCACTGCAAAAATGCAGAGTGTCACAAGTTGGTCATTGCTGCTGGGAGGCTGCGGGAGAGCAGGAGGTGAGGACGTGGCCACACTCGAGGGGCACAGCTCAGGCAGACGAGGCCCTGGATTTGACAGGATTTCCTCTCCGCACCATCTCTTTGCCGTGTCTTGGTATGTCTTTAAACGTGTTTGTTTTTCAACCCTTAAAAACTGCCTTTTCCTAAAGTAAATAAATGAAACTAAGACCAGGAGCCTAAGATTTTAAAGCAACCCTACAACAGCAACAAAGCAGCGTGCAGATCAGTTGTCACCAGCAACCCTACAATAACAAAATAATACACGCAGCCCCACGCAGCGCTAAAACAACCTCTATGGGCATGTGAGGAAGGAAATATATTTTCCAGTGTCAAGCTGAACAAGACTTTGTTCAGCAGTAAACTCAGGGGTCAGAAGGGGTTTGGAAGGACCAAAACACCTTGAGCAGGATAACTTTAATGTCACGCAGCAGACAGGGTCATCGGACATGCAGCAAACACTGCTTCGTTAGTTCAGGTTTTCATAGTCTGGAAAAGGAAAAGAAAGCGAGGTTTTGGCGATGAAGCAGGAAGTTCCCTCGAATGCTGGAGCCTTTGAAGAATTGTCAAAGGAATGAGAAGTCTGTATGTTTGAAAAGGCTCTGGGATGTGGAGCCAGAGGGGGCAGGGGGACATGAGGAGGGAGACACTGAGCACAGACCTTCTCCAGTCCCACACTCTGCTCTTTGTTCCCCTTTAAAAAAAAAAAAAAAATTATGCTTTTTCATTGCTTAATTTTTTTTTCTAACACACACTCTCTCTTGAGGTTAGCAGAAGTTTTCTCTGAGTTAGAGCAAAGCTCTGATCCTACATCAGGCCATTACCAGCATGGCTTTGCCCCCACCTTGCTGCAGAGTGGCAACTGCAGTAGCTGTGCAGTCCAGACTCTGTGCCTGACACATAAAACCATTTTTTTGAGAAAGTGTTTCTGGAGTTTGAAAAGGTCTGATTAGCTGCTTTTTAAATTATTTGCTAATATTTATTTCTGGCCCTTCTGTCTTTGAAGTGCAGCACTTCTGTGTGGCTGTGGGAGCAGATGGGCAATGCCTTCCCAGAGTGCCTGGTCAGCTCAGAATCACCAGAGAAAATTTTTCTATGATTTCAAACACATTCTCTCAGCATTTGAAATACAAACATCCTGGAAAACTGTAGTTTAGTGGCCTAGCTATTACTAGAGGGCATCTTATTGCTGAAAAACTGATGATGATGAAAGTCTGGTCAAAGATGAGTTTAAAGGCCTGTTGTGTGCCCATAAAGGGGACTGGACTCTTAGAGAGACTCTGAGAGAGACTTTTAGCATGTTGAAAATACAAGGAGGTTGCCCAGCACTGGAGAGGATGCCTGCAGGGAATGGGTTTTGTTTCCTTGCAAGCCTGAAGTAGGGAGGACCACCTCTTTCTTCCTAATCACTGAGGGAAACAGGATCTGCCCTTCTCTGGGCAAAACCTTCTGGTGATGAGTTGCCTTTCCCCCTTGCAGGGTACCCTTCAAAGTGCCCAGAAATGGCAAGACACGAGGAGTGATGTGGCCAAGAGGGAGCACCCAGCTGCTCAGCAGAGAGGGTGAGCCTGGTGAGGGAGAGCCAAGAGGCTGTCATGACACCACGCTTTCCTCTGTGCTAATTGTACACTTGGGACCAAATTTAGCCTGGTGTAACTCTGCTGAAACCACCAGGGATTCATTTGGCCTCTGGTGGCTCCATTGTTTCAGCTAAATGAGTCAGAAGAAGCAGCCTATTCTTATCTGCACACAGTGGGGCGGTGACAGTAATGGCTCGGCGAGGCAGACCCCAAAAGCAGCGTGACTGGGACCCAGGATCGGGGCTACCACCAGCCGAACGGGGCTGCAAGAGGAAATGTTTTGACATTTGGGTTATAGATGGAGGCAGGCTCAGCGTGGGCACATTAGCGGCGCTCACCGCCGCTGCAGGCGGAGGGGAAGGGGGCTGTCAGGTTCCCTGAATATTCGGCGGTGCCGTTTGGAGTTCCTCAATTCTTCAGCCACCGGAGAGGGAAGCTGTGGCTCTGGAAGAGGCACGTGGTGTTGGAGGGGATTTCACACCGCTTCACAGCCTGGTGAGAAGGGAGCCCAGGCTGGAAACGTCCCAAAAGCACTGGCTGCATCCCTGGGCTGCTTGTACATCTGGGATGGGTGCAGAGAAGGAGGGAGAGAGCATGAGCTTGCGGGGGACTGGAGGGGATATCCTGGGGGAAAGATTTGGATGAAGGCCCAGGGCAGCGTGCTGGTTTGGTGTGTTGTGAATTCCCTCAGACTTATGGGAAATTCAGGATGAGTTGGGAAGTTGTGCTTTCTCCAGTCCAGGTCAGGTGTGAGTTGTTTCCAAGCAGAGAGGTGTTTGCTAGGTGGGCTGTGGGAGTCGTGTGCCTTGGCCAGCTGGCATCCTTGCAGCAGGCGGTTTTCAAAGGGCAATGTAGCAGGCAATGGAAATGACACTGCTGTCCCCTCTGTTGTCCCTCTTCCCATGTCTGCTGCTACACCAGATCTCCGCTTTTCACGCTGTGTACCCACCGGGCAGATAAGCACCAGGCTGCAGACTCCCAGGCGGTCAAGCCGGCACCTTTTGCCATGGCTAACGAGTACAAAGGCAGATCTTCTTCTGAGGATGGAGATAACAATAGGTAGGAAGGGAGGGGAGAGCAGACTTGGAGCCTCGCTGCTCCCAGCTCTCTTGCACCTCCACGGCTCGACCAGGCGCATTCCCGGCGTCCGGGGCCGGATAATGAGCAGAGCCACAGCAGCTATTCAGGAGACTCTGACCCTGGCTAGGTAACTACATAATGGGCCTGTTTGAATTGCTCCCGTCCCTGCCAAAGGGGTGGGATCGGGGGATGCTTTTGTTTGCAATAATGAACCTGTAATTATGCTGCATTTCTTGGTTTTAGCCGCATTTTTTGTGTGCGTGTTGTTCTCTTTGTATTGACAGATTTATGGGCAGGATACTCCGCTGCACCGGCAGCCGTACGGCCCGGTGTGGAGACGGACTGTCGTGTCGGAAAAGTGTGGGGAGAGGAGGAGGGAGGGGTCTTTGCACTACCTCAGCCCCCGAAGGGTTAAATAAATGCATTAAAATTAATACAAATGGCAGAGGTGCTGCCTTTCCAGAAGTCACTGGTTTCAGAAAGGAAAAGAAAAAAAAGAAAAAAAAAAAATAAATTGAGCACCAGGTGAATTTTTAAAATTTTAAAAGTAGGGAACGATTAAACTGCATAAATAAATAAATAACACACACCAGATATCAGCTCCAACGTGCTCAATAAAATTACACTTTGAAATGCAAGGATTATGCGGGGTAGGTGACAAGGTAGCTTTGTTAACAGGCTAATCTCTCGCCTTAACAGTGACGGGGGATTTACATGTGACTGCACAAAACTGCTTTATGGTCTCTTTTTCCATCTGCAGATGGTAGGAAGGGTGCAGGATGAGATGGGACAGGGTTGGATGTTTTAGAACTATTTGTCAAATGGGCTTAAGCTGCTTTTTGTTTGTTTGTTTGTTGTTTATGGGCTTTTTAAAGTAAATGTGTCACCAGTAATCAGCTGTTACCAAACAGCTCAGATAAGGGGTGATGAAGATACCATAGGATGATGAATAACTGGATAAAACCATTGGTGGTGCCATTTCTCGCTGAATAGTTTCATTTAATTTCTTACAAAAAGACAACCAGAATAATGGGCTATTCAAAATACCATGTCAGGTCTTCTTTTGCCCTGAGTCTTTCCCATGAATTTTAGTGCTTCTTACCCCAGTCATGTGGGAAATCTAAATCCAGGTCACTTTTTTTTTTCAAATAGACCTGTTCTTTGTGAGTAAAAAAAAAAAAAACAACAACAAAAAAACCCAAACCAACAAACAAAAAAGGAAGAACAACAACAAAAAAACAGCTTTATGTCTTTAAATTTCTGTTCATTACTAAAATGTGACAGTGATGGGCAAGGCAGATGAATCTGAAAGGAGACTTTAATCTCCCCGTGTGGGCTTGCTCACCCAAGCCCTAGGGTGTCCACCATACCAGGCAGAGCACTCCTTCCTTTGAATCTCACTCATTCACTTTTAATTCATCCATGGTGAACCAGGAGAGATGGAGGGGAGAAATCAAAAGTTCAAACCTTCTCCAAGCTTTTTGTTTCTGGATAGAAATCACAATGAGAAAGCCATCTCCTCCATAGTGTTAATTTGAAATTCAACAGAAAACAGCAGGCTGAAAATGTTCTCTGGTTTTAAATAGATCTGGTGAAAGTATTTATCATGTTGTCTCTGTTGCAGCACTGCTAGGATATTTGTGTTGGCTGCAGGCAGTAGGACTGATCCTGGAAGGAAACTTGGTATGAAGTCCCCAAACCATTTACAGCTTTGTCAAAGGACCTTTGCTGGATGAGCGATTGTTTGCTGGGCCATTTCTGGATGAGATTTTGGCTTTCTCAGGTGGGTGAAGGCCATCTTGTCTATGTGGGCTGCAGTGATGCAGCAGGAGGGGAAGTGGGAGGACAGGACAGGGCTGTCACACAACATGACAGGTCACCATTTCCCCTGGGGAGCCATCTGGCTCTCTGGTGCATGCAGCACTTTTCCAAAGAAAATGACAAACTTTGTGCTGAGTTGAGTGCAACTGATTGAATTGCTGTCCAAACCCCAGCCGTGACTTGGCCAGTGAGGGCCTGGAGCAGCGAGTGTGACATGTGAGATCTCTCTGCCCTCCGCAGTTACAGCCGGGCAAACCCTCTGCACAGCTTTCAGGTGACAAAGCTGCTGCCTTCTGCTGACACAGGGCTCAAGCTTGCCCGGGGACCACGCAGGCTGCCATGTGCCAGGTATTGGCCAGGCACGTTGGAGGTTGTCTGCTGAGTGTGAGCACACTGAGCACTTTCCCAACCATGTATGGCACAGAAAGTATGAATTATCCACTTTAAAAATCAGACATAACTCCAACACTGAAGTTTATCCACTGGTTGGGCACGAAAATATAATCTGAGTGAGCCGCAGATGCTTATTCTGTGGAGGAATTTGACCAATTGTTTGCCTTCTCTGTCTTGTCCTTATACCTTAAATCATTTTGACCTTTAATTGGCCCTAATTTGCCCGCAGACGGCCCTGGGACCCTTCAACACATTTGCTTGTAATTGGGTCCCTTTGTTATTTTTCCACAGAGCCACTGCTGGTTGTTTCTTTTTGAAAACATTGCGGCATGTCATTGAGAGCGGAGCCGCTTTTAAATTAGCCCTGTTGGGGGCCAGGAGAGCCCTGTGAAAAGCCCAGCAGAGAGAGAGACAGGGCTATCTAAACGCAATTATCATATCACTGCGAAAACGTGAAACCAGCCTGAGCTTAAGCAAACACCACACGCCCCTCGGCTGGAGGGTGGTAAATACTTGGCTGGGAGGCGAGGGGCTGGACACCACGGAAGAGGTTGTCCTACCATCCCACGGTGAACATCTCTCTGCCTCTTGCTTACCGGGGATGTCATTTGGCGACGTGTTTTCCTTAGTGGTTTTCTTTTAAAATTCATCTTATTTCAGCATGCTGGTTTGCAAGCGATGGCTCTGGTGCAGCTACAGGGCATGGGGCTTCCGAGTGGGATGAGGGAAGTCCGGGAGAGGAGCAGCACTAGCAGTGAGCAACTGTGGTATTGGAGAGCACTTCCCGAGTAAGGCCCTGCCTGTCCTATTAATCTGGCTGTGGCCACAGTTTGCCCCTAGCCCAGCTCATAATGTCATCAAGATCTTAACTGTCCAAAGCTAAGTTAGAACAGCAAGGGATAATACCGCAGCTAGATAGCATCTGCTCTGCCTCCTGTGCTAATGGACCGTTGTTCTGTAACCGAGTCTCCTGGCTCAGTTAGCCCTGCAGCACAGAGACCTTGCTTTAATATTCGCTCCGTGCAGACCTTAAAATCAAGTTATGTTACAGCACTGTCAAGCCTCTGACCACGGGTTGTTGTGCCCCACCGTCCTCTTGTCACCAGCTGAGACTGAAGCTGGTGCCCAAGCAGCTGGGAGCTCTCCAGTGTGTCCTGTGAAGTCATTTTAATACCAGGTTTCAAATAAGTTTACTTTCCATGGCTTAATGCTCTCATGCAGGCAGCACCCACAGACTTCTGCTGCCTTGGAATGGGTTAGCAAACTGCATCTCGTGTTGTACGGAAAATCAAGTGAGCTGTGGCTGGCAAAATCTAGGGCTGGATTTCTGCCAGGCAGAGGGGAGTTTTGCAGCAGGTCCGTCCATCCATGTGTGGCTTCAGCAGGAAAATATGCTTCTGTTTTCAGCTGGCTCATGCTAGTGCTGGCTCAAGCAAGGGCTTGCTGGTCTGTGAAGGTAGCAGATATGATGATGCCTCCTTTACACTGAGGTGGTGCACTGAGGCAGGCATGGCAAGATGGTGATTGCAATGTAAAAGGTGCATGTTTGGAAAGACAGAGCCCTGCCCTCCCACTGTGGCTGTTAAATCATAGCTGAAGCCAGCAGAGATCAGTCCTTAGAAACAGGCAAACCTCACAAGTCCTCCATTGCAGTGCGTGGGGCAGCAGAAGGTACTGTTCCTTAGTGCTGTCAGTCCAGCACTAGAAAATTTTCCTCTGAACGATTCTCTTCTTTATTATTACAAAAAAAATCTTGAATGGTCAGGCAGGAAGAAGTAATTTTTCCAAAATACTCAGTGATGAATTTGGGAAAGCTGGAGGGAGGCCAAGGAACTACAGCAGAGAGTAAAAGCAGGGTGACTTTCCTGGGAGTGACCAGGGAAGCTTTCAAAGCCACTGTCCCCCACCCCCAGCTTCCTCATTGCTGCCACAGGAGAGAGAAAACCTTGGCGAGCAGAGGAGCCGCTGCCACAGCCGCTGCCTCCTTTTCTTGCTGCCAGATAAAGAGGGCAGACTCCTTTTTCAGCCCATTCTGCTCACACAATGGGAGAGGGGGATCAGCGCCAAAATTACAAGTGTGAGCCCTTAATGCATCAGGTTGAACAATGGGCTCTGGAGGCGTCTGCCTTGTCTGGAGGAGCGGTACAGCTAGTTCTGACTACCCAGTCCCATGGAAAAAAACCTCATTGTCCTGGCAAAATGCTCCCCAGAATGAAAACAGCCTCCTCCTCCTTTCTTCAGCTTCCTAATGGGAAGCAAAATAACAAACCAGGCCCACAATTAAACAAACATGCCACTAACCAAGCAAAGCTCAAGTGTAACAGATGTTGCAGTTGGACCAGGCTGGGGGCCGGGAGCAAGGCTGGCTGACTGCAGCTCCCAGGATGCTGCTGCTGAAAGGGTCTCCTTGCCACACCACAGCCTTCTCCCTCCACGAGACTTCATTCCTTTTTCTCCAGTGTGCATTTTCCTTGTTATCCTCCTCCTGTCAATGCATCCCTTCTGCTAGCCCCACTCAGCTGTGCCACTTCATCCCAACATCTTCTTCATCACTTCATCATTTTAATTTTTAACACTCTAAACCACAAAGTTTATTTCAGAAAACCCCAAGAGAAGGAGCAAAGCCCCTTCAATTAATGTTTTAGACCATTTTAGTATAGGAGATTATAACAATTATTTTTCTCTGTTTTTTTTTTTCTTCCTTGGATTCAGTGTGGGGACCAGTTCTGTCCCTTCACCAGCATGCAGTTTCCACCAGGATGCTCAATGCCACCAGTTCCTGCAGCCTGCTGAGTTTATTTTTTTGTGGTTCAGGTATCTGTGGGGCTACAGCTGGGTACATGTGAGATTCTGACTCCAAAAGTGCTGCTCCTCCCCTTGTTGCTCTTGAAAACTACTGGCATCTCTATAATACAAGAAATTTGGTGTTGGAAAGGTGACAGCGATGGCTAAAGAAGGGCAAGCAAAAGTGAAGCTGTATTGTTCCCATATTTGGCTGAATTCCCTGGGGCTTCCCAACTCTGGTGCAACCCATAATGGGGGTCTTATTACTTTTGAAGCTTGAAGTCCCTAAGTCCCCATTTGGCATTGACTGATACTTCTGACAGCCCATGCATCCCCCAGCTTTGCTGGAATCTCTTCCTATCAACTCTGTGTCAAAGGAACCAAAATAATTTGGCACATTCAGAGCCAGAGTCTGGTTGGCCTTGCTCACTCCCCTACAACGCTGTGCCAGGGTCATACACTGCTGAAGGGACCAGGGAGACTGAGGGGTTTGATGAGGTCTCAGCAGCCCTCAGGTTGGGGACAATCTTCTCAGGCCTTTGGGTCACTCTTTAGGGCAAAACCTCCTTCTCATCTCAACACCTTACTGAGGTGTTTTGATGAGCAATACAGGGCTATATCGTGGTGCATCTGCCTGCACACAACTTCTGCATCAATGATTAGACTCTTGAAGATGTCAGGAAAGTTACTTTTCTTTCTCCTTCAAGCAGGGTAGCTGGAAGAAGCGCAAAGATCCCTGAAAACTTTCCTGAGGTATCTCGGAACAGTGACTGGACCAGCCTAGAGCCACAGCTCACCCGTGCAGTTCAGTACTGGAGCATCTCCCACCTGCCATATCCAGCAGTGCTGTGGGGTGGAGCCGGTAAGCAGCTCAGAGTGAAGCCTTGCTTGGTTTACCCTCTGTGTTAGGTGATATGACTGGGTACCCTGGGACACTGGTAATATTAAGCCAACACTACCCTCAGTGCTGTGCTTTGGTAAGAAGCCAGGCAAAGGCATGGCCACAGCAGACCAGGTCTTCTAGTTCACCACTCCAGTAGTCAGAGGAAGAGCAGCACAGCTATGGCAAGCTCTAGCCAGAACTTGCTCTTCTCTGCTCCCAGGTCACTAGTGCAGCACTGAATGATCATTCCACTCATATGACAAACTTGTTAACAAGCAACAAGGGAGCCCTTAGCAAAAAGTCCCCCTGCTGTCAAAATCCTCCTCCATTTCAAAATTAAACCAAGTCCAGGTGAACATCCAGGTGTTCCAGACCAGGGCGGTGCTGAAGGCAAATTACAGCAAACTAACCAACCAACAAAGCACATACTGGTTTACTTGCCACCTAAGATTTTTTCATACTTTTGAACTACTTACACTGAGACAAAGCACCTCAGATGGAAAATTTGATCAGGGTATTGGCTTTCACTTCCTTTTTCATAGTTGATGTACACAATGTATGCACAAATGTGTCTCCTCGTTTGATAAATATAGCAGCAGTTTTACAAGGTTGGCCTCATTAGAACAGCTGATGACATGAGCTAAAATGGCTAGGAATTACAGTCCAGAGTGGATATAAAATTGTCAGACTTCAAGAAAGTCAAGAGAAATCCTGTCCCATAAAACACTGCTGCTTTGTTCAAAAAATGCGTCTCTTTTCTCGCCACCCTTCATTCTTCACCCTACCCCCTTCTTTCTCTAATTTGAAACTCAAATTTACCTCTGATCAGTTCCCTCTCTGTTGCCCACTGCATTTTTTATTTTCACAGCACCTTGACAATGCAGATTTTGAGACTAAGACCTATAAAGACATACCTTGTCACAGTAAGGTATCTGGGCTGTGGTGGCCCAGCAGCCTCCACCCTCCCGCTGACTCTTGGGCTCCCTGGATCCTGCTGTGAGCCTGCTTAGGATGCTGAGCCTCAAAAACAAAGTAATTTTTGGTTGGGTTAGTTTTATGCCAGCTCTACATGTTGGGGCAATTCATTACAGGGTCAAGTGAGAAAGGGAGCAGAAAAGAGGGAGACCATATAGGACACCACTGCTCAGCAGAGAGGCTGGCTAAGGGTGCTGCTTCCAGCCCTATTGCTTTAATGCTCATTCACATATATCTGTTGTGGATGTTTGTCCTTGCTCAAGGCATTGACCTGAACATGCTGTTTAAGAGTCCCTCCTCTTAGTCCCATCTCGATGAAGATCCATGTGGCTTCTGTATTTTAAAGCCCGTTTAATTTAGGATTTCTGTAAGCAGAACTATTTTGATAAAGCTGGGGAAGTGATGACACAAATAGTTGACAACACAAATAGTTATGCTGGCAGACCAGAAAAGGTGGCAACCTCTGGATGGGAGCCATGAAAAGCAGCTGTAGACAGACACAGCACAGATG